>JBBBDQ010000585.1:5320000-5622500 GCA_037127315.1 Ascarosepion bandense
ATAGTCCTAATAGGTTAGTACACATTAAATAGTCCTTATAGGGTTAGTACACATTTGTATTAAAAAGTGTTCGATACAATTATATTGTAGAACTTTTGAATAATTTTCCATTTGTAAACTAGTGATTCCGCTACTCAGGTTTCGTCCAGGATTGGTGTCTTCAGGTGATTTTTAATAACTGATTTTACCGTTTACCGTCTTTCATTTTAAAAGAAAAACGGTGAACGTTAAAATCAGTTTTTCTTTTCTTTTTTTTTTTTTGAAAAGAAAAACGGTAAACGGTGAAATCAGTTATTAAAAATTGCCTGAAAACACCACTCATGGTAGAAACCTGGGTAGCGGAATAACTCGTTTACAAATAGAATATATATATATATATATATATATATATATATATATTAGGATGTTCGGAAAATCATTTCTGATTTTAGAACGGATTTTTGTTACTGAATTAATGAAGAAATATGCACATTTCTAATATTAAGTTAGAACTTTCTTTACGCATTTACGATAAAATTCTAAATGTTTAGAATTCAACATGTGTTTGAATGCAGTTTTCGTTCCATCTTTTAAAAAAATATTTGTTGTCTTAAGAATTTTCGAGATGATTGAAAAAGTCCGTGAGCTTCTGCAATGCTATCCTGACAACATGAGAACGAACATTGTCATGAACGAGAACAAAACCTCATCGATTAACAAGTGCAGATCGCATTTTGCCGAACTTAATATGAATTTCATCGAGTTACTGGTTACATCCCAGAAATCTGCAATTAATAACGACAATGATGAACTACAAAAGAGCCGCCATAATAGTCTGTCCGTGGAATTTCGGATTTGGGAAGATTCATTAATTCATTCGTTTTCTACGGCTTATCAACCTTTTGAAAATTATCTAAAGTCAGAAAATACTTTCCAATGTAAGAATTATTATAATAATTAAATGATTCAAGTCTCAATAATTAAACACAAAACTGAGAGGATTAGATGTAGGTTCATGCCTTTTCTCAAGGATATTTGCATGTAAGTGAATCTAACAAAGACAACTGGAATTGGAACTTGTCTCTCCGATTAACACTTCCTAGTCATTATCCATTACAACACCCGCACATCCAAGGTTATAACATCCTGGCATTCACAGTCAGTCACTCATCTAGGTACTTACTAGGCTTGACTTTAGCGACCATATGAGTTTCAACTTGTAAGCAGGTTTGGAAAAGTATTTGGCTTTTTTTGTCTTGATCAAGCCACTTAACCGATCTTTTCCGATTGTCGTATTGGATTCGTTACAATTCGATCAAGAAATGGATCAAACGACTTTGGAAGAAACAGTATTGTGCCCACTTTAAAATATCGACTTTTACTGAGTTCATGTGGAACTCATCTACCGAGATTCTTCATCTTGTCAACTCTCTTGAGACGGTCCGAGATTGCTGAAATCCTGGCAAACATTATCTGAGGCATTTCTCTGAAACTATGACTTACGTTTTGTTCAAATAGTGTTTTCAGATGTTGATTGTCTATTGTAGATGGACGTTCTCTGCTAACGTAATTTTGTATAATTGTTTTATTACGACTCTTAACGCTACAACTGAACTTCAGAATACAGATACTTACTGTCCGATTGAAAGTCGTTCTTTGACCATGTACTCTGTTAATGCTAAACTTACCAACAGTTTAAGAGGTTTTATGACCTAGCTTGACCTCACGCCAAAAAGGTAAACGCATCTCTTCTTTTATTCGGATTCAAGATAGAAGTATAAACTACTTTAACTTAAATTATGAAAGGGGTATTAAATTCAAAATAGATCACTTTAATCATGGGCAATGGGTAGTGTATTTTTGTGCAACTTGTATAATATATTAGAATACAATTAAAACGTTTATCTGAAAATCAGATATTGTATTCTGAACAAACAACTATATACAAACATATATATATATATATATATATATATATATATATATATGTTGTTTTTTTATTTTTTTATTTCTTTCTTATTTCATTTTGAAATTGGGTAGTTGCCGATGAGATGTGAAATCTCTCTTAGGGATTTCATGTTGAAATGATCATTCAGCATTTTGAACATCGAAATGTATTTTATTTTATAATTGGCTGTGTAATTTTAATTACATTGAGCTCTCCACATGTATCATTTTTTAATATTAAAATATTAATATTAATTAAGATCGGGTCTTTGGGATTTACCTTCCTGCTTTTCCATTTGGATTAAAGCTATTTTTAAATATATATATATATATATATATATATATATATATATATTAAAACTGAAATAGGGGTTGTTCCCAACAAGAGAAACTGGTATAGAAGAAAAAGTGCGTGAAGCCGTGACTGGTTTGTGTAAAGTGTAGATTTATTGCAGTTATTATTATAATTATTACTTGCTTTTTGTATGATATATTAAGTGTCCATAATGCTATTTATGAGGCTACACGTGTTTCGAGTCTAAAGTTGACTCTCTTCAGGTGAATAAACATGTGACTTCACATATCGAGATCCGTTTGCTTTTCTGATGGTGAAGGTATCCCGTATAAAAAGATAAGTCAAGTGGTAAGTAAGTCAGAAAGTTTATATGCGTGTGCGTTGGGTTTTGCTTTTTTCAAACTCGCACGTTAAGTTTCTCCTGTCGCCTTTCTTGAGTATAAATTGTTTTTCACTGTCTTGCGAAATTTGATATATAAGGACGAAATCAAATTTCGCAAGCCAGTTAAAACTTTTTTAGAGCCAACAAAGGTGACAGGAGAAATTTAACGTGCTAGTGTGAAAAAACTCAACACGGACGCACGCATAAGAATTTTGTGACCTACTTACCACTTGACTTATTTTTTATACGCGATACTTTGGATATCAGAAAAGCAAGGGGATCTCGATATGTGAAGTCACATGTTTATTAGCCTGAAGAAAGTCAAATTTAGATTCTAAACACGTGTAATAACACAAATACTATTATGGACACTTAATATATCATACAAAAAGCAAGTAATAATTATAATAATAGCAACAAAAATCTACGCTTTAAACAAAACGTTTACGTCTTCTTTTTCTTTTATATATATATATATATATATATATATAAAACATAACTTTAGATACTTAAATCCGTTGAATAGCCATTTCTACAAGAAGATCCTCGCTTCTACAGCAACGGCGAAATGAAAATTATATTTACTCAAATTCAAATGTATTATAAGATTTTATACCGGCAGAAGTACAAAAAATTCTTCCATTCATGGGAAAATAGAATGGAATGAGATTAACAATGTTGGAATTTAAGGAAGTAAAGGGGAAAACAGACAGATACCTACGTCACTTGCTAGAAGACATACCTCTCCTCCAAACCCAAGTCAAGAGTTCAAAAGCCAAAATTCAGCCATTTCAGAGGGACAGAAGCGGAAGGGGGAAAGAAAGGAAAAAGAAAAAAGTCAAAAGGGGAAGAAAAATTTTCCCCTTACAAACAATAGAAAACTGCTACCCTCAATGATGAAAAAAACCTTGAAGAAATTTACCAAAGAGATTTTGTTTAAACAAATAATGTCTGGGATAACTAAGGAGTTAGTCTACGTGTTCTTACATGTTAAATTGTAGATATTTAGATAGGAAAAGGAGGAAGGAAATTATCTATAAGGCTGGGATTAGTATTCGGTAGTGGGGTCAAAATTTACTAGCTAAAAGCTTTTAATTTACTAAGTTCATAGATTAAATTCAAAATTTAAATCTTAAGTTTTAAGATTCACAAATTTCGACTTATTGCAGCATTTGCTTCTGAAGTCTTTAGATAAATATAAAAGTAGGTGTTGATTTGGGTACTTTAATGTTTTTTTTTCTATGAATAAATTGCACCTATCGTGAACATTTCTGGGAGTACGGCCTAGCCTATCCGTTTCCAACTAACTATGGGGTTTAGTCCTTCTTCCTTCATTTTCCAAAATATTCGAGCGAGGGCTGTTTGATACTTTTGATTGGGGGGTGGAAAGAAAATGCCTATGGTTATAGTAACCTTGCTTAAAATCCCCCGCGTATATACCAATATATGTTTGGTAATTTGTTCCATTGTTGGTTGGTGAAATTTGAGCTTTTGGATTCAAAACACAAACGCGCGCGCACACACACACACACACACACACACACACACATATATATATATATATATATATATATATATATAGTCATCCGCAGACAGATCTGTTTCGCTGTATCACAGCTCATCAGTACGGTTAGACAGCCGATTACTTTTTACAGGTGATTGAAACCCTACCGATCGGTAGAAGGAGGCAGACTTTTAGCGTGTATATTATCATAATACACGCCCAATAGCTGAGAGTTTTCTAATTCATTGCTGAATGAACGATGTGTAGATGCCAGAGTAGCTACTGTTTTTCAAAATCTACCATTCTTCCAGAGTGCTCCATCATATATGTATATATATATATATATATATATATATATATATATATATATATATATATAATTTAACATTTTCGAGACACAGAATTTATCTCAATCTAATAGGTTTCACATTACATTTATTGAAGCTTTCTTCAGAATCCGAGAGAAAAGTGAAAAAAAGTAACAAACAGACAATATACTGGTATGTTTTGATTTGAGGTTAATTCTTATTAGTCAGATGTGAGCCATGTGTATTAAAGCAATAAATAATCTTGAAATATGTGTGAGAAATATTTTGTAATGGTAAATTGTATGATAATGTATGTGTTTGTGTAGAAAACCTTTGTTTAGGTGTATTTTAGGTGGTAACGCTAAGTATTGTATATGCAGATGTGTGTGTGTACCTATTAATACGCATGTATTAAAGTAATCTACAATTTTAAGTATATGTGTGAGGAATAAGTTGGACGTAATACATGTGATAGTATATGTGTGTGTTTATGTAGAAACGCTTGTCTGAAGAACTAATCCAAAATCATCGCATACCAGTCTATTGTTTCTCTTCTGTTTCTTTTCTCTCGGTTCTGTAATGAAGTTTTAATTAATTTGAAACATTTTAGATTGAGATACGTTTCCAATATGTTCTATTTTTTCATTATTCTATATTTCTCTATATATAGTTACGTAAATTACTAAATATATAGATGAGGGTACAGGCATGTATAATATTATCATTCTTATTGTATGTACCATATCCTTTCAGGACGTAGGCGATCATGGCTTTTCACGTCTCCATATCCCTAGTGGCTCTTAATATGTTTTCTCCTGTTATTCCACGCAACCCCCGTTCCGTCATCCACCTGATCAGGCTCTTCAAATATTTTATCCGCTGCCTTCCTCTGTCTCTTTTTTCTTCTAACCGGCCTGTCAGTATCAGGTTCTCCAAGCCCTCTTTCCTCATTGCATGTCACAGGAACTTCTGTTGTCTCTTCCTGATGTTCACTATTAGTTTACTGTTCAATGCCATTCAGATGTTAATAAAACAGTGCTTAATGCAGCATGGACAGAACTATTATATATATGTCAATAAATATATTTACCTATGTCGATGGCATGACTCGAAATTTCATGTGTTATGCAAACATCAGGTGAACTTTTCAAACTTAATTTGAAAAATTGATGTGGACTGGTAATGGGACCACGAAATGATAACTGGAAACACGGTGGTAAGGTTAACAACATATATTAAGTCAAACATAGATACAAGAGAAAAGAGTATATATAAGCTTGGCTTACTAGTGACTGACAGACAGACAGACTCTGCTGAGCTGTACTGAAGCCACGAGAGTGATTAACTCTCAGTTAATATACTGGTACGAAGAGTCCATAGTTAAGTGGGAAACGCCTCACAACAAAAATGCACTTGATAATTGCATAACGCAAGAAACCCCGAGTAGTCAAGGACATAGGAAAATATGTATATTTATTAATATGTGTGTGCGTGTAGGTTTTTTTAAATTTTTTTTATAAGCGTTTTACCCCGAGCAAGGCATGTCACTGCCACTACTGCGCAGGGGGCTACATAGAGTGGAGAAAGGATGATTAAATATAGGAAATGTCAGAGGGTGGGTGATAGGCGGGTAGGGATACCGAGAATGGTTAAATATAGGAAATGTCAGAGGGTGGGTGATAGGCGGGTAAGGATATCGAAAATGAGGGTTGGGTAGAGGAGAGTGTTCTGAGAATAATTGGGAGTTAGTGTGATAGGAGGTGTCTATTGAACCTACATTTAAATACCTGGAGATTGTAACTGTCGGGAAAGCAGACTTGTGGAAGGGAGTTCCACAGGCGGGAAGCGCAAGAAAAGAAGCTGCTGGAGTAGAATTTACGGTTACATCTTATTTGTTTAACTGTAAAAGGGTGGGACCTAGTTGCTAATCTAGTATCTCGTGTAAATTCGTGCTTAGGCGGTACCACTGATCTAAGCTCATCGGAGCAGAAGCCATGAAAGTACTTGTAGAAGAGGCACAGGGAAGCAACATCACGCCGGTGAGAGAGCGGCTGCAGTCGGTCTGCCAAGTCGGTCTGCCAAGTCTGCCACGTTACAGATCCTCCTTTGTATTTTGTCAAGAAACCCAACTATATTTAATTTGTTAAATGCTCAAATATAGCCATAATATAGAATCATATTTAATAAAAATAATTTACCATATTTAACCGAAAAGTTTCACAGGAAAATTTAATTTAATACATCTCTGACTAATTATTAAAGGGCTAAAATAGAATAGATGTCGGTCATATAATTTATTGACTTTACAAGCCATATCAGACAAACGTTGTTTATTTTGCATATCGTCTTTCACTGACCGATTTATTATTATGATGTCATTTTTCATCATATTTCGAATTCTGCTATGGTCGCACTACCTACCAAGTCTGCAGGAAGACCTAGGCAGGTGGTGGTGTGTTGTTATGGCTCCATTTCATGTTTTTTCTATCTTCTCTAACATCTCTAGCGTTACATAGACAAATTTCTCCTTGGTGTGTGGGCTGTAATTATTATTATTATTATTATTATTATTATTATTATTATTATTACCTTTCTGCGTGAAGGAGAGATGGTGAGTGTGTATGGAAGAGCGTGAGTGTAAATACAAATCTAAGAGAGAGAGAGAGAGAGAGAGAGAGAGAGAGCGATCTTAAAATAAATGTCAAAGAGAAAGATTGTGAGAAGCTGAGTGTTTTACATTAAAAGACAGATATCATGAATAGTCTGAGACACTTCCTGCCGTTCTGTACGTTCAAATAACGGTTTTGGAAACTAACTTCTGACCTCGAAAAGTAAGGTAAAAATATAGCGATTGATAAAATAAATAAATAAAATTTATTGTTGATGCCATTTCCCATGATTCGAGACACACATAATAGTCAAATAAAAAACGTGCTCTTAAAAACAGAATTCCACGAGAGTGGCCTCAAATATTTTTTTGATTCTTTTTTCTACTTACAAAAAAATCATTTCAGTCACGTAACAGTAATATACAGCCTGTAGTTTACATCATAAAAGTGCACAAAAAACATATGCATATATATTCGATATCTCCATATTTAAGTAACTAGACAACGTGAAATCTTTACGATGGTTCTATTTTAGTTTTGGTGCGTTTCCTATTAATTCTTCACGTTGTCAATATCGACCTTCCAAGTCCATCTCCTATAAATCTGAATCAATCATCCATTTCGTCCAATGCTCTTGCGGACATATTAAGAGGTTTAGTGGGTGGAACAATTGAATGTGCCGTGAATGAAAGAAAAAAGGATTTAATTCTTCCAGGTTTCAATAAAGAAAAAGAAAATCGATTTTAAATATTGTCCTCGACTATCACAGAAAATGTTGTCAAATCTGCAATAGCCCGAAGAAAAGTTCTTTTTATCAGATATCAAAAGTTTTGAATACCCAAATTAATTGCTTATACGCTCAAATCATTCATTGATGTTCATGAATATATTGCTTTATTTTGGTTAGAGTGGGTTTCGTCTTTGTGATATAAATGTTCGCATTTTTTGTTTCATGTCTGAAGTCTAACAATTTGATAAAAGCTACAATTATAATGTTTAATAGTTATTGACAAATATTCGGACATAAAATTAATAGAAAATGCACACAGTGAGAATCAAACTCACTGGATTACTACTGGTCTTCAAGTTTTACTTTCTAATCTATGACGAAAGATTAGAGCATTATGATGATCATTAAAACAACATTAATAAAATATAGTAAATCATTTCAGTTTTCTAATTTGAATATGAAAAACTGAAATACTGGATGACATTTCATTAATGTATTTTTTTATCGTCACAGTGTTCTAGCGGTTCTATCTGAGGATCAGCATCTTGTAAAAACGGCAGAAATAGGGTTATACATAAAGACGCCAAAAACTTAATGGAAAGGGCAAGTAATCAACAATGTGATTTAAAAGAAAATTGCAAGTTAAAATGAGCACTTCTACTCAGAATCCGGAAAAAGCAGATTAAACTTTTTGGACTCAAAATTTAAAAAAAAAATCTAGAAAATTTATCCCCTGTGGACATAAAGAGACAAAGGAGAAGCCAGGAATCTATTACCTGACGAGTTTGTTAGAATGAATGACTGAAGTTGAGCCTTGTCAAAGGGAGAAAATGATCCCCACTAGTATTATTATTAATAACCCCTTGTTTCCTGTTTAGGATGTGGTTTCCGGTTTTCTCTTCTCTCTCTTCAGACCTTGGTATTGGTGCTTCCGTGAGTTTCCTGTGATCTGGCCGGTTGGTGGCAACGGCTCATTACTGTGAGGGTACCGGGTTGGCAGTTTCGTGGTTGCTGCTTCCGACTGGTAGTTAGGAGCCCTAACTCTTGCGTAGCGTCAAGAGCGGCTGCTCTGATCAACAGTTGTATAATATCGGGGTTCTTGTAGTGCCATGTCGCGCATGGATAGGTGTTCCTACAAGCGCTTTCGGTGGGCAACCCCGAGGCCACACCTTGTTGCAGCCATAGCCAGTTTCCCTCCCAGCACAGATCGTGGGTGATGGCCGCCTGTATCCTCTACCCTAGGTCCCTTTCTACAAACAGAATCATGATTTGTTTAAATCAGAATCTCTTTACATTTATGTAACCCCCTGCACATCAGTGGCGTTTCCGCCTTGTTCGGGGTGAAATGATAAAAAATAATGACATAATTAATTTCTCTTGTTCTCCACAAAACTAAATAAACAAGCAACTCCCCTTGATTCATATCGCAGAAACAGTATAATCTCTGCGCTAAAGATATTATTCTTATTCAAATTTTGAGTATTTATTTTCAATTTTAAGTTTAAATTTAATTATATAATTAGAAAATTAGACAATAAAAAAATGGGATCCCAGTATTATAAAATAAAACTACCATAAAGATAGTGAGGATTAGAAATTAACATTTCTGATCGGTCAGATGCACCTGATAATAGCACATTGCATAAAACTTCGAGTAGTGCTACAGAAGTATATATTGACATATACATATTTGAAAAAATTCTTTACAGGACAAAATTTAATAATAGCTAGAAATAATTGGCATACTATAAACTTAGACCAAAAAAACAACCGGTTTCGGTCATGCTTATAAAGTTTTTATTTCTGGTATTTTCTTAATCGTGAACTAAAAGATGAAATGAGGTTTGAGGGGAAAAAAAAAATTAAAATCTCAAGGGAAACTAGAGTCCAATATGTATATATATATATAAACTTATTTATAAATGGAACTTTGTCTGTGTGGGTGTGTCCGTTACCTATAGACTCCGAAACGGCTGAACCGATTTTTTTGAAAATTTAAACAGTTGTACTATATGCATCTGTGAGTGTTCTTAGCTAGGTTTTGTGTCACGGTACCCCCGATAAATATCGAAAATCGATAATCAACAAAATCGGATTATAGAAGGAGTGGTCCGATTTTAATCAAATTTGATATTCAGAAGTTTCAGGGTTGCAGCTCTTACAATAGTGCAGAAAATCGATAATATATATATATATATATATATATATAAAGTAAGATGTTTGTGTGTGTGTGTGTTTATCTGCCTGTATGTCTGTATTTTTTCAGCTCTTTTATTTTAGTTTTTGCTTCGGGTTTGGCTCTAAGTAGGTATAAATGTAGTTCTTAGTCTCAGCCATGACACCATTTACTCAGAGGATATATTCAGCCTTCAAAATTCAGTTTGCTACGAAGAAAACTTATTTGATATCGATAGCAGGAAATCGAAATTTGACTTACATCCATTCATTTTTCTTTCAGTCTAGAGTTTCGCTTTAAATGGAAACAACTATTGCTTTTTAGTCTTTCATGCCAACGTCCAAAGAGTCTGAGTTCCAGGACCATGGATTAGTTTTAAAGCTTTCATTACACCCGAGAAATGCCGGTCTATACTGCTAGTATATATATATATAGGTCCGGTATCGGTATGTCCGCCGGTCCTTTCAAACAAAGACTGTATAACCACAGGAACTCCTTTTCGAACCCCGGTCAGAGGTACCAGACAGCACATTCGCGGGCATTCTGGAAAATGAAAGAAGGGCTGGATCCTGAAATTAGCTGGAAACTAATAGGTTCAGCCCGTATTGCGAGGAATTTTCATGATAGGTGCTGTCTATGTTTACTGGAAAAAATTTCAATATTAAAATACTCCCACCAACACCGGCTACTGAATCTTAGGAGGGAATTCATCAGTAAGTGCCGCCACAAGGCAAATTATTCGAATACTTAAATTTAGAATTTAAATGCCCGTTGACTAGATGTTAGAATATGAATTAAAATGGTTCAATTTAAGTTTTAATCTTAATTTTACCCTAACGTTAACCTTAAAAAGTATTTTAACCCCCCTACCTTCCTATCCCAAGCTCCTTTAATTGCATATCTTTAGAAAATATGGATCCTTTTAATAAACCCCTTTTTCCTTGGTTAACGCATATTTTTTCTCTAATATTTTTTCTCTAACATTCTTTCTCTAATAATTTTTAAACTGATAACTTCCTGTAATTAGCATTTAACTCGCTTCTACCTAAAAGGTTTAATCAAATAAACTTTTAAAAAATTTTTAAATTTTATATTGAAACCCATTCCTTCTCGCTTAAATACACTTCTTCAAACAGCCCATAATCTTAACTTTAAAAAGTAATTTAACTCATTTAGTTGTCTAAATATACCATTTGAACACCCTGTAACCCTGCGACTACCAGCTCTGTCCTTTTTCACTTTGTGACCGTTGTTAACCAAAAACCTTCCCCACTAACTCAGGGCCTTCACCATTTGGAAAAACAATGTCGCTGACGTGATGCAGAATCTCTATTAGAGATTCTATGTCGACATGTACATCCGACACCTTTGAATTTTGAAAATTTTTGCTCATTTATATTGGCTCTGTAATAATACATTGAGCTCTCTGCCTGCATCACGTTTTAATGTTAACAATTTTTAATATTGATTAGGATCAGGTTCTTGGAATTTACCTTCCTACTCTTCCACTTCGGATTAAAGAAAAACAATATATATATATATATATATATATATATATATATATATGTGTGTGTGTGTGTGGGTGTGTGTGTGTGTGCGCGCGTGTGTGTGTATGTGTGTGTGTGTGTGTGTGTGTGTGTAATAAATAATAACAATAATAGTAATAAAGGCGAGCAACTCGTATTCGAAGATACCAGTCTAGGAGAGCGGCTAGCTAATACCCACTTGCGTTTGTTCAACACCCACAGAGATCACCTGTAGTTTATACTGCAACTATGCTGAACGAACCTTAGTTACCGTTTCCGGGAGAGAGCGCGTTATCCGGTTTGAACAGAACAATCTCAGTCACGATTACTTGTGACTTTGAACTAGCAGAACCATCGACAAGTCTGTCTACCCAAGTTCACTCACAAGACTTGGCTCAACCCGTGGTATGGTTTTGCCAAACGTGCCGCACGCTGGAAACGCCATTGCCAGACCGATAACATCAAGAATTCAGCTTCGTAATAAGTCGGCCAAGGAAAAATTTGAACCCGGGCTTTATGGTCAAAAAGCGAACATATATATATATATATATATATATATATATATATATATATATATATATATATATATATATACTACTGCCATAATTATTAGGCCACCCCAGTTTTTTAAAAGAAATTATGTATACTATTTTTAATAATAATTGTCAAGTGGATTATTCTAAATAAACATAGAATGGTTCTTTTGTTATTAATACTTTGCAAAATTTTACAAGGCAAGGAAGCAAAGATGAACTCGTCGGAATCACCCTAAATTTTCTTCATTCTTTCATTAATGAAACTGCATTATAGGTAATTATTAAATATTTATAAATTCATTTAATGCATATGTTATTGTGCATTCTATTTTCATTTGCAATTATTCACTTGGCAATAAATACTAAAAATAGTATGAAATACATCATTTAAAAAAACTGGGGTGGTTTAATGATTATGGCCGGTAGTGTATATATTTAGAACACGTCTGCAGGGTGCGATGGGTAAATTGTCGCTATTTGCCTTGTAAAATTTTGCAAAGTAATAATAACAAAAGAACCACTTTCATTCAGAATTATCCACTTGGCAATAAATATTAAAAATAGTATGAAATACATCATTTAAAAAGAAAATCTGTGGTGGCGTAATAATTTTGGCCGATAGTGTGTGTGTATATATATATATATATATATATATATATATATATTCTAAACATATGCTATTAAATATAAGAGACAATGAATGTCTTTTATGTTTAATCATGAGCCGTTCTAAACGTCGTATTTTTGCTTTAATTTCAGTTGAAAATAAAGACAAAAATTCTCCAACATTTGGATAATTATTTATTGGTTTTCTTCTAAGCTTCTTATCCAAATGTTGGAGAATTTTTGTCTTTATTTTCAACTGAAATTAAAGCAAAAATACGATGTTTAGAACGGCTCATGATTAAACATAAAAGACATTCATTGTCTCTTATATTTAATAGCATATGTTTAGAAAATTACTTGCTGCCTCGATATACTAAATATATATATATATATGTGTGTGTGTGTGTGTGTGTGTGTGTGTGTGTGTGTGTGCGCGAGGGGTGCGATTTTATAATTTGTCTTGCCATGACCTTTATTCTGACAGATTTTAGAAATTACCTTCTGGACGCTTCTTAGCGGCCAAACTTTTACATAAGCATTATTGCTGCTAGACGTAGAAAAGTGTATTTCTTGTCTAATTCTATATAAAGATCCCTAAATGAATAACCTTACGTCGATCTTACCACACGTCCGACATTTAATTTCATCCGTGGCTTTTAAGAGTTATTTAAAGAGATTTATTCTTGCCAATGTGCGTTGTGGTGCGGTAAATATCGGCTCAGAAGGAGAAACCGGGGAGCCGAGTTCGAATTCCAGCTGAATTCATTGCATTCACTTATGCACAAATACCCTTGAGAAATGTATTAATCCGTCTCTTCCCTCCAGTTATGGGTTAAATAGCAGCACAGATTGGGTTCTATAGCCTTGGCTGGCAACCAGTCTACCGCAGAAAGCAATGGCAACCTGCGTGATAATCTTCTGCCAAGTCAGTCATGTCTCTTTCGAGACATGATCGCCCAAGTGTGTTTCAGGTATGGCACTTAACTGACTGATTCTTGCCAATCCACCGTCGTTTGCATTAAACATTATCGTAAAAATGTTAATTCTCCCCAAATGTATTCTTGACTGTCACGTTTGATTGGTGATTAGGATGATACACTCAATATTACAATTAGCTTCCATAAACGGAAATTACTTCTGACTGTGTCTTATATATTTGCTTTGGTTTGGTCTGCTGAATAATTATCAGTTGTAGCTTAAAATGTTTATTCTTTTGAAAGATATTAGGCGAGATTCTTTCGTCTTCTCCCTGGCTGTTATGACAATTTCTTGACTGGTCTTATCGGTTCTAATCGATTCCAAATCAAATTTTCATTCATCCTACAACAAGCACACAAACTGTATGCTGTCAGTCAACGGCAGACGCGTAGCAGAATGGAGACTGGCATAGATATGGTATAAAGGCTAGCAAATTTAAACAAACCCAACGTTTTTATATAAAAATATTGATAACGTCATTGTTCTAAATTTTTACCCGGTTTACGGCCATATCACGTTGTAACATCTGTTCTTGTCAGTTAACTAACGTTGAGAAACGGAAAGAAAAATCAAAACCTCCTACAGAAGGTAGCAAGAAAAAATATCAAGAAAAGACTGAGCATAAACTTGAAGAAAACTGAATGTATGGTTATAAAAAAAAGAAGACCCCAAAATGCCAACTACAGGTCGGAGAAATTAGAATAAAACAAGTAAAGAAATTTAAATAACTGAGAAGCGTTCTGACAGAGGGTGGAAAGTGCGACACTGAGGTCCGAAGACGCATTGGCATGGCCAAGGAGGCATTGGCATGGCCAAAGACGCATTGGCATGGCCAAGGAGGCATTGGCATGGCCAAAGACGCATTGGTATGGCCAAAGACGCATTGGCATGGCCAAGGAGGCATTGGCATGGCCAAAGACGCATTGGTATGGCCAAAGACGCATTGGCATGGCCAAGGAGGCATTGGCATGGCCAAAGACGCATTGGTATGGCCAAAGACGCATTGGCATGGCCAAGGAGGCATTGGCATGGCCAAAGACGCATTGGCATGGCCAAGGAGGCATTGGCATGGCCAAAGACGCATTGGTATGGCCAAAGACGCATTGGCATGGCCAAGGAGGCATTGGCATGGCCAAAGACGCATTGGTATGGCCAAAGACGCATTGGCATGGCCAAGGAGGCATTGGCATGGCCAAAGACACATTGGTATGGCCAAAGACGCATTGGCATGGCCAAGGAGGCATTTCAAAGGCTAACCAGAATACTGAGAAACAGGAAAATTTCATTAGAAACAAAGAGAAGAGCGCTGGACTACAATGTGATATCTGTCTTTCTGTATGGCAGCGAATGTTTGACGATCTCTTAAAGGATGGAGGAGACGCTCGCGACAGCAGAAATATTATTCTACAGAAGGATGCTGAGGATACCATGGATTGAACACGAGAGCAACAATGAGGTGTTGGTGAGGAAGCAAACGAGAAAAACTCAACACCAGGAAGAGACAGATGAGCTTCCTAGAACTCGTAATCAAGAAGGAGTATTGCGAAAATCTGATGCACACAGGACGGATAGAGCGAAAGAGAGACAGAGGAAAGCAGCGTGAGACATATTTAGTAGGTTTGAGCAATGAATGGTGGAGCAGGGTTTAGGAGAGAGACCAAGAGTAAAAAATATTATGAGTGAGAAGTAACAGTTGTAAGTGGAATTCCATGATCGCCTATTTCCTGAAGGGACACGGCATTTGAAGAAGAAAAACGCAGTTAGCATCAAAACATATATATAAATGGAACTTTGTGTGTGTGTGTGTGTGTGTGTGTGTGTGTGTGTGTGTGTGTGTATCCGTTATCTATAGACTCCGAAACGACTGAACCGATTTACTTGAAAATTTACACAGTTGTACTATAAGCGTCTGCGAGTGTTCGTAGCTAGGTTTTGTGTCGAGGTACCCCCGATAAATATCGAAAATTGATTATAGAAAAAATCGGGTTATAGAAGGAATGGTCCGATTTTAATCAAATTTGATACACTCATAGACAAAGACATAAGAAACGATATTCAGAAGTTTTAAGGTTGCAGTTTTTACAGTCGTGCAGAAAATTTGATATCGATACTAGGAAATCAAAATTTGACTTACATCCATTCATTTTTTTTTCAGTCTACGGTTTCGCTTTAACTAGAAACAACTATTGCTTTTTAGTCTTTCGTGCCAACGTCCAAAGAGTCTGAGCTCCAGGACCATGGGTTAGTTTTAAAGCTTTCATTACACCCGAGCAACTCCGGGCTATACTGCTAGTATAATTATATTTTGTAATTCATTGTCGTTACGTTACCCGTATGTCTAATTTCGTAGAATACCGATTTTAGAGTACAAACACTGTCTGATGTACATGCTTGATCGCGCAGGTTGAGTTTTCACTTAAAAGAAATTGCACTTGATATGATATCAAACAAAAGTGGCCATTGTGTCACTTTGATGGATGCAATTTTCTTAAATCTCTTCTTGAGTGAATCGCTATTACTGAAACAAAACACATACATTTTTTAGAAAATTTACCAATACATGGTTATATATTTGTAATGTAATTTAAATGAAATTTTATAAGTAGTCATGTAAATTGACATGCATAATTAAGTATGCATAATGTTTTACTTATCTAATTGACAATATTTCTAAGCCTCTTCCTTCACCTCTAATAAATACTGAGAAAAGAATTTTTTTCTGGAAGCAAGGGGAAAGAATTGGACCGTAACTATTTTAATGTAACAATTTTTATTTCGGTCAAAATTCGGTCGACTATTGCATTATTCGGTCGACTATTGCATTATTCGGTCGACTATTGCATTATTCTCTGGATCATGTTGAAGATATACAGAAATAGTTAAGGAATGTATTATCCCTTTCAATTTCAAACCAACCAACTGCATATATTATAAATGCTTTAAGGTTGTGCTATAAGACTTTCACTGATCACTGGATTTAAGTTCCAAGTTTACAATTTTGAATCTAAAATGAATCTTTAAATTCAATAACGTTTCCGGAAAGAATATTTGTGTCAATACGTTTCGTGTGAAACCCTAACTTTTAGATTGAGTGCAATACCACTGTTCCAAATAAGAACCAGCCCTTCTGCTCTGTCCACTAGAATAACTGCACAATGTATAAAAGAATTTGAAAACTCTATAATTCATTTTTATTATATACATTCATAAAGTTAAGAATGGAGTTTTCGTGTTAATAGTTTTTCAGCGTGAATAAAGTTTGAATGACAATCATATATATATATATATATATATATATATATATATATATATATATATGAGAAAAATTAATGCAGGCACGTTATTTCATGCGAAACCGTCTTTATTGTACACAGAGAATTGTAAAATCCTCTGTACAATAAAGACGGAAGCTAATGATGGTTCGTCTTAAATAGGCCTAAACTACCGATTTACAATGAAATAACGTGTCTGACTTAATTTTTTCTTATATTTGCTCTATATGTATTTATATACATATATATTTAGGGCTCTCTTAGAGAGTTATCCTCCCACTCTATGTACAGGATATATATATATATATATATATATATATATATATACCAGGTACGTAAGCGTTTATTGACGGCTGTGCGTTTTGGTGCGGTGGATGTCGGCTCGGAAAGGGAAATCGATGAGCCAAGTTCCAATTCCAGTCGAACACTCTGCATTCACTTACGCACTGGTACCCTTGGGAAAGGTATTATTCCGTCCCTTCCCTCCAGTTATGGGTTAAATATCTGAGGTCTGCTGTTCATGCAACCCGTGGCAAACTTCTGCACCGATTGTTTGTTATCAGCAGTTCCAAAAAGTGTGGATGGTGCTACACAAGTCTTCACCCCTCTAAACAATGCTTTATGTGTCAGTCTGAGTTAGACACTCATACGTCGAAATCGACGGGAGAGTCCATTATATATATATATATATATATATAAGAATTCTGAAAACTTCTATATAAAATGAGTTTACGACGGTACCATGGGAAAATTCAGCATCACAATATCCGGGAAAATTCCATTCAAATAAAATTAAATGTAAAGATAATTTATTGCGTTGAACATACACTGAAATGTCAATATTTAGGAATTCCTTACGAGTACCTAACGACCGGGTTATTACAGTTTATCGTCTGCTCTAATTTAGCGTTGGAATAGATCAACTTCGATTGAATGGATATCATGGATGTCAACCGGCTACTAAATTAAATCTTTTACTCCCAACTCAAAGAAAAAAAATCGGAAAAGTAGGGCGGAGAGTACATCCAGACGAGTTTAGTCAAAAGGCTGCGTAAAAAGACGTAATGGGCATATGCGAGGTCTACAGAGATTTCTTGCCACAGCGCAAGCGTTCTGAATGATCAACAGTAAAATAGGCCTTGTGCCACATCCCACTATTGTGTGGAGGCTTGGGTAAATATCGACTTCGTCTAATCTCTGACTTTGTCAAATTCTCTGCCTTTGGAAAGAGAGGAATTCAGATGAACTTTTGCTGAAGGGCAAAGTCTCAGCTGAAGAAAAGCAGACAATATACCGACCTTGAGTAAGAGTGGTCTTCGGTGGATTGGTTCACAAGCAAATCAACCATCAGACCGTGCATGGAATACTGTTGCCATATCTGGTCAGGTGCTCCTGCTGTTCGTCTCAGTTTTCTCGTCAGGCTCCAAGGAAGAATCTGTAATGTGATTGGCCCTGACTAGGCAGCTCGACTCCAGCCACATTCTCACTGGTGGGATGTGGCTTCCCTCTATCTCTTCTACAAATATGTTCATGGCTTCTGCTTTGACGAACTTAGGTTATTTGTGCCCACTACATTAGAATTTACTAATGTAACCAGACTGGCAACAAGGTATCACCCTTTTACAGTTAATCAACCAAATGCAGGCGACAATTTTACTCCGGCAGCTTCTTTTCTCGCACTTCCCGCCTATGAATCTCCTTTCCGTATATTTGCTTTCCTGGCGGCTACAACCTCCAAGAATTTAAATGCAATGTCAATTCCCTTCTCTTATCCACTATAGTATAGTCCTTTCTACATCGCTCCATGTATCTTGTTCTTTTCTTTTTGCTCTACCGTCTCAATTGTCTTCACACATGTGTTCCCGTCCTTCTCTTGCCATTTCTTTGACACCTCCTGATGGTGGTTCGTCTTTCTCTTCACTCTCCTCCTGTCTAAACTTTTACTCTTGTGTAGCCTCCACGAATTTAAATGCAATGTCAATACACATCTTCTATCCACTTGACTCATGTTCTTTCTACATCAACCCGTAAATATTGTTCTTTTCATTTCTCTCTACCTTCGCAACTGTCTTCACACCTCTGTTCCCCTCTTTCTCTTGTTCTTTCTCTGACACCTCCTGTTACTGGTTCGTCATTCTCTTCACTCTCCTCCTGCCTAAACTTTTACACTCTTATGTAGGGCCCTGCACATCAGTGGCGTTACCGCCTTGCTTGGGGTGAAATGATTTTTAAAAAGTACTCGCTCGGAATGCCTCACAATATAAATTTGTCTTCTGCTACATCCCGCCTGTAAATGCCGAGTTCTTTAGAGCTTATTAAGATCAATTCTACAAGATGTCTCAAAAAATGTACTCACACTTTGAATGACGAGAAAACCTTTCTTTATGAACATAGAGTAAAATGGAATAGCTTCGAATATACAGAAGAAAAATGTAATTGAAGAATCATGTTCGCAAATGTTCAAACTGATGACCATTATTTCCCAAACAACGCTGATAACACGCACCAAGGGATTCGCAAATGACACAAAACAGGTCATTAAGAATATCGCGACATTGTCTTTTAATTTCCAATTTCAATGCATCAATTGTTCTTGGTTTGGTGTGATAAAAATTGTCTTTGAGATATCCCACAAAAAGAAGTCCATGGGCGTGAGGTCTGGGGAACGCGCAGGGTATTCAATGGTACCCCTTCGTCCAATCCATGCGTCTGAAAAAGCTGCATCGAGGTGAGCTTGTACATCGCGATGGTAGTGGGGAAGTGCTTCATCTTGCTGAAAGTAAATCTCGCCGCCATCAGCAAACCTCTCTGAAAATTGTGAACCGACAAACTCCTGAAGCAAATTGAGGTAACTCTACCAAGTGACAGTTCCGTTTAATAAAAAATGGTCCTATGATGCCCAATGCGAATATCCCACACCACACTGTGACTCCTGGTAAGTTTACATGGTGTTCAAGTGTTACATGAGGATTTATTGGACCCCAGTACGTGCAATTATGGCGATTAATGGAGACATTTAATTTAAAGGTTGCCTCAAAGCTCCACACAATTTTGTGTGGAAACGCTGCATATTCTGCACATTTTGCCAGGTAACATTCACAGGATTGAACTCTCCGGTCAGGATTGTCTTCATTGAGAGCATGGATTAGTGTTGGAATATAGCATTTCAAGTGCAGACGCTTCATGATGCGATAGACGCTATTTTTGAGATGTGGGTTTCCCGACCAGTTTGTCGATATGATTTCTGTGGTGATCGAAGGGGTGTTTCCTGCGCCTGCTCTTCTTTTCCAGGGCTTGTGGATGTCCGTGGTCGTCCAGAACTTTTCTTGTTGACGTTATGGACGGTTCCATCTGCCTCAAATTTGTCTCTGATGCGAGCAATGGTCAGGCGCATTGGTGGCGGTTTTGCGAATTCCCTTCTGAATCGTCTTTGCACTTCAATGGTGTTTTCGATCTTCCCATAACATTTCAGGACAAACTTCCTCTCTTCCAAACTAAGTTGTTTTCCTGCCATACTGTGATTAATTAATTATACCTGTATTTTTTGCGGAATATTTATTTTTAATTTTCTTTTTCACCCTACTAATCTTTTTTCATTTTTGTTGCTAGTGAATATTCTATTTTCACTAGACTCCATTTTTGCATATTTACAGTCTCCCTGTTTGTAAACCTAATTAATTTAATTTTTTTTTTTTTTACATCTTTTGGTTTTTATTTTGTACGTTGTACTTTACTGTTTAATCTGTTTGTTTTGTTTCGTGTTTCGGCCATTTTGTTTAATTAGTAAAAATCATTACACCTGTCTCTATTAAATAATGTTTTGTTGTATTTATTTCATAATTTGTTTATTTTGCTGGTTTTATTATTTTTAAAATGCGGAAAACCTTTCAGTTGATTGCGTTCTTTCAGAAAATTTACTCCTTTTATTTTGTGACGCCAAATATTCTTTTTGTCGTTTTTATTTTTGTTCTCTTTTTTATTGTTAAATTCGTTTACCTTCTTTTTTTGATGATAATTTTGTTTTAATTTGTAGCCGTTTTACATCAACAACACCTTTGGTTAAACAAGCTTTTCATGTTTTTTAGTTTCATTGTCTTTGTAAATTTGTTTTTCATTGTTATGTGTCCGTGGAAAACTTTTTTTTAGTTTATATATTTATTTTCACTGTTATTTATTTAAAAAAGTGAATTTAAATTAACAGAAAATGGCCGATAAACGTCGGTCAGTTAAAAAAGACTTGTCCCGAATGAAAAAGGAAGACCATCCCGAAAAAAAAAACTCAATCAACAGTGACTAAAGGAATGTAGCCATTGCCAAAAAAATTGACGACCAAATAAATTTAAGTAAACCTATAGAGGCTAAGAATTCCCAAAATCAAGAAAAGGTGTTATCAACTGGCTCCGGTAACAACAAAACAGACAACAGCAAAAGCAAAGATGAAAATGTAGTGAATGGGGACTCACCCTTTTGCTGAAACTCCCGACTAAAGTTCATTATTAACCTGACGGAATTCCTCGAGAATCAAGAGCTACGGACATCTTATAAAAGAAGATGGGATCCCGGTCGACCTTCAGGAATTACAGAACTTTGAAAAATGAATTGTGTCTGTAGTGGACATGAGTCCATGCAGACTTTGCCACCCCACAAAAGACAGTATGATAAATTCATTGACGTCCTTAGGAATTAAACTTCAAAAAGTTAGGAGGCAAGGGGTATTTCATGTGGGACGTACTGTTACTCAGGCCTGCCGATTGCAATTGCGATTCCAGTCTGAACCTTATCACAAAAGACCTCATCATAAGTACTGAATATCAGAATAAACAAAGAAACAAGTATTGTTATTCCTGATACCTACTTTTAAAACTGTCAATAAGTTCTCGCTGATTTTTCATGGAAAGTAATGTTTTATTTACAAAATTTAGTAAGAAAAATGTCACTGAAAGTATTATCCATCGCTAGCCATTACTTTTGCCCAACTTTCTGGCAGCATCTGTATTCCACGTCAGACAAACGACACGTCTTTTGAGGCTAAAGATGAGCTGACCCATTTTATGACATCTTCAGAAGAATTAAAGTGCTGCTCAGCCAGGCTATGTGCCATTGATTGGAACAAGTGAATATCGGATGGAGCAATATATGGTGAATTCTGCGAGTAGGATGGGACTTATCATTTATCCTGTTCCAAGTAAATTTTCACCCGTTTTGTAACAGATGGCCTAGCGTTATCATCTTTAAAATAACTTTGTCGTGTCACTGCTTGTGTAGCAGGCGCTTTGTTTTCAATGCTCGGCTCAAATGCAATAATCGTAGTTGATAGCAATCCCTCGTATAGTTTTGGTCGGTTTGGATATTCAGCGATGTGGATACATTTTAGCCAGCCATTTGTAGGATGCATTGTTTACTCTTAATGGCTCTGGACAGACTTGTTGTGTAAGGACTATTCAAAACATCTTTCATTTTGTACACTTGATCATCGAGCAAGTCGACAGTGAAGCTGCGTTTATCGATTTAGATCAGTTTAAGCTTTCGATAGGGTTGACCATCGTTATCTTTTCGGCTGCCGGTTTCGGGCCGCATTATCACAGCTGGACCCGACTTCAGTATGCGTCCCCAAGTGCACTGGTGGTAAGATCAGAGTCATTCGTTTTGTTCTGCTCCCTTTGTTCAGTTTGTTCGCTTTTGGTTTTGGTTTACCTTCTTGCGTTGGAGCTTTTCCTTCACAAGTTAAAATCGAATCCGTTCCGACGCAGAACCGTCACTACTGGTGCTACTACCTCGACCAGATACAGCGCCTATGCAGATGGCATGTGGGTTCTTGTGTCATGCATCGGCGAGATTGACGAAGTTGGCAAACACCTTAGTGTACGAGACGACGACAGGCTAAGATAAACCGTATGCAGATGGCATTTTGGTTCTTGTGTCAAGCATAGGCGAAATTGACGAAGTTGGCAAAGACCTGAGTGTACTAGACGACGACAGGCTAAGATAAACCGTATGCAGATGGCATGTCGGTTCTTGTATCAAGCATGGGCGAAATTGACGAAGTTGGCAAAGACCTTAGTGTACGAGACGACGACAGGCTAAGATAAACCGTATGCAGATGGCATTTTGGTTCTTGTGTCAAGCATGGGCGAAATTGACGAAGTTGGCAAAGACCTGAGTGTACTAGACGACGACAGGCTAAGATAAACCGTATGCAGATGGCATGTCGGTTCTTGTGTCAAGCCTGGGCGAAATTGACGAAGTTGGCAAAGACCTTAGTGTACGAGACGACGACAGGCTAAGATAAACCGTATGCAGATGGCATTTTGGTTCTTGTGTCAAGCATGGGCGAAATTGACGAAGTTGGCAAAGACCTGAGTGTACTAGACGACGACAGGCTAAGATAAACCGTATGCAGATGGCATGTCGGTTCTTGTGTCAAGCCTGGGCGAAATTGACGAAGTTGGCAAAGACCTTAGTGTACGAGACGACGACAGGCTAAGATAAACCGTCAGTGTGGAAGGGCATTTCTCTCCCAGGACCTTTCCTTTGTACGGACGAGCCGGTCAAGATGTAGAATTGAATTAGTCGAAGGTGCGGGAGAAGGTCGACGGCACAGTTTGTCTGTGGTTCCGGAGGAATCTTCCCTTAACAGGGATGGTGGAAGTATGCGTTTCCCTTACTTACCAAGTTCTCCTTTACAGACTCTCCGTTCTTCCACCCCCGTATGCTATACAAATTCAGTTAGTTCAGTTTTTGTTTTCATTCTTGTAGTGAGGCAAGGCTTCCAAGTTATGTTGAGATATCTTTTACCACCAGCCATCTAAAAACGAGATCTGAAAGTGACTAGTGTTGAGATTCGTCAATATACGCTTTACATCGCGTGTCTAGAACGGATAAGTTCACAAGCTTGAGGCAAATTCAAATGGAATATGTCAGGGAGAACTTTAAGTCCCTGAGAAGTGTACACTCGTGTGATGAGAAGACCCACCGTTTAACCTGGGGCAAAAGCTCCTTCTATCGTAAATGCCGGTTAGCTGTCAAGTTACTTATACGGGCGGTGGATGGCATACCCGACGTCTAAGATTTGTTCCGTAAGGCCTTATATCACCTGTTAGAGAAGGGGTCCGTTCAGTATGATCTGATTGGCAAGCTGTTGTTGACCCAGAAAAGGTCCGGAAGAAAACACGAACTCGGGAATTAGGGAAACATATATATTAAAAGGAAAACAAATACAAGAGTGTTACACGTCAGTCTGACTGCCAAGTATTAGACTCGGGTGACTCAACCCAACTCAACTCCACTCCCGGTGTTCATAATAATAGGAAGAGTTCATTACACTCCAAAAAGGGTAGGTCCCATAACACAAGCTTGATTTAATGAAGCAGAAGGCTAGCTCCATATGACCTCAGGGGCATGGATTAAAATGTCTCACTAACAATGAGGCATCACGCAACTTGCTGGTCATGTGAAAGACAATCTGGATCGGAAAATCATTTTTCATCGGGTTTGGAAAATTCTTCCAGCTGCGTTCGCTGTAGTGAGTCATTGAAGACCCTGGTTTATGTCTTCTTCCACTTCAAGTTTGCACGCACGCTGTGCAAATTTATTAAATACATAATTTTTTGCCTGCTGCATCGAAAATTCTTTATCATTGAGACCTGTCTACAGCAGTATGGTAACGTCATTGGCTAACGTTGAACACCATGTGGTTTTGTGCTTATTAGGTCCTGTGCGAGACGTGATATGGCCGACATAATGGAAGGTATTTTATGGAGACGAGATGGCAACGACTCTCCCCAAATAGTGGTTGTGTCTTGCGCATATACAGATATTGTTGAGTGAAATGAGCTGACTTAGTATTGTTTTGATAACTGTTAGGCATCAGTATATTGGAAGCTGTATTAAACATTGGCAACACCGCTTCAAATATGGTAGTTTAGGCTTGTTTTTTCTATGTTCATTGGCCCCTTTTATTCTTGCCTCCACATTGTTTAGTTCATTTCTTCATCCTCTTCCACTTTAAGTGACAAGAAATCTGAGTTTTCTAGAGGATGTGACATTTTTCGCTTTTCGAGTGTATTCTTTCGTAATTGTTGTTGGGTGTGAATGAGTGTATGACTGTGTACGTGGTTAGCCAAATAATTGTATTTTAATTCACTCATGTCCCGCATTAATTTCATCTATCTAAATAGTATTTCTGTCTCAATTAAGGATTTTAAGGTATTCCTAACACTATTTTTGTTAGTTTCTTGCGTAATGTAATCAGATCTTAAAAAGAAGAATATACCCTGACGACACCACCATTTACTCCCGCCACGCAAAATAATCTACCGGTGCTGAGAACTGAAGCCCACTCTCGAAAAGGACCTCCAGTTAGTGCTACACTGGGTTAAGAAATGGCTCGTGAACTTTAAGGTCTCCAAAACGAAGCTGCTATTCTTTAATCACCATAGACAATTTTTCCTACCCGCCATCAGCTTGGATCACGCTAGTCTCCCTCAGTGCACTACACTGCGCCTTCTCGGCCTCACTCTCTCAGTTGAACTTAAGTAGAATGAATACATTGAATAGCTAAATCTACTGCTAAGAAGGTCGGGTCCTTGTGTCGGGCCAGGAAGTTCTCTTCTGAATCAATCATGCACATTTACAAATTTACCATCTACCCGTGCAGCAAATACTGTTGTCATATCTGGTCGGACACCCCTGCTTTTCACCTTGAGGTTCTCGACAAGACCAAAAGAAAAATCTGCAATGTAGTTGATCTTGAACTGGCGGTCCGACTCCAGTCTCTCTCTCTCTCTTTCTCTCTCTCACACACACACACACACACACACACACACACACACCGACGAGATATGGCTTCACACTGCCTCTTCTACAAATACTTTCACGGATTCTGATCCAGTGAGCTTCACTCCTTGGTGACCGTCACGCGAATTTACGCAAGCTACTAGACTGGCAACAAAACCTCATTTTTACTGTGAAAACAATAAAGTTTAACCCAAACTTCTACTCTAACAGCTTTTTTATCGCATCTCTGGCCTGTGGAACTCACTTCTGTATTCTTGTTTCCCTGATTGCTCCTATCTCCAAGATTTTAAATGCAACGTAATCTGTCATCTCTCATCTCCGTGATTCCCATACACCCTCACGCTTTACACTTTGCTCTCATGCAGCTCTCTTTACACCAATCTACTCGTCCTACTCTTACCCATTCTTCGACACCTACTGTGAGTTGTTCTCCTCCTTCTCTCTTCACTCTGCTATTATGTAACTTTTTGAGGACCAGTGACAGTTCTGCCTTGCTTTGGGTGAGACAATTATAAAAAAAAAATTAGTATATCGTATTATGCATGTTTTAATTATTAATTGGAGTTTTCAGTGTTATTCACAGACAAAATTTTGCAAATGAGGATTAGAGACTTGAGGTATTATAGTGGACTGGCTGTAGTAATGGCAACAATGGAAAGTAATTATTGTGATATTTTGTTGCAAGGATTATTGCACAGTTTTTTAGTCAATGATTGTGACTAGATAAGATAAAAAGGATGTTGACCAGCCATCCCCATCACCACTTTTGCCCTTGTGTTTCACTTTTTTGTGGTTTTACAAAGATTAATATTACTTCAATAAAACTTACATCCATGCCAATACGAATAGTCTTTAACAATTGTTCTACACGGCTAAATAATCTTTTCCAATAATTTATTAGATTTACTCGGCAGGTAGGTATTGCACATTCTGCTTTTAACTGTATATATATATATATATATATATATATATATGAATTAAAAAAGGGTTAATTCAATGATGTTGGATGATCATTTCGATATGAATATCCACACGGGGGATAACACATCACCTCAGCAACAGAAAAATCCTTTCAGAAACTGAAGAAAAATCAGTCTAATTTTCCTTTTTAAATAGATTTGCAAAGAAATTAAAAAAAGGAAAAAGAAAAAGAAAAAAAAGAAAAAGAAAAAGATAAAACAAAATAAAATCAAATAAACAAGAAAAGAATTTTTTTTTGCGAACCCAAACGATGTCAATTTTTTCTTTTCTTGTTTATTTGATTTTATTTTGTTTTATCTTTTTCTTTTTTTCTTTTTCCTTTTTCCTTTTTTTAATTTCTTTGCAAATCTATTTAAAAAGGAAAATTAGACTGATTTTTCTCCAGTTTCTGAAAGGATTTTTCTGTTGCTGAGGTGATGTGTTATCCCCCGTGTGGATTTTCATATCGAAATGATCACCCAACATCATTGAATCAATCCTTTTTTAATTTATATTTGCTCTTTAATATTTTATTACATGGAGCTCTCTTCCGGTATCATTTTTTAATATTAAAATAAATATTTTAATATTAATTAGGATCGGGTTTTTGGAATTTACCTCCCTGCTTTTTCCGCTTGTATTAAAGTATCTGAATTAATATATATATATATATATTATATATATATATATATATATATATATATATATATATATATATATATATATATAAACTGTCTTTCGTAATTCATCCAGGCATCTTCGAACTCATTTATTTATTTTATTTATTTATTTTTTTGGTGCCATATTTTTTTTAACACCAGTGTACACAAGTGCCCGGTTTGGTTTGATATGGTAGAGAGACGGCTACCGGGCTTTTCAACGTGACTTTCTGAGATGAAAATAACACAAAGTCGTCAGAGAATTCGTCGTAATATATGTCTTGAGGACCAGCTGCTTTGACGAGATCATCACGACTAGCGGCCCGAAAGCGTCGTCATAATTGGTGCCGTTTCGACAACATCAACCCACCCAGGTCATCATCATTGCAGCAATGTTCGGACCAGGGGCAACGAACCAGCCGAGACGAGTGTTACATTCGAAGGAATGTCGTCTGATTGTTCTCAGTCAAGAATACTGATTAAACGGAAATACACGACAAACGATACTCCAATGAAATTCTCGTCTTTTTTACGAACTTTTTAAGTAACTTGAAATTTTAAATCACCAGTTAAACATTTTTTAAAACATTTAATCCTTTTTAAGCAACCAAAATAAAAATAATCATTTGAACCATAAGTCCCAGTTAAATACCTGAATTCCTCTCAGTGTCTTATGAGAAGGTGAATGTCGAGCATAAAAAATATGCAATAAAATTGTCTTTTAAGGGACGGGATTTTATCTAATAACTTCAAGCAAGGTATAATGTTACTGATACAAAATGGCCTCCTGGGAGTGAAAGAAAATGAGAAAATTTTAAAAAGAACCGGAAACCCAGTCCTAAAGAGAAAGCAGGAGATCAACCACTACTCCCGTTTAAAAGATGGAGGAAGCGTTTGAACCAGACGACAGGCAAACATTTTGTTGGAGTGGCGTTTTTGCAATGTTATATCAGAGAACACAACTTACTTACTAATTATGATTTCTCAACAGTTTTTCTGAAATTTAATTATTTTGTTTAAAACTTAAAACGTCTTAAGTTGTAATGCAATAGTAAGTTAATGGTTTTCACCGAGGAACCGACTCGAAATATATCTGACAGATTAATAAATTTTCATTTTAATCTGAGTAATCAGACCAAAGAAAAGATTCCAGTCGCATAAGATCGATAAAATCTTCAAAATTCACTTTCTGGTTCTGGACATTAAAAAGAACTAAACACAAATAAGAGTTTAGGTCATGAATAATTTGCTTTTATGTTGAGCAATTTTATCTTATCGAAAGCATAATTACATTTTATCCAATTATTTATTCACCATCATTTACAATGATTTGTCGCCACGTATTTTGTTGTTCGTCGATATATTTTGAGTTAAGATTTCGCAAATTTAGACGTTAAAATGTTTCGACGAATTCTCAAATCTTGTTTTCATTTGAGAAAATTGTCCTCGTGAAGCCGTTTGCAGCGACCGAAAAGCTAATAACTGGTTGGGACAACGTCAGTGAATGTGACCAGACGAGTTTCAAAATGTCTTCCTATTTTTGTTCTTCATCTGTGAAGAAAATGTCTAGCATTCACTTTCGTGTAGAAAGGCTGATATTACACGACAGTTGAGCACTCAAGTGAAATGTTCTTTTTTTCTAAAAAAAAAAAATGTGCTTCGTATTTGGAAAGTAATTCATGGATTTTGGTGTTACATTTTTAAAAAATTCTCAGATATTAAGGTTTTTGCAGTTGTGAGATTTTGGCATCTTCAGTTTGTTGCTTAAAGCTAGGGTTGTTCCTCTTGTAGACATCCATATATTTTGTCTACTCGTAACGACATTATCAATATATGATGACTGTCGACGAAGAAATAAGTATAAATATTCGGGTATCGTGACACACATCGGCGCGGAAAATGTTTGATTGGTTGTTTTGTTTTTATGGCACATCACCCTGGGCGGGTCATTTATTGCCAATTCAATTTTTATTTATTTATTGCTGGTAATACCTTTTTTCTTTCAACAACCCATTGTTGTTTTTATATAAGTTTTGTGTCCAGTAATATTTTCCTCCTTTCGAGCATTCATTGGGATTTGTTTTTAAGAGCAGGGTCCCCAGGTCCTACGCTTGTTATTTAACCCATAACTGGAGGGAAGGGACGGATTAATATCTTTCCCAATGGTACCAGTGCTTAAGTGAATGCAGAATATTCAACTGGAATTCGAACTCGGCTCATCGATTTCTCTTTCCGAGCCAATTTCCACTGCACCACAACGCACATCCGTCCCTAAACACTTACAGCACCTGGTATTCCCAAGCGGTCACCCATCTAAGTACTGACCAGGCTCAACATTGCTTAACTTCGGTGATAGAGCGAGAACCGGTCTATTCAACGTGATATGTCCGTAAGCACGAACATTTGTCACTATACGCTTACAGCACCTGGTTTTCCCAAGCGGTCACCAACCTAAGTACTGACCAGTGTCAACGTTGCTTAACTTCAGTGATCGAGCGAGAACCGGTGTATTCAACGTGATTTCCCGTGGAAAATGTAATTGATAAGTTGAGCGTGAAAAAAAACTGGAATAAAATGAAGAAATTAGAATGGATGTTACAATGTGAAATGAAATTTTAAAAGATAACTGGTACTGTTCTGGATAATATTAGCTGTTTCACCACAAGATAACATTTGTAATGCATTTATCAAGCAATGAACACTTCTTTCTTTGGGAATTTGGATTCAGGAAACCTGGTTTCTCAAGTCCAGTAACTGTTATCGCCGTTTCCATTATTGATGGGGTTTTCATTCTTAACCATTTTTCTTCTACTGTTGAAAGCCAGGAATGTTCCTCTTAAAATAAAATTCCAGTAAAACAGGATTTTTAAGTCCAGTAACTGTTATAGCTCTTTCCAGTATTGATGCAAGTTCTTCTCAACATTTTATTTAAAGGTTAACAACCTCGATTATGTCCTTATTTTTCCTCTTGATATCACGGCTTTAATTTCAGTTCCAGATCAATTCTAGACTCTGTTTCGAACGGTTTTTATTGTCCTATTTCTTGGAACACTTTGTAGATGATGTAGGAAGAAGGAACTTTTTTCCAGAAAAGAAACTAGCAATTTTATGTTCGTAAAATGATCAACTGGCTTTTAAATAAATCATAAAAAATATTTTCAGGATCGCTACATATTTATTGGTTAATGGGCCATTAGAATAAAACATATAATCGGGCTCGTCAAATGTTCTTCCTAGTATAACAATTTCTGAAGGCACGTGTATCACGGGTGAAATTCACGTAGCTACGATTATAAAATGATCAGAAAGATTTGTTAGAAGCCAAGCGTAATTAAAACTCTCCTATATGACTGTGGATTCTGGACAGCATGAGATTAAATGTTTTTTCTGTAGTAAAGGGTTTGAAAAAATTCATCGTTCCACAAGGTCTTTGCAAACACTTTTAAAGTCAACCAACGCTACATAAGGGCGGGTCGTGCAACTGTAATCACGATATGTCAGCAATAGTTAATTTTTTGTTTGATCTAACTCTTTTAAATATAAGGCTTGAAAATTCGGTTCCCTTACGATCACCGAAGTTAAGCAATGTCGAACCTGGTCAGTATCTAGATTGTGACTGCTAGCAAATACAAAATACTGGTTGTGTCGCTGTAAAAAATAATGTCGCGGAATTGTTCATTGGAGACCGGAGTCCTACTTCTGGTTGGTTTCTTTATAATACCTTTGGGAAATATATGAATCTACTTGTATCACTAAAACTATTATTATCTAAAAATTTTAAAAAAATTGCCTACAGAATATTTGAATCTCGACATTAAGCAACCCATAGAAATTGATATACCGCTAAAAGAAATCAACCACCTAAATATAGACCGTGGCAGAATAAGTGGTAAAAAGCAATCGACAATCTTTTCAGTATTGTTAGCAATTGATCGTAAGTGCGGTTCAGCTGAAATCTGCGGTGAACTCGTCAGAAGAGATATTTGAAGCAGAAACCTTCAAGGAGAGTACAACTATTTATCATAACTGGAAAAATGTAGGGTCTTTAAAAATAATGTTCACATAAATTTAAGTAAATATGTCGGTTAATACAATTTCGTGACTTTGCAAAAGATTCGTAATCTTTTCTTTGCTTAGGTTGTTTTAAATTAAGAGTGATAAGACACGTTAGATCTAACAACAGCTTCTTCCTCGATATATGGGAATCGCAGGTTTTAATCCTGTCGGTAGATAGATATTTTTCTAAAAAGATTTCTCTAATATTCAGACCAGTGTATATATATATATATATATATATATAAATGTATTGTTTAATTATAGAAAAACAGACTTTCCACGAAAATATGAGTATCCAAAATAATGTTCAAACAAATAATTTACATATATAGAACGCTCTTTATTATAGTAATGAGGACTGTCGACCCATACTTCAACCGTTAAAATTAATTGATTTGTCGACTTCAAGCCAAAATTTACAATTTTACACTTCGCCCACGTCTATTGAACAGGTGAAGAGGTTCATCCCTTGTTTCCTGTTTAGGATGCGGTTTCCGGCTTTCTCTTTTCCAAACTTTTCACTCTTTTCTTTATTTTTCTTTTCAATTGGAGTAGATAGACTAAACTACAGCCCGGTTCACACTCCACCAACGTCTATTGAACAGGTGAAGAGGCTCATCCCTTGTTTCCTGTTTAGGATGCGGTTTTCGGCTTTCTCTTTTCCAATCTTTTTACTTTTACGTAGCCCCCTGCGCATCAGTGGCGTTATCGCCTTGCTTGGGGTGATATGATTATAAAAAATGAAAATAAAAAAATAATTCCTTTTGTTTTACAAAATCCGTCAAGTGGACATTTGTTTATTTGTTTTTTTGTTTAAATCATATCGCCCCGATCAAGGGGGTAACGCCACTGATGTGCAGGGGGCTATATAAGCGTAAAAGCACTAGATGCGGTTTCCGGCTTTCTCTTTTCCAATCTTTTTACTCTTACGTAGCCCCTGCTCATCAGTGGCGTGATCGCCTTGCTTGGGTGATATGATTAAAAAAATATATATATATATATCTGGGATATCATCTTTAAAAAACGATGATTTTCTACCATAGTCATCCTATTTAAAGGGTACATATAATTGCAATCTTGATTTTTAAGGTGTGCTGTCGCTTTTGCATAGAACTTTTTCGTAATACAATCTACCATCTGCCCGTGCATTGAATATTGCTGCCATATCTGGTCAGGAACTTCTGCTATCCACCTAAGTATTCTTGACAAAATCCAGCGGAGAGTCTGTAATGTGATCAGTCTAGACATAGGAGCTCAGATACAGTCACTTTCGCACCAGCGCAATGTGACTTCCCTGTGTCTCTACTACAAATACTTTCACGGATTCTGTTCCGATGAACTTAGCTCACTGGTGGCCCCGATATATGAATTTACTCGAGCGACAAGATTAGCAACTAGGTCCCATCCTTTTACTGTGAAACCAATGAAATGTAAACGCAAATTCTACTAATACAGCTTCTTTACTCGCACTTCCCGCCTGTAGAATTCTCTTCCATTAACTTGCTTTCCCGACAGCTACAATCTCCAAGAATGCAAATGTAAAGTCAATAGTCATCTCCTATCTCACTAACCTTCATCCTCTCTCTCATGCCCCTTTCTCCGTCCACTCTCAACAATATTCTCATCATTCTCTTACCCACCTCCTGACACACCCTATAACCTGACACTCTTTCTCATAACTTTCCTCCTATGCAAATCCCTGCAAAACTGTGGCAGTAAAATGGCTTGCTTGGGGCTATATGATTATAAAAAAAATTATACTATCATAATGTGAACATAAAGTGGGGGCATCAATTCCTATTACAATCAATTTACAAACTGATCCCTCACTTTATGGCCACTGTCATCCTTCTCTTACCCACTTCTTGAAACCCCTATAACCTGTCACTCTTTCTCATTACTTTCCTCCTATGTAAACCCACTGCAAAACAATGGCAGTAAAATGTCTTGCTTGGGGCGATATTATTATTTAAAAGAAAGCTAATATTCCTCAAATAAGTTTTAGAAAAGAATATTTAATTTTTTAGAAGTCTTTTTAATGCAGAGAATTACACTGCGATGAAAGACAATTAAAAGAGCTGTAATCGATTATCATAACACAAAATCGATTTCAATCAATATAAATTATGTTTGAAAAACACTACAAATATTTTGTTTGCTGGAAATAGTAATTGTAATTCTTTAGCTTTCAATTAAAGCTAAAAGTAAAGGGCCAGGAAAGCTTTTTCATTTATAAAATGCTAGCAGTATAGCCCGGCGTTGCTCGGGTGTAATGAAACCTTTAAAACTAATCCATGGTCCTGGAGCTCACACTCTTTGGACGTTGGCACGAAAGACTAAAAAGCAATAGTTGTTTCCATTTAAAGCGAAACCGTAGACTGAAAGAAAAATGAATGGATGTAAGTCAAATTTTCATTTCCTGGTATCGATATCAAATAATTTTTTCGTCGTAAACTGAATTTTGAAGGCTAAATAAGTCCTCTGAGTAAATGGTTTCATGGCTGAGGCTAAGAACTACAATTATACCTACTTAGAGCTAAACCCGAAGCAAAAACTAAAATAAAAGGGCTGAAAAAAACCAAAAAACAGACATACAGACAGATAGACAGACACACACACAAACATATTGCGTTATATATATATATTATCGATTTTCTGCACTATTGTAAGAACTGCAACCTTGAAACTTCTGAATATATTTTCTTATGTCTTTGTCTATGAATGTATCAAATTTGATTAAAATCGGACCACTCTTTCTATAACCCGATTTTTTCAGTTATCGATTTTTGATATTTATCAGGGGTACCTCGATACAAATCCTAGCTAAGAACACTCGCAGACGCTTATAGTACAACTGTGTAAATTTTCCAGAAAATCGGTTCAGCTGTTTCGGAGTCTATAGGTAACGGACACACACACACACACACACACACACACAACGTTCCATTTATAAATAAGGTTAGATTAGATTAGATAGCTAGATCATTTTAAACCTTAGTTATAGCGAATTATTGGAGGCATCTACTATCAATTTATCTATCTAGTTAGGTAAGTCTGTTTATGGTAGACTACTTTTTTGTCTATTTCTCTTTCTCCCTCTCTTTATCCTTCTCTGTCTATCTATGTCTATATATGCGAGAAATTTATCATAATATTTTCATATCTTCAGGCGTTTTATTTCAACTGATTATCCAACATTTTTTTCAAACTTGTAATAGTGTTTTTAGAAGACACAAATGGAACTGAACTTTCAAAATAATGGAGGAATTTTTCAAGAATTGTAAACACATTTATTTGGATTTTTATCACCCTAAAGTATATTTTCCGATGTGTTTACATCAGGACATTACCTCTGATCTTTCTTTAAGCAACCTTTCTCGTTCTGGAAATAATATGGCTAACTTTTCTTCACGGCACAATCTGCAGATATCACCACCGTTGTAAGGTTTGGGTTTTCGGACTCTCCTTGTCATATCAATGTTTTTGCCTTCTTTTTCTTTCAATTTCTTTACCTGGTTAGCCAGTTTGGTACAATTCCTAAGGATTTCCAGCTTGAATATAGACCTGTGATTATACCAGCGGCATTTAAAATTCATTCAGTATACTTGTTATAGACCAGGTTATGTTCCGAAAAGAACACGACCATAAGGGTAAAAATAGCAAATATATATTGACAAGAAATAACAAAACAAAATGTGGAAGGTGTTACTGTGACTGTCAGTCTGGTTTGGAGTGAACTACTACTAACTTGACTCTCTCTCTCTTTCTCTTTCTCTCTCTCTCTATCTCTCTTGAGAGTCGTAGTATATATAGTGTTAGGAAGAGTTCATTCTGGAGTTACAGGTAAGGACCCATGACCTTACCCCAAGTATATATTTCTACCCTTATTCTGCTTTGTTTGCTCGGTTCACACACCACCCACGTCTATTGAACAGGTGAAGAGGCTCATCCCTTGTTTCCTGTTTAGGAGGCGGTTTCCGGTTTTCTCTTTTCCAAACTTTTCACACTTTTCCTTATTTTTCTTTTCAATTGGAGTAGATAGACTAAACTATTCACACTCCACCCACGTCTATTGAACAGGTGAAGAGGCTCATCCCTTGTTTCCTGTTTAGGATGTGGTTTCCGGCTTTCTCTTTTCCAATCTTTTTACTCTTACGTAGCCCCCTGCGCATCAGTGGCGTTATCGCCTTGCTTGGGGTGATATGATTATAAAAAATAAAAATAAAAAATAATTCCTTTTGTTTTACAAAATCCGTCAAGTGGACATTTGTTTATTTGTTTTTTTGTTTAAATGATATCACCCCGATCAAGGGGGTAACGCCACTAATGTGCAGGGGCCTACATAAGCGTAAAAGCACTAGATAGAAGAGAGTGAAGAGAAGGACAAACCATTTAGAAAAGAGCAAGAGAAAGGAGGGAATACAGGTATGATGACAGTTACAGAGGTGGAGAGAAAGGAAAGGATATACAGAGTGGTGAGGAAAGAACTAGGGTCAAGTGGTTAAGAAATGACCTTGCATTTGAATTCCTGCAGGTTGTATCCGTCAAGAAAGCAAGAATAAAGAAGCGAGTTCCACAGGCGAGAAGTGCGAGGAATGAAGCTGCAGGAGAAGAATTTGTTTTTGCCTATGCAGCTGTAGTTTTTGTTAATATCATATTGCACATTACTTTTTTGATTTTTGGCGTTTTGCTTGTTTATGTAATTTTCTAAATTACATGTACAGCTATAACTTAATTTAATTGTACTTCCATTAATATATCAACTCTTTTTCTAGAATAATTTGATATAAAACGCCTGAAGATACCGTAAGGTTTAAACTAAGATTTCGTAATCGACTAACTTCCGAAGTAAAATATTTAAAAGCTCTTCATTATATATGCATTGAACACTTTTTTATACAACCGTTTACTGGTCTATATATGTCTTTTTATATATTTGTTTTATATATCTTATCTTTTTATGCATACTAAAAATATTGCACTGTAACTTTGCATTGATTGTCTACCGCCACAGAAATGGATATTTTGTTCAGAATGCTGACGAAAGAATCAAAGTTACATTAAGCAGAATTCCCGAATTCTATAAAACCTAACACAAAATTATTGACCTCTTTATTCTGATTTCATTAGAATAAATATCTTATTGAATTCTCTATAAATTTTACAAAAGCACTCGCGTTTCATTGCCTCAATCTAAACGTATTTATAAATGAAATTTTGTCTGTGTGTATGTATTTATGTGTGTGTGTGTGTTCGTTACCTATAGACTCCAAAACGGCTAAACCGATTTTCTTGAACATTTACACACTTGTACTATAAGCGTCTGCGAGTGTTCTTAGATAGGTTTTGTGTCGAGGTACCCCCGATAAATATCGAAAATTGATACTCGAAAAAATCGGGTTATAGAAGGAGTGGTCCGATTTTAATCAGATTTGATACACTCATAGACAAAGACATAAGAAAATATAATCAGAAGTTTTAAGGTTGCAGTTCTTATAATAGTGCAGAAAATCGATAATATATATATATATATAAAAGGCAAGATGTTTGTGTGCGTGTCTGTTTATCTGTCTGTATGTCTGTATTTGTTTCAGCCCTTTTATTTTAGTTTTTGCTTCGGGTTTGGCTTTAAGTAGGTATAATTGTAGTTCTTAGTCTGAGCCATGATACCATTTACTCAGAGGACTTATTTAGCCTTCAAAATTCAGTTTACGATGAAAAAAATTATTTGATATCGATACCAGGAAATCAAAATTTGACTTACATCCATTCATTTTTCTTTCAGTCTACGGTTTCGTTTTAACTGGAAACAACTATTGATTTTAAGTCTTTCGTGCCAAAGTCCAAAGAGTCTGAGCTTCAGGACCATGGATTAGTTTTAAAGCTTTCATTACACCCGAGCTACACCGGGTTATACTGCTAGTTTTTGTATAAAAATCATTTAATTTCTGCGAAACAATGTTAAGTTCCGTAAGAATTTCCCGATATTTACATGTATAAGTTCTTTTGAAGACAAAGTCAGATGAATTCGGCAACTAATGAGTAACTGACTCTTGCCAAGTCTCGCAGCTTTGCCTTCTCGGTAACTTCGGTCATGCTGTCGTTTCTATTCATAACTCTCACCACTCACACTTCCCCCAGGAGCATCCTATCAACAGAATTTCCTGCTGCTACCAAAGAGCAGACTGGGATGGGTTTCGAGATTTTCTATGCGACGTCCCTCTCCCAGTTGAAGAGTGCGCCTCTGAGGTCTCTTCCTGGGTGAAAGCTGGTATTAAGGCCTTCATACCGACCAGGAAGTACCGTCTCAAACCTCTATCCTCCACCTGGTCCTCTCTTTCTTGTTCAGCTGCCATTGTCCACAGGAGCTACTTCTTCGGGCTATTTCGTCGCCATGCATCTGACCATAATAGGAGTCTATTTGCCTCTGCTTTTAATGAGAGGAAGAGGATTTTGAATAACGCTAAGATGTTGTTTGCTGAGAGAATGGGACAGCAAATAGCTTCCAGCTAGTTTGGCTCCAAATCCTACTGGCGGCTCTGCAAACGTGTGCTGAACAACAGCAAATCCTTCATCCCTCCCTTAATCAATAGATTTGAGGTTCTCACGTCATCTTTGAACAAGGCCGTGTGCTTTGCTCACAGATTCTCATCCAACTCCACATTTGACTCGTTTGAAGTAACTGCACGCGAATTCTCTCTTAGAATTAGTTTCACATAACCCGCTCTCTGGTATCTAAAATAAACTCAAACCTTGACCCCCATAAGGCGAGCGGAGTTGACGGGTTCCCGGTCATTGTCCTGAAGAAATGTGCCCCTGAACTTTCCGCTGTCCTCTATAAAATCTATAAAGACTGTCTCTCTGCTTCTTGTTTTCCTACCTGCTGGAAGTCCTCTAGCTTTTGTACATAAGAACTCAGGGGAACTATTAGACCCATCCAATTATAGCCCTATCAGCTTCATACCAATTTTCGGAAAAGTGTTCGAGGCTATTATCAATGATGAAATAGTTCAACATCTTACTGCCCATAAACTATTCTCAGACAGTATGGCTTCCGCTTTTCCAGGTCTACTGCTGATATGATAACGACCACCACCGAGTACATATATCATGCCCTCAATAAGTTCAGCAAAGATCGAGCTGTTACTTTGGACATCTTCAAAGCTTTTGATAGGGTTTGGCAAGCTAGCCTTCTATGCAAGCTGCAGGATTATGGTCTCACTGGACGCTTGCTTGATTTGTTCTAATCTTTCCTATCAAACCGCATAATGAAGGTAGTTTTGAACGGGTATACCTCCATATCCTAATACACGAACGCTGGTCTTCCCCTAGGGCTCTATCCTAGGCCCGACTCTCTTTTTGATCTTCATAAACAACCTCCCTGACGTGATCAAATCCCAGGTAGGCACCAACGATAATGACACTACCATTTGCTCCCGCCTCAGTAAGAAATCTAACGAGGCGGCCAAAGATAACTACACTGCTGTTCTCGAGAAGGACATCGACTCTGTGGTAGACTGGGTTAAGGAATGGCTTCTAGATATTAAATCTTCTAAAACAAAGCTGTTATCTATCAACCACCACAGGCAGCCTATCATATCCGCCATCAGCATGGACTAAGCGAGCCTCCTTGAAAGCAATACATTGCACCTTCTCAGCCTCATCTCTTTTCCGACATCAAGTGGAACCATTACATTGAATAAATAGCTAAATCGACTGCTAGGAAGGTTGGGTCACTGTGCCGGGCTAGGAAGTTTTCCTGCATGAGTCCATCTTGCGCATATACAAATCAGCCATCATTACATTGAATAAATAGCTAAATCGACTGCTAGGAAGGTTGGGTCACTGTGCCGGGCTAGGAAGTTTTCCTGCATGAGTCCATCTTGCGCATATACAAATCAGCCATCATTACATTGAATAAATAGCTAAATCGACTGCTAGGAAGGTTGGGTCACTGTGTCGGGCTAGGAAGTTTTCCTGCATGAGTCTATCTTGCGCATATACAAATCAGCCATCCGACTGTGCATTGAATAATGTTTTCATATTTGGTCGGACGCCACTGTAATTCATTTCAGGGTTCCCGACAGGCTTCAAAGGATAATTTAACATGATCGGTCCTGACTTGGGAGTTCAACCCCAGCCACATTCATACCGGCATAAAAGAGACAGAGGGAAGCCACATCCAGCTTCCATCTGTCTCTTCGACAAATATTTTCATTTTTTTCTGCTCCGACGAAATTAGCTCCCTAGTGCCTCCTCCACAAGAATTTACTCGAGCAACCAGATTGGCAACAAGGTCCCAAACGTTTTTACAGTTAAATCAACTAAAGGCAACGGCCTCTTCTACTCCATCAGTTTCATTTATCGCACTTTCCACCTGTGGAACTCCATTCCGTTTGGTTGCTTCTCTGAAAGCTACAATCACCAAGAATTTAAATTCAACGTCAATTTCCATCTCTTGTCCACTTGACCCCAGTCCTTCTCTCGTCTTTTCCCCATCACCTCGTGTATCTTGTTCCTTTTTTCTCGCTCTACCCTCGCAACTGTCTTCCCATCCTTCTCTTGCTCTTTCTCTGACAACCCCCTATAACTGGTACGTCTTTCTCTTCGCTCTCCTCCTGCTGAAAATTTTACTACTTTCTTATGTAGCCCCTTGCGCACCAGTGGCTGTACCACCTTGCTTGAAGTGACATGATAAAAAAAATCAATCTCACATTAATAGTTTTGGGAGTTTATGCGACGAAATCCGATACCAGGCGTTCTAGAAAATGTTTCCGCAAAGAATTGGTGGAAAGGGGTTATAAATTCTAAGTGCCCTAGGATAAAAGATCGATTGATCATTAATTCGATATATAAGTAGACACTTATATCGAATGCGGTGTACTTTAATTCAATTAAAATTTGATAACAGTCAGAGGAAACGTAAGGTAAACTTGAGAGCCAATTTAGTTGAAGATCTGGAGGCATGAGATCAAGCCGTGCAATTTCTAATCACACTAAAATCTGTTGTTTTCATAATGACTGAGAAGGTTTGTTGATTAAAAGAGTCGTTTGTATTTGTCCCTACTGCAAATACTAGAATTTTTAATGCTGATTTTTCAATATTGTTATGGGAAACACCCCTATTCTTCAGGTAATGGACTCTCCCTCATATTAATAATAGTTAGCAGCAAGTTCTAGAGAAGTTCTGAGGAGTTCTTAGGAAGTTCAGAGGAGTTCTTAAGAGTTCTATTGAAGTTCAGTAGAACTACTAGACAGTTGATAGTAGTCGACAGTTAGCCGAATACCAAGGAGTCAGCTTTCAGTTGAAGATTACCAAGTTTCTGACATTTTTGGTGCGTTAAGTCGATTAGAAACCGACATAGCATGATTATAACCTTCAGTGCAAAAACTACTCCACAATAAATATACAGGTTCTTCTCTAGTTTTTTTTTTTTTACAGTATAACCCCCAGTAAGGGAATAACGCCATTAAGACGCAAGGAATTACTGAGTGTTCAAGAATATGAGAAAAACGCTAATAATGGAAGAGAAAAATAAAAGAAGAATTAAGCAGTCAGAATTTACAGATTGACATTGCATTTTAAGTTTTGAACAGCAAAGTTAACTAGGAAAGTAAAGTCATAGTTGTTTCGGAGATTGTAAGAAAATACTCATGCATTTACAATTTTCCCCAGTATGGCAAGTGAACGACCAAAATTGGTTTTGTTTATTAATGCATTTCAGTTACAAAATAGACATTTTTTCTAAAAGGCTTCGATGTCATCATCAGCATATTTTTTAATCATTTCAACCCAACGCAGTCAAAAAAGCAACAAAGACGCAACGGGTGACTGAGAATATGCGAAAAAGAAAACTTCATTAAGGAGAGGGAACAATAAACAAACAGCAATTCAAAAAACAGAAGATAATGATGGAAATTGATTCTTTAAGGTCAAAGTTGACTGGAAAATCCGAAAGTGGAGTGTGCGAGAAAAGAAAGCGTTAGCATAGTTGAATGTAGAAATTTAAACTGTAAAATGATTAGACCGTGCAACTAATCTACTATTCTACTTAAATTGATTAACTAGGTGACTGGCAACTGGGTCCCACCCATTCACAGTCAGGTTAGCCAAATGCAGACGACAATTCTACTCCTGCAGCTTCTTCTCTCGCACTTCCCGCCTGTGGAACTCGCTCCCGTATTCTTGCTTTCCTGACGGCTACAACCTCCAGAAATTTAAATGCAAAGTCAATACTCATCTACTAACCACTGGACTCTAGCTCTCTCTCCACCCCCGTATAACCTTCCGTTTCTCTCCACCTATGTATCTGTCATCGCACCTGCTTTCTCAGCTTTCTATTGTTTCTTTCTAACTAGTTTGTACTCCTCACTCTTTTCTAACTAATCTTTTTACATTTATGTAGCCCCCTGCACATCAGTGGCGTTTCTGCCTTGCTCGGGGTGAAATGATCAAAAAAAAAAAAAAGAAGAAACGGGAAAGCTAATCAGAACATTAACACGAAAGAATTTATAGAAAGGGCATAGGTTAACTTCTTTATGGTAATAAAGCCAAGATGCAAGGTCAGGACAAATAACATTGCAGATTCTTTCTATTTTACCTAGACTCTCTAAATCTTATCTACTATGTGCAGTGTCTCTTCAGGCGATCATGATCTTCCACATCTTCTTATCCCTAGTGGCTCTTAAAACCTCTCCTCCTGTAATCCCACTTAATCCCCGCTCCACCATCTATCTGCTTATGTCCATCAAGTATGCCATGCGTTGCTTTTCCTTGTCTCTTTTCCCCTGTATTAGTCCTGTGGGCATCAGGTTCTCCAAGCCCTACGGACATTGAAAAGGAAGGTGATACTCGCTTTTCTTCAGGACGGTGGTAATCATGGATCTCCACAATTTTCTTTCTTTTGTAACTCTTAATTATTTTTGTTTATTTTTGTCCCCACCCCTAAAAACCTACCCCACCATCCATTGACTCAAGCTCATCTAGGCGTTGCTTTCCGCTGTCTCTCTTACTATTTTATCTTTTACTAATGTTCACCCTTACAAGGCCCAAGAGCCACCTGAGGTAGTTGTGACGGCGTGATGTTGTATGTTTGCAAGGAAAAGGCAATGAAGTGAAGTTCTTAGGGTTATGCAGGAAAGATAAAGGCTGACTCTAGTCTTGAAAAGATCAATATTTAATTCTTCACCTTCTTCTATATGCCGTGTCCATTCATGATGTAAGTGATCATAGCCCTCCACATCTTCCTATCCTTTGTCGCTCTTAATACTTCTCCTGTTATCCCATTCAATCCCGGCTCCACCATCCATCTGTTCAAGTCCATCAAGTATGTCATGAGATGTTTTTCTATGTCTTTTTGTTATTGCTTGACTTTTGTATCTTCCGCCTGCAGTTGGCATTTTGGGCTCCTGTTTTTACAAATGACCATGCATTCAGTTTTCTTGTAGTTTATTTGTAGTCCTTTCTTTCCACTTTCTTCAGCTACCTTCTGTAGGAGGTCTTGTAGTTTTCTTTCCGTGTCTGATATCAGCATTGTATCATCTGCGTATTATGTATTGCTCAGATTGTAACTACTAATGATAAATACTCGCATGATTTCTAGGGCTCGAAGAATTGTCTCGCTGTACAAGTTGAATAGATCCGGCAAAGCGACATATCTGATGAACTCGTTTCCTGTTCGTACGTAGGTGATTTGCTGCCAGTATAGGTTCTTGATTACTCCAACGTCATTCCCAACTTGCTGAGCATTTCTTTGCGACGTACTTTGTAGAATACTTTGAGTAGTCCACAACATATAGATACACGTCCTTCTTCATTTGTATTACCTTTTTTTATACAATTAAACGTATAAATGCGGATGTGCGTTGTAGTACAGTGGATATCGGCTCGGAACGAGAAACCGGGTAGCCGAGTTCGAATTCCAGTTGAATCCATTGTATTCACTTACGCGCAAATACCCTTGGGAAAGATATTAATCCGTCTATTCCTTCCAGTTATGGGTTAAATAGCAGGACAGATTGGGTTCTATAGCCTTAGTCGGCAACCAGTCTACCGTAGAAAGCAATGGCAACCTACTGCGGGATAATCTTCTGCCCAGTCAGTCATGTCTCTTTCGAGACATGATCGCCCAAGCGTGTATCACGTATGGCACTTAACTGACTGATACGTATAAATATCGTGTTTCTTATTCCAGTGTCCTTGACGATACCGTTCCGTGCTTGTTTAATTTCTGGCCTGATTCTGCTGTGCGATCTATTCATCAAAATTCGGATGATGAGTTTTGTTATGGGAATGATTGTTCGATGGAATTCGCATTTGTTTATACCGAGCTTCTGAGGCAGTGTTTGAAAATCAATTTATTCCTTAAATTCTCTTCTACACCGAAATGGTCTATGTCTCTCGGCATCTCTATTACAATACCATCCTTTCAAACTGCTTTGTTTCTATTCAGTTTGGCTATTGCAGCTTCTACTTCAGATTTTCAAATTGCTGGTCTGTCGGTATGTTTGTGCATTGTCCGTTGCTCTCTTCTGTCGTGGAAGAGATCTCTTATATATTCTTCTCATCGCTGGAGTATTTCCTCTTTCTCCAATATGAGTGTTCTATCTTTGGATTTATATATCCTGCTGATGAGCATGTCGTGTGTCCTTATGCTTTATGCATTTCTCTTTTATTAGTCGTGGTCACTCTCTTTATTTCTGAACATTTTTGTTGAGCCATTTCTCTTTAGCCCGTCGGAATTTGCCCCTTAGTTTTCGGCATTCCGTTCCATGTCTTGGCATCGTTTTCTGTCTCTTTTATATAATGTCTAGAGTCTGCTTAGTTATCCAGTATTTTATCTTCTACGTCTGATTTCCTTTGGGACAATGTTGATTGTTGATGTCACTAGTGGTTCCTTTAGTGTGTCCCATTTTGAGTTTCCGTTTTCAATTTGTTCCGCGTATTTGTTTTTCACAATGACAGTGTATCTTTTCTGCAGGTTGAGTTCATTCACAAGTCTGTTGTATTGCCGACTAGGTGCTGCATTAAGGTTCTTCAATCTCCGAATTTTCATCCTTAGTTTGCAAAGGACTGGGAGGTGGTTGCTTCCAGAGTTAGCACTTTGTTAGATAAACAAAGTTAGATAAACAGAGTTAGATAAACAGAGTTAGATAAACTTTGTAATGAAAAACTGCATTCCTGAATCTCCTAATTATAGTTATATAATCGATTTAGTTTGTCGTGTCAAAATCAGTCATTTAAGAGCCATACGTGATACACGTTTGGATGATCATGTCTCGAAAGAGACATTATTGAGTGGGGACAATATTTTCCCGCAGTAGGTTGCCATTATTTTCTGTAGTAGACTAGTTGCTAACCATAGTTATAGAACACAATGGGTTCGACCATTTAATCCAGAGCTGGAGAAAGAAGAGATGGATTAATATGTTTTCTAAGGATATTTGCGCGTAAGTGAATGCAAGGAATTCAACTGGAATTCGAAATCGGCTAACCGATTTCTTGTTCTGAGCCGATATCCTCTGCACTACCCAGGAACATCAGTGTCAAAATACATAGCCAAAACCCCAGAACACATATGACAGCAATATTATTATTATTGAACTTGAGAAAATGGTCATAGAGTTTAAAAAATATGTCGAAGACAATATTTAGTTATTTGTACATAGATTACGATATGGTATTCTCTTCAACTTCTTTTTGTCATCTTTGTGGTTGATAATGTTTCCATCGTTCCATAATTTGGCATCTTATTGGATGATGAACTTGCTTATATAAGAAATATATGAAATGATGTGTAAACTTTAATATGATTGTTTTCACTTCCTGAACTGGCAACACATTTACAACATGTCACTCAGGTAAGGTCTTCTTCTTCTATTTACCGTGTTCCTGTAGGACGTAGGCGATCATGAAATTCCACATCTCCCTATGTCTTGTAGATCTTAATATCTCTTTTCCTGTTATCCCACTCAATCCTCGCTCCACCATCCAGTTGCTAAAGTACATTAAGCATATCATGCGTTGCTTTTCTTTGTCTCTCTTTCATTCTATCCACCCCGTGAGCGTCAGATTTTCCAAGCTTTCCTTACTTATTACATATCCCAAAAGCTTGAGTTGTATTTTTTCCTGACATTAGATATCAGTTCTCTTTTTGTGTTCATCCTCTCAAAAATATTATCGATGCTCGCATGTTCTGTTCATGGTATCCTCAGCGTCCTCCTGTAGAACTACATTTCGCTTGCTTCAAGTATTTCCTTTATCTTTGATGGGACTTTCCAGCATTCGTTGCCATATTGAAAGCAGACATCACATAACAATCCAGTAAATTCTTTTTTATTTCCAAATAAATTTTCCTGTCTCTTGATAATCTACTTTATAATCTACTCAATACTCTATAAATTACTGTACTCAATACTTTACTTAACACTCTATTCAATATTCTACTTAATACTCTACTTAATACTCTACTCAATACTCTACTTAAGACTCTACTCAGTACTATACTCAATACTCTACTTAAACTATACTCAATACTCTACTCAAGACTCTGCTCAATACTCTACTTGATACTCTACTCAATACTCTACTTAATACTGTACTCAATACTCTACGTAATACTTAATACTCTGCTCAATACTCTACTTAAGGCTCTAATCAGTACTATACTCAATGCTCTACTTAATACTCTACTCAATACTCTACTTAAGTCTCCGCTCAATACTCTACTTGATACTCTCCTTAATACTCTACTCAATACTCTATTTAATACTTTACTCAATACTCTACTTAATATTGTACTCAATACTCTACGTAATACTTTAATTAATACTCTACTCCATACTCTACTTAAGACTCTACTTAGGACTCTACTCAGTACTCTACTTAATACTCTACTCAATACTCTAAATAATACTTTACCATCTTCATAAATGGTACATACCTTTCTGCTATTTGCTCGGACTTTTCACACTTCAGAAATAAAAGGAAAGCAAATTATGAAAATGCACCTGATTCCGCTCAACTTTGGCTTTTTCTCTAAAAATATTTTCATTCGCAATTATCACACGATTCATTTAGGAGGTTACGTTGACATGACAGCTTTCATGCTAATCTATATCCTGTACATACTCGCGAAACAAGCTACATAAGATATAAAATTAGTGATATTAGCCACACCCTTTAAATTAGCTCCCGACTTAGGTTTTCAAAAGTCGCACGGTATATGAGGTGTTTTCTTCAAGTATTTTCATGGCTTCTGTGCTCTGATGGGCTTATTTCCCTGGTGCCCCGACCACATGGATTTACGCGTGCTACTAGATTGCCGTCTTACTAGAATCGCGGATGTGCGTTGTGGTGCAGTGGATATCGACTCTGAACGAGAAATCGGGGAGCCGAGTTCGAATTCCAGTTGAATTCATGGCATTCATTTATGCATAAATACCCTTAGGAAAGATATTAATCCGTCTCTTATGCTCAGTTATGGGTTGAATTATAAAACAGATTGGGTTCTATAGCCTTGGCTGGCAACCAGTCTACCGGAGAAAGCAATGGCAACCTACTTCGGGATAATCTTCTGCCCAGTCAGTCATGTCTCTTTCGAGACATGATCACCCATGACTGGATATAACAGTTGGAATGATTAAGGCTGATACTGGTCATAAAGTGGCAGATCGGTTTTCTATTGTTATAAAGTAATAAAATGATCCCCAACTAATTCCTAATTAATAATATGATATATTATCTCCCCCTCTAGCTATGAGTCAAATAACTGGACAGATTAGGTTTTATAGCCTGGCTTGGCAACCAGTCTACCGCATAAAGCAATGGAAACCTACTGCGGGATAATCTTCTGCCCAGTCAGTCATGTCTCTTTCGAGACATGATCACCCAAAGCGTATATCACATATGACACTTAACTGACTGACTAGATTAGAATCAAGTCTAACCCATTTCCTGCCGAAATAGTATAATATAACCACTTCTTCTAATCTAATAGTTTCTGTTCACGCACTTCCAACCCGTGGAACTCACTTCGGTTTGTTTGCTACGCTGACAGCTACAATCTCCAAAAGTTCAAATGCAACGTCAGTTGACATCTTCTTTCTCCTTGGTTCTCATCTTTCTCTTATCCTTTCTTCGACAATTTTTTTTAGGGTGAAATGATTCTAAAAATAATTATAAATAAATATACGATATGCATAATGACTGTCTCGTGTGAAACGGAATCCTGCGCGCAAACGCAGCTTATTGATGATTATTACAAACTTATATTTCAGTACAATAGGAATATCTATTTATTAAAAGCAGTGGGGGGGCAGATTGGATGGTTATTTATGACCAAAGCCTATTAAAACTGTTTATTTTGCTATTGATTATTCCTATGATTAATTTATTTTTCTATTTATTTGTTATTACTGTCACCGTGCAGTTTTGGACAACAGTCTCCAGATGCACCAACGCACACAAAAAACGCATAGATATATATAGGAAAAACTATTAAAAAGTTGTAAGTTTAAAAATGTATTTTTTGACAGTATTTGTTTGTTTCTGATAAAGGACCGAAGACGGTCTGAAATATAAAATATAATAATAGAAATAAACAAATACTGTCAAAAAAATACATTTTTAAACTTAAAACTTTTTAATAGTTTTTCCTATACATATTAAGACAGTATACGTGGATCATCACTATGTTACACACACACACACACACACACACACACACACACATATATATATATATATATATATAATGAACTTAATCACAGTAAGGCAACACTAATGATTACAGACTAAACATCCGAAAATAATGCTAACTTAACAGTAATTTAAACCGTCTTGTAATACGGCGAGAACTACCCCGTGGGTTAAATAATGGGGGAGAAAAAAGAAACAAACAGCGCACAAGAAAAATACGTCTAGTGCACGTTGGAAAGAAAAGTAAAAGCCAAGACGAAACCTTAACAATAAAGTGCTCGATACCAAAGTAGATTGAGAAAATTGTATTATATATATAAACAAAGATGAAACAGAATCGACTGAAAAAAAAATGAATTGCATTTCAAACGCGTTTAAAATTCTTAACATCTGACAGCGTTCTGACACTTATTTTCCTAATAATAATAAAGCTAATTCAATATTTAATAGCACTGTCCGTTCTGTTGTATTCCAGAAAAAAAAACAGCTAAAGTTCTTGGGACTTTCAATGAGGAAAGAGGGCTTGGAGAACCTGATGCTCACGGGACGGATAGAGGGAAAGACAGACGAGGGAAAGCAATGCATGACATACTTGATAAGATGGATGGGGGAATGGTGACTGATTGGGATAGCATGAGAAGGTTTATTAAGAGCGACAACGTATGGGAAGATGTAGAAATCCATAATCGCCTACGTCCTGAAGGGACATGGTACATAGAAGTTGTTGGTTGGTTGGTTATTTGGTTGGTTGGTTTTGTTTTATGGCATATCAACCTCGGCGGGTCATTTATTGCCAACTAAAGTTTTGTGTCTAGTTATACTTTTTTCTTTTCGAGTACCAAGATTCATTGGGATTTGTTTTTAAGGGCAGAGTCCCTAAGTCATACCCTGTTATTTAATCCATAACTGCAGGGAAGGGACGGATTAATACCTTTCGCAAGGGTGCTTAAGTGAATGCAGGATATTCAACTGGAATTTGAACTCGGCTCACCGATTTCTCTTTTCGAGCCGATATCTACTGCACCACAACGCACATCCGTCACTAAAGGCTTACAGCCTCTGGTATTCCCAAGCGTAAGCCATCTAAGTACTGACCAGGCTCAACGTTGCTTAACTTCGGTGATCGAGCGAGAAACGGTGTACTCAACGTGATAGGCCGTAAGCATAGCAGAAGAAGAATTCCAATCTAACACTGTGTTAAAATGTTATTAGGCGGTAAAGCTTCTTTCTGTAAATGATTTTTGTCAATGTAAAACCAAATAAATAAGGAATGTAAAAGACAGCATGCGTTTATTATATATTTTTGTGACTAGTTTCCTTTTCTTTTTCGTTCTATTTTAAGAAAAACGCACTAACAGATATTTTTAAAATATCTTCACAGTAATCTTAGAGGATTAGAGCAAAAAGACTTCAACACATTTTATTCTTTAAATGAGGCTCCAATGGAATTTATAAAACTTAATTAAGTTTATCAAATTCCATTGTTTCATTTTAACACCGTTAAGTCAGCCGATAAGAAAGTTGGTTCATTGTGTCTCGCCAGAATCTGTCTTACATTCTTCCTTGCTTAGAATATTTAGAATATTACCATCACATTTTGCTTAGAATATTACCGTCACATCTTGCTTAGAGTATTACCATCGCATATTGCATAGAATATTACCACCACATTTGCTGCTCCTGTTATATAAAGGTGGTTCATAGTGTCTCGGTAGAATCATTCTTATATTCTTCCTTGCTTAGAATATTACCGTCACATAATGCTTAGAATATTACCGTCACATAATGCTTAGAATATTACCGTCACATAATGCTTAGAATATTACCGTCAAATTTGCTGCCCCTGTTATATAAAGTTGGTTCATTGTGTCGCGCCAGATTCTGTCTTACATTCTTTCTTGCTTAGAATATTACCATCACATATTGCTTAGAATATAAGCGGCACATCTCGTTTAAAATAAAACCGTCACATCTTGCTTAGAATATTACCGTCACATCTTGCGTAGAATATTAGCATCACATATTGCTTAGAATATTACCGTCACATTTGCTGCACCTGATATATAAAGTTGGTTCTTTGTGTCTCACCAGAATCTGTCTTACGTTTTTTCTTGCTTTGAATATTGCCATCATATATTACATAGAATATAACCATCAGATATTGCTTAGAATATTATCGTCACATATAGCTTAGAATATTACCGTCAAATCTTGCTTTGAATATTACCATCACACCTTGCTTAGAATATTACCGTCACATATTACTTCGAATATTACCGTCACATTTGGCTTAGAATATTACCATCACATATTGCTTAGAATATTACCGTCACATATTGCTTAGAATATTACCATCACATATTGCTTAGAATATTACCGTCACATATTGCTTAGAATATTACCGTCACATCTTGCTTAGAATATAACCGTCACAATTGCTTAGAATATAACCGTCAGATATTGCTTAGAATATTACCATCACATATTGCATAGAATATTACCGTCACATCTTGCTTAGAATATTACCATCACATATTGATTAGAATATTACCATCATATATTGCTTAGAATATTACCGTCACATCTTGCTTTGCATATTACCATCACATATTGCTTAGAATATTATATCACATATTTCTTAAAATATTAGCATCACATATTACTTAGAATATTACTATGACATCTTGCTTAGAATATTACCATCACATTTGCTTCTCCTGTTATGTAAAGTTAATTCATGGCGTCTCGCCAGAAGCTGTCTTACATTCTTTCTTACTTAGAGTATTACCATCACATATTGCTTTCAATATAACCGTCACATCTTGCTTAGAATATACCCGTCACATCTTGCTTGGAATATACCGTCACATCTTGCGTAGAATATTACCCTCACATCGTGCATGGAATATTGCCATCATATATAGCTTAGAATATTACCATCACATATTGCTTAGAATATTACCGGCACATCTTGCTTAGAATATTAACATCTCATATTGCTTAGAGTATTATCATTACATCTTCCTTAGAATATTACCATCACATATTTCTTAGAATATTACTGTCACATTTGCTGCCCCTGTAATATAAAGTTGGTTCATGGTTTCTCGCCAGAATCTGTCTTGCATTCTTTCTTGCTTAGAATATTACCAGCATATATTGCTTAGAATATAAGCGTCACATCTTGCGTAGAATATTACCATCCCATATTGATTAGAATATTACCATCACATTTGCTGCGCCTGTTATATAAAGTTGGTTCTTTGTGTCTCACCAGAATCTGTCTTACGTTTTTCTTGCTTAGAATATTACGATCACATATTACATAGAATATAACCGTCAGATATTTCTGAGAATATTACCGTCACATATAGCTTAGAATATTACCGTCACATCTTGTTTAGAATATTAACATCACAAATTGCTTAGAATATTTTTATTACATTGTCAGATATTTCTGAGAATATTGCCATCATATATTGCTTAGAATATTACTGTCACATATTGCTTAGAATGTTACCGTCCACATGTTGCTTAGAATATTACCATCACATATTTCTTAGAATATTACCGTCACATTTGCTTCCCCTGTTATGTAAAGTTGGTTCATTGAGTCTCGCCATAATCTGACTTACATTCTTTCTTGCATAGAATATTACCATTACATATTTAATAGAATATAACCGTTACATATTGCTTAGAATATTACCAGCACATATTGCTTAGAATATAACCGTTACATCTTTCTTAGAATATAACCGTCACATCTTGCTGAGGATATTACCGTCACATCTTGCGTAGAATATTACCATCACATATTGCTTAGAATATTAGCATTACATTTGCTGTTCCTGTTATATAAAATAGGTTTTTATGTCTCGCCAGAATCTCTCTTACATTTTTTTTGCTTAGAATATTACCATCATATATTTCGTAGAATATAACCGTCATATATTGTTTAGAATATTGCCGTCACATATTGCTTAGAATATTACCGTCACAAATTTGCTTAGAATATTACCATCATATATTACTTAGAATATTACCATTACATATCACTTATAATATTATCGCTACATATTGCTTAGAATATTGCCATTAAATCTTTCTCTGAATATTACCGTCACATTTGCTTCCCGTGTTATATAAAGTTAATTCATTGTGTCTCGCCAGAATATTTCCATCACATATTGCTTTGAATATAACCTTCACAGCTTGCTTAGAATATTACCGTCACAGCGTGCTTAGAAGATTGCCATCACATATTGCTAATGCTAATATTCTAAGCAATATGTGATGGTAATATTCTACGCAAGATGTGACGGTAATATCCTCAGCAAGATGTGACTGTTATATTCTAAGAAAGATGTAACGGTTATATTCTAAGCAATATGTGCTGGTAATATTCTAAGCAAGATGTGAAGGCAATATTCTAAGCAATATGTGATGGTAATATTCTAAGCAATATGTGATGGTAATATTCTAAGCAAGATGTAATGGTAATATTATAAGCAATATGTGATGGTAGTATTCTCAGAAGATGTGACGGTAATATTCTAAGCAATATGTGATGGAAATATTCTAAGCACGATGTGACGGTAATATTCTAAGCAATAGGAGATGGTAATATTCTAAGCAATATGTGCCGGTTATATTCTATGCAATAAGTGATGGTAATATTCTAAGCAAGAAAGAATGTAAGTGAGATTCTGGCGAGACACAAAGAACCAACTTTATATAAGAGGAGAAGCAAATGTGACGGTAATATTCTAATCAATATGTGAGGGTAATATTCTACGCAAGATGTGACGGTAATATTCCAAGTAAGATGTGACGGTAATATTCTAAGCAATATGTGACGGTTATATTCAAAGCAATATGTGATGGTTATATTCTAAGCAAGAAAGAATGTAAGACACATTCTGGTGAGACAAAATGAATTAACTTTATATAACACGAGAAGCAAATGTGACGGTAATATTCTAAGCAAGATATCATGGTAATATTCTAAGCAGTATGTGATGGCAATATTCTAAGTAATATGTGATGGTAATATTCTAAACAAGATGTGGACCGCAATATTCTAAGCAAGATGTAATGGTAATATTCTAAGCAATATGTGGCGGTAATCTAAGCAATATGTAATGGTAATATTCTAAGCAATATGTGATTGTAATATTCTAAGCAATATGTGACGGTTATATTCTAAGCAAGTTGTGATCGTTATATTATTAGCAAGATGTGACGGTAATATTCTAAGCAATATGTGATGGTAATATTCTAAGCAAGATGTGACGATTATATTCTAAGAAATATGTGATGGTAATATTCTATGGAAGAAAGAAAGTAAGACCGATTCTGGTGATACACAGTGAACTAACTTTATATAACCTGAGCAGCAAATGTGACGGCAATATGTGATATTACCATCACACCTTGCTTAGAACATTACCATCACATATTGCTTAGAATATTACCGTCACAAATTTGCTTAGAATATTACCATCATATATTACTTAGAATATTACCATTACATATCACTTATAATATTATCGCTACATATTGCTTAGAATATTGCCATTAAATCTTTCTCTGAATATTACCGTCACATTTGCTTCCCGTGTTATATAAAGTTAATTCATTGTGTCTCGCCAGAATCTGCCTTACATTCTTTCTTGCTTAGAATATTTCCATCACATATTGCTTTGAATATAACCTTCACAGCTTGCTTAGAATATTACCGTCACACCGTGCTTAGAAGATTGCCATCACATATTGCTTAGAATGTTACCGTCACATCTGGCTTAGAATATTACTATCACATATTGCTTAGAATATTACCATCACATCTTCCTTAGAATATTACCGGCACATCTTTCTTAGAATATTATAATCACATATTGCTTCGAATATTTCCATCACATATTACTCAGAATATTACCATCACATCTTCCTTAGAATATTACCCTTATATATTGATTAGAATATTGCCGTCAAATTTGCTGCTCAGGTTATATAAAGTTAGTTCACTGTGTATCACCAGAATCGGTCTTACTTTCTTTCTTCCATAGAATATTACCATCACATATTTCTTAGAATATAATCGTCACATCTTGCTTAGAATATTACCATCACATATTGCTTAGAATATTACCGTCACATCTTGCTAATAATATAACGATCACAACTTGCTTAGAATATAACCGTCACATATTGCTTAGAATATTACCATCACATATTGCTTAGAATATTACCATTACATATTGCTTAGATTACCGCCACATATTGCTTAGAATATTACCATTACATCTTGCTTAGAATATTGCGGTCCACATCTTGTTTAGAATATTACCATCACATATTACTTAGAATATTGCCATCACATACTGCTTAGAATATTACCATGATATCTTGCTTAGAATATTACCGTCACATTTGCTTCTCGTGTTATATAAAGTTAATTCATTTTGTCTCACCAGAATGTGTCTTACATTCTTTCTTGCTTAGAATATAACCATCACATATTGCTTTGAATATAACCGTCACATATTGCTTAGAATATTACCGTCACATCTTACTTGGAATATTACCGTCACATCTTGCGTAGAATATTACCCTCACATATTGATTAGAATATTACCGTCACATTTGCTTCTCCTCTTATATAAAGTTGGTTCTTTGTGTCTCGCCAGAATCTCACTTACATTCTTTCTTGCTTAGAATATTACCATCACTTATTGCATAGAATATAACCGGCACATATTGCTTAGAATATTACCATCTCCTATTGCTTAGAATATTACCGTCACATCGTGCTTAGAATATTTCCATCACATATTGCTTAGAATATTACCGTCACATCTTCTGAGAATACTACCATCACATATTGCTTATAATATTACCATTACATCTTGCTTAGAATATTACCATCACATATTGCTTAGAATATTACCATCACATATTGCTTAGAATATTGCCTTCACATCTTGCTTAGAATATTACCATCACATATTGCTTAGAATATAACCGTCACATATTGCTTAGAATATTACCGTCATATTTTCTGCTCCTGTTATATATTTGGTTTTTTGTTGATTAGCAAGCATATTTTTATGATTTAATGTGTAGGTAGAAGTCATTTAAATTTTGCTTTTGTTAGGTGTTTTTAGTAGATTTAAGCATTTCTCTATGGGGTCGTTTGTGTATAGAGATTTTACATCTAATCTATCCATATATTAGTTTTTAATTAGAGTTTCTTGATTAAATCTAAAGAGGGATCAACATACATTTTCTTGTTTTCACAGAGTTATTTAATTTTTGCTCATATGATAAGACTTCTACGTTGAGAATATTGCATAAATACTTCCTGTTATCGGCTTTGTAGCAGTAATCTCATAGATGCAAACAGGGCACATTCTGTTAGAATAGCAGGTGGTTTTCAGCAGTTTGCTCACACTGTTGATTTATCTTTAGAGAAGATTTAAGAATGTAAAAACAGATACAAGTCCTACATTAGCGCTTGGTCCCATCACTGCCACCGTTGCTTTCTTTTTAAGAACATTACTAGGAAACCTTTCATCACCGTGTCGTGGTAGACTGGCCCGAATTCAAATTACGAGGGTCATTCAATAAATAAGGTGGATTTTTCGGTAAAAGCACTTCTACGAGGGTCATTCAATAAATAAGGTGAATTTTTTGGTATAAGCACTTCTACAGAGATCATTCAATAAATAAAATTAATTTTTTGGTATAAAGGACTTCTACGAGTGTCATTCAAAAAATAAGTTGGATTTTTCGGTATATTGAGTTCTACGAGGGTCATTCAATAAATAAGGCGGATTTTTCGGTATAAGCACTTCTACGAGGTCATTCAATAAATAAGGTGATTTTTTTGGGATATTGGCTTAGGGTCTTTATAAAAAATAAGTTGATTTTTCGGTATATTGAGTTCTACGAGGGTCATTCAATAAATAAGGCGGATTTTTCGGTATAAGCACTTCTACGAGGGTCATTCAATAAATAGGTGATTTTTTTGGGATAACTTAACTACGAGGGTCTTTCAAAAAATAAGTTGGATTTTCGGTATATTGAGTTCTACGAGGGTCATTCAATAAATAAGGCGGATTTTTCGGTATAAGCACTTCTACGAGGTCATTCAATAAAAAACAAAGTCGATTTTTTGGTATAAGGACTTCTGCGAGTGTCATTCAAAAAATAAGTTGGATTTTTCCGGTATATTCAAGTTCTACAGGGGTCATTCAATAAATAAGGTGGATTTTTCGGTATAAAGCACTTCTGAGGTCATTCAATAAATAAGGTGATTTTTTTGGGATAATGACTTCTACGAGGGTCTTTTCAAAAAATAAGTTGGATTTTTCGGTATATTGAGTTCTCGAGGGTCATTCAATAAATAAAGCGGATTTTTCGGTATAAGCACTTCTACGAGGGTCGTTCAATAAATAAGGTGAATTTTTGGTATAAGGACTTCTACGAGTGTCATTCAAAAAATAAGTTGGATTTTTCAGTATATTGAGTTCTACGAGGATATTCAATAAATAAGGTGGATTTTTCGGTATAAGCACTTCTACGAGGGTCATTCAATAAATAAGGTGATTTTTTTGGGATAATGACTTCTACGAGGTCTTTCAAAAAATAAGTTGGATTTTTCGGTATATTGAGTTCTACGAGGGTCATTCAATAAATAAAAGCGGATTTTCCCGGTATAAGCACTTCTACGAGGTCATTCAATAAATAAGGTGATTTTTTTGGGATAATGACTTCTACGAGGTCTTTCAAAAAATAAGTTGGATTTTTCAGTGCGTAGTTCTGCAATTCATTCAATAAATAAGGCGGATTTTTCGGTATAAGCACTTCTACGAGGTCATTCAATAAATAGGTGAATTTTTTGGTATAAGGACTTCTACGAGTGTCATTCAAAAAAATAAAGTTGGATTTTTCGGTATATTGAGTTCTACGAGGGTCATTCAATAAATAAGGTGGATTTTTCGGTATAAGCACTTCTACGGGGTCATTCAATAAATAAGGTGATTTTTTTGGGATAATGACTTCTACGAGGAATATAAAAAAAATAAGAAAGTTGGATTTTCGGTATATTGAGTTCTACGAGGGTCGTTTCCAATAAATAAGGCGGATTTTTCGGTATAAGCACTTCTACGAGGGTCATTCAATAAATAAGGTGATTTTTTTGGGATAATGACTTCTACGAGGGTCTTTCAAAAATAAGTTGGATTTTTCGGTATATTGAGTTCTACGAGGGTCATTCAATAAATAAGGTGGAATTTTCGTACTATGGACTTCTACGAAGATCATTCAATAAATAAGCTGAATTTTTTGGTCTAAGGACTTCTACGAAGGTCATTCAATAAATAAGGTGAATTTTTTGGTATAAAGAAATATAATACAGATAGAAGCTTATTTTTTTATTTTTCTTCTTTTTTAAACGGTTTTAAAATTCTTTTTTCTTTGCAAATTAAAAAAAACTTTGAGAGTTTTGGAGATTAACAAAGATGGCCGACCAAGAAGCATGCTCCAGGATTGAACAGACGTCAGTTATCAAGTTTTTGGTTGCTGAAGGATGCAAACCAGTTGAAATTCATAGAAGAATGTCACCTGTGTATGGTGGTACGTATTTCAGTCAAAAAATATTTACAAGTATACTAAATTCTTTAAAGAATGACGGAGCATTGTTGAGAATGAAGACAGGCCTGGAAGGCCTACAGAAGTGAGGTCTCCTGAGGTGATTGAATCAGGCAATGACCTCATTCAGTCTGACAGAAGGGTGACAGTAGATGACATTGCAAGGACTTTGAGCCTATCTGTTGGGACAGCACACAAAATTGTCCATGATGACCTTGCCTACTAAAAGGTCTCACACAGCAGCCCAAACGGTGCCGACCATCAACGAGCTTGGCTGGGAAATGCTCTCTCATCCCCCTGACAGCCCAGACCTGGCCCCTTTAGACTGTCACCTCTTTGGTCCCTTGAAAGTGTTCACAAGAGGCATGAAGTTTGAAAGTGACGACGAAGTCAAAAGTGCTGTGACGATTGGCTGAGAGATCAGTCCAAAGATTTTTACGCTGAGCGAATACGGAAGCTTGTGCACAGATGGGAAAAGTGTGTGATACTGCTGGGAGACTACGTTGAAAAATAAAAAAAGTAAGCTTTTATCTGTATTAGAAATCTTTATACCAAAAAGTTCACTTCATTTATTGAATGATCTTCGTATATATTCGTAAGTTTAACATTCGTTCACGCTGCCGCATATGATTTGGTTCTTCTGATATTTATTTCGAAGTTCTCCAGTTACTTTACCTTTCTTGTGTTTCCTTGTGCCATTTTCTATGAATATTTTCATGATAAAAGTTTGGATGAAAGTTCCTCTATGTTACCTATACTGTATTAATCTACGCTCAGTACTTTTCCGGCTTCTTACTTTCCAGTCAAAAATTTAAACGAAATGTCAATAGTTATCTTCTTGGTTTTGATTGTCCCCTCTCCTTAATACTATATTTTTGCATGCCATCTTGCGTCTTAGTGACTTTGTTACCTTACTTGCGGTTAAGTGACTGAAAAAGACGGTTGTAAACGCCGGCTACGTCGTTTACTGTTTAAACAAATACCCAAATATTTGGCGGATATTTTGAGTGGAATTCGTGAATCTGAAAGAACCTTTTCGTATGATGGATGTTTCGATACCACAGAAAACCGTGTTTAGCTGTTAAACTAATGATAATTCTACTAGGCATTGACACTATAGCAGACCGGGTGTATCAGCAGACTGACTCTAGCAATTATCATCGACGTTTATTCAATTAGCGCATTTTATGCAGCTGCTGTTCATGGTGACATCCAATGCAAAATAATTAAATGGTTTACTGGTTCCCCTTGTATTGGAAATACAGAGGTTACCCTCTTCCTTTTGGTAAAACCGTCGGCCTCTAAGACGCAGCTCTTACGACGGCCGCTTGAAACAGGTTGGTTCAGGAAAGCCGGTTGGGAAATCCTTCCGCTTATTCTCACACATTTTAACTATTAGTTCGATACCGTTGACTGTGATGTCGCTGCCCGTGCGACTTCTTAGTAGCCATGTGCAAAAGCTGGACGTAGGCCGTGGGCTAGTATATTTCTGCATCCCAACTGCATCCCAACAAGCAGGGTCGACAGTGTCACTGAAACGTTACTTCTACTGATGATGCACCCCATACAGTCCAAATTATAACGATATTAAAAGGTCTGGTGAGCGATGGTCGCCTTTTTCTGAAGGATCATGGTAATTGAAGAGAAATGACAACATAGTGTTAAAATTCGATTTCTGCTATGTCTACGAAAAGCCCTAAGGCAGGTTGTGGTGTGTTGTTATGGCTCCATTTCATATTTTTTCTATCTCTCATAATATCCTTAGCGTTGCATAGACAAAGTTCTTCTTAGTGTGTGGGCAGTACTTAACAAGACGCTTTTTTGTCTATCTCTTAAGCTGGAGTTCCCGGGGATTCTTTCAAAGTATAACTTTTTTCCGTTTTTATCATTCCAAATGCACCTACCATCAGTAGTACTATTATTGTATTCAATTTTCAGATGCTTTTATATTTCAATTTCATTATTATTATTATTATTACATCCTTTGATTTTTTTTGTCCCAACCAGCGATCTAAAGTCAGAAAGGACTTCATGACATTTTCCGTTGATCACACACATTTTACATAGATAGAGATCTTCGTAATGTGTGAGCTATACATGTGTGTACACTTGTTTGTATTTCGTTAAAGCATATTTCTTTATTATTATTATTATATTATTATTATTATTATTATACAAAAATATTATGGTGGATCTGAATTCTCATGACTTAATCTTCAGAAATGTCAACTCGGGTTGAACGCTAAACTTTGTGGACGAGATGCACTTAGGGGCTTCGATTCTTTTAATCACATTTGCTTGTTTTTTTTTTCAATTTCTGATCTAACAAAACGATATTTTTTTTTAGTTAAAAATCATGTTATCTTTATCAACGGACTGTATTCTTCGAAATACGCGTAGGTATTTTATGTTTTTTAATGACTTAAAATGAATATCCATTTCACCGAATGTTTATCAAGGTTTTATCTACTTCTCATTTTTTTTTCATGAAACAAACCAAATATCTTTCAAGACAACAGTGTGTAGCGTAGTTGAATAGAATTTCTGAATAAGCGATAGGAACTCATAGGACGCAGATTTGCATTTACGTCATTGTAAGTGGCTTCAACATCTTCTGATACAGGCCCAATGATATCTGATAAAGTCAATGCATGACAGCCATGTGTTGCCAGGGCGGCTGCAAAGGAGCTTAAAGAAACAGAGCGTGAAAAAGTTAAAATTATTACCAGCACATAAGATTGCGTAAAATTTATGAATATGCAAAAATAAGTTGGCGAAAGACTTAGATTTATGGCGGATCCTGCTTCTTTTCATTGTGTAATAATCGCCTTGAAATTGACATTAAAATACTTTTCTGTGTTCTGCTTAGTAGACAGACATATTTTAATAAAAGTTCCCAGACTCGGCATTCATTTATGTCATACTGAGAATAATGCAGCCGGTTCAATATATCTTCTATTAACTCATGAATGTGATAAAAAAGAGTTTTATCACAACGTTACAAATGTGATAAAAAAGTTTTATTACAACGATAAAAAAAAGTTTTATCGCATTTTCATCGCTGTGTACATCTGTGTACAACGCTGTTTTCATCAATCACATGTCGAAAATGTTGAAAAAATGAATTAGATACATCAAAATCGAGCAAATTCGAAAATACATATATATGGGAAGTGTTTGAACCTGTTATAGACCAGGTTAAGGTCCAAAAAGAACAACACGACCACCATAACAAATATATATTAACAAGAAATAATAATACAAAATATGACTGTCAATCTGGTTTGGAGTGAACTAGTACTAACTCGACTCTCTCTCTCTCTCTCGCTCTCTTGAGATAGAGAGTTAGTATATCTAATGTTAGGAAGTGTTAATTCTCAGGTTACAGGTAAAGACCCATGAAAGACCAAAAGATGGAAAACCAGTTAATTACAATAAGTGATACACATTCTAAAATCTTCAGGGCTTAGAGGAGGGTCCTGGGTATGACAATAAACTGCATCCGGCAGCAATACCTCTGATTTGGAGGTGGTAAGAAGCATGGAATCACCTCTTAACTGCTATTGTTCCCAGGTCCACCCTGACCCGGGGTGGTAACACCTGTTAGGGTCCAAGCTGTGGGCAAATAGTTTGACCTTGAAACTAACATCAAAACTCTATAAAAGTATAAAAATAGACTTTTATACACAAATATACATTTTTTAATTAAACATGTTGCTAACAATACATTTTTGAAGGAAAAAGATTGTTACCATAAAACATTTTTGAAGAAAAAAATTAAAAAAAGTTTTCAAAAATATCTGACAAAATCAACCTTCTCACTATAACTGAACATTAAAAAAATATCTTAAAACCCTACCTTTTTGCATTAAATAACCCAGATGTTGATAAGCCGTTAAAAAAAACTCACACTGAAACTCAGGGCTTACAGGATCATGATACTTACCAACATTTTTTTTTCTGTATTAAAAGCTTATTGACATGATTTCTTCAGGAACATAGTGAAGTATTTTTTAGTTTTCTTCTCTACAATTTTAGTAACACACACTATCGCTGTGAGGGAGTTAGAGTGTTCATGCCTACTACTTCTGCGATACTACCCCCATGGACTAAATAAAGAGTATGGTTAGAAATTCCAACATGTATCACCTGAAAAAGTTCGGAGCTTACAAAGACCGAAACGTTGTGAATATTTAAATAATGACCAGACCAACTGTGTGAATCATAAAAGAGACAGTAGAATTTTGTGGAAAAGATTAGGAAGAAGATTCGGAGAAATTTACTCTGACATAGCATCTTTGAAGTCTCGAGAATTAAGGCGAAAGAGTGGGTAACCTGTTTTATGAGTTTTAAATAAATGAACAGCAGAAATAGCAAATGAAGATCTGCATTCTTAGAGTGACAAAAAACAAGACGAATCTTTTAATCAACCATATGTTATCTTACAAACAATGTAAATATTCCGGCAATTATAGCACGCTAAGAGTTAGACAGAGATTCGAGATGGTCGTTTGTCTATTTGGTAGGAGAAGCAAATATGAAAAGAGTTAAATGGAGCAAGAAGCTGAATGTTTTGTCGGTATTAATAATGTATCCTTTGATTTCTCTTCGTGTCTATTCTATTAAAGAGGAAGATATTGATCCTAGATACCAGTTAATGGAATGGATGTTTGACAATCTGCTGGTTATACACCTAGACCGTCCTCCGCGATTTCCAACGACGATTGAATTCTCAAGGAACGATTTTCCAAACAGTTTGACGGTGTTAGCATAGACACAAAGATCAATTATTAAATGCTTTTATATGTCCTATATATATTGGTATTTTCTAATTGTCACACACATACACACACACACACATACACACACACACACACATACACACACACACACACAGAGAGGCGCACGGGCACACACACAAGCTCGCACAAATATAGTAGCGACCATAAACATTAGAATGATGGTAAGAAAATGTCTAAATATGAAATAACGTTTTTATTTTAAAGCTTCAAAGAACATTTTATCAAGGAAAAAAGGACATAAAGGTAAATTATCTAATTCCAAAATATAAAGCTCAATAAACTTATTTTGATAGACTTATAAGAATAACTAGCAGTATAGCCCGGCGTTGCTCGGGAGTAATGAAATCTTTAAATCTAATCCATGGTCCTGGAGCTCAGACTCATTGGACGTTGGCACGAAAGACTATAAAGCAATAGTTGTTTCCAGTTAAAACGAAACCGCAGACTAAAAGAAAAATGAATGGATGTAAGTCAAATTTTTATTTCCTGGTCTCAACATCAAATAAGTTTTTCCGTCATAAACTGAATTTTCAAGGTTAAAAAGTCCTCTGAGTAAATGGCACCATGGCTGAGACTAAGAACTACAATTATACCTACTTAGAGCTAAACCCGAAGCAAAAACTAAAATAAGGGGTTTAAAAAATACAGACTTATCAGCAGATAAACAGACACACACACAAACAACTTGCCTTTTATATATATATATATATATATACAAGTATGGGTGGAATAATATTCCCCATCCAAAGAAACACTATTTTTAAAAAAGTGCTCAATACAAAGTAGAGCTAATAATAATAATATTTATTAATAAATTATAACATATTGATATTGTATTGAGTGATATATATTGATATTGATATTGTATTGAGTGATATTGTAACATATCAATGTTATAATTTATTAATAAATATTATATATATATATATATATATATATTATCGATTTTCTGCACTATTGTAAGAACTTCAACCTTGAAACCTCTGAATATCGTTTCTTATGTCTTTGTCTGTGAGTGTATCAAATTTAATTAAAATCGGACCATTCCTTCTATAACCCGATTTTTTCGATTATCGATTTTCGATATTTATCGGGGGTACCTCGACACAAAACCTAGTTAAGAATACTCGCAGACGATTATAGTACAACTGTGTAAATTTTCAAGAAACTCGGGTCAGCCGTTTCGGAGTCTATAGGTAACGGACACACACACACATACACACACACACACACTCACACAGACACACACACACAGACACACACACACACACACAGACACACACACAGACACACACACACACACACACACACACACACACAGACACACACACACGCACACACACACACAGACACACACACACAGACACACACACACACACACAGACACACACACACACACCAATTTCATTTATAAATAATTATAGATTATGTAACATTCGAAAAAAATCAATGATCAAAAACTTCAGAACGATTGAATAAATCCATCAAATTTAATAATTAATTTGCATAATTGAAAGTTTGTTAGGGTAAGAATATAAAACTGGGTATTTTACTAAATTACACCGGCCCTTTACTGGCTCTTGCATAGTAAACATGGCGAAAAAATTTCTGATGTCATTGGAATTTAGAAAACTGATAGTCAAGTTACGTAATGAAGATAAACTCTCGAGCGGGTATAGTTGGAAGAATGTGGCGAAATCTAAAAATGTTATTCAGAGTATTTTAAGAAAACTCGAGAAAACTGGGTCATGTAAAGCCAAGAAACCGCCTGGCAGGCCTATGAAATCTACTGCAAGGGAAGACAGATGGATTGGTAAAGAATCAAAAAAGGATCGATTTGCGACAGCAAACGCTATCTCTAAAAGAGCTAATGCTAATCTTGACATTTATATATCAAAGCACACTATTTCCCGAAGACTTAATGAAATAAATCTGAACAGTCGAGTGGTCTCTACGAAGCCTTGCATTTCTGAAAAGAATTAAATGAGCTGATTGAAATTTGCCGCTGAACACGCCATATGGTCAGAAGAAGGAACGTGTTCATTTCAGCGATAAGTCAAAGTTTAACCTGTTCGGTTGTGACAGGAGAAGGTTCATTCGACGCAGTCCTAAGGAACGATATTTGCCTCAGTGCACTAAAAGCAACGTTAAATTTGAAGGAGGAAGTGTGATTATGTTTGGCATGATTTCATCTGATGGTACGGGACCTCTTGTTAGGCTACACGCAACTGTATACAAAGAGATATTGAAGAAATATGTTGTAACTAATTTGAGAACTGCAATTAATCAACCAGCTGTATTTATGCATTATAACGCGCCATATCACACAGCGAAGTCTGTTAAAACATTTCTTTCTGAGGAGGATGTTACTGTTATGGAGTGCCCTGTTCAAAGTCCATGCATGAATCCTATTGAGAATGTTTGAAAGTTACTAAATAGCTAAGGAAAAGAATCCAACAAACGTTGAAGAACTATGGACTAATTTGAAAAAAGAATGGGAGAAAATATCCGTTAATAAATTTAAGACATTAATTCGCTCATGTAGCAAAAGATGTCAAGCTGTTATTGTAAGTAAAGTCTTTTCGCATCAAGTAACTAATGAATTATGAACGCTATTTTCGTTTGGATATGTTGTATCCATTATAACAGTATAATTTTTTAATCATTTTGATGTTTCTGATCATATTCTTCTTTTAATGTTATATAATTATTCTTATAATTTTATCAAAATAACTTTATTGAGTTTTATATTTTGGAATTATATAATTTACCTTTATATCCTTTTTTCTTGATAAACTCTTCTATGACGCTTTAAAATAAAAAAAAAATTATTTCACATTTAGACTTTTTCTTAACATCGTTCTGATCTTACTGTGTGTATATATATAGTTTGAAAAATGTAAGAACGGACGGATTCTTTAAAAGGAGCCATTTTTGTTCAACACTTCTTCAGAAAAATCATTTAAGATTATTTTCTGTATATTTTGTTTTTTTCAATTCATCATTCCGAAGAAGTGTTGAAATTAAAAACTTGCTCTCCGTCATTTTAAAACTACATACAAATTTTTGGATATAAAATTTTCTTGATATATATATATATATATATATATATATATATATATATATATATATATATATATATATCAATATTCAAAATTAAATAATAAATTTTTAAATTTTGAATTAAAATTTTTGAACTTCCGCCGGTAAAATCTTAATCTTTTTATTTTATTTTTTATTTAATTTTGAATATTATTGATAGCTGCCAAAGAGATGTGAAATCTGTCTGAGGGATTTCTTGTTGAAATGATCATTCAACGGTTTTGAACTTCGAAATTTATTTTATTTGATAATTGGATCTGTAATTTAAATATTAATTACATTGAGCCCTCCACCTGGATCATTTTCTCATATTGAAATATTAATATTAATTAGGATCGGGTCATTGGGATTTACCTCCCTGCTTTTCCTTTTGGATTAATATATATATATATATATATATATATATATATATATATATATATATATATATTTACGCTCTCACACCCTGATTGAGCCCTCTGGACGAATGGTAGACCTTGCAAAAACACTAGCTACTCTATCATATGCGCATCGCTCATTCAGCAATGAATTAGAATACTCTCAGCTATTTGGAGTATATAATGATAATATACATGCTAGAAAGTCTGCCTCCTTCTACCGCGTGCCCGTAGCTCAGAGGTAGAATCGGCGACTGACGCCAATTCGGTCGGGTTTCAATCCTGGGTTAAAAAGCAATCGGAGTCTAATCGTACTGATGAGCTGTGATACAGCGAAACAGATCTGTCTGCGTATGACTATTTACGCTCTCACACCCTGATTGAGCACTCTGAAAATGGTAGACTTTGAAAAACAGTAGCTACTCTAGCATATACGCATCGTTCATTCAGCAATGAATTAGAACACTCTCAGCTATTGGGCGTGTATAATGATAATATACATGCTAAAAAGTCTGCCTCCTTCTACCGCGTGCCCGTAGCTCAGAGGTAGAATCGCCGACTGACGCCAATTCGGTCGGATTTCAATCCTAGGTTAAAAAGCAATCGGAGTCTAACCGTACCGATGAGCTGGGATACAGCGAAACAGATCTGTCTGCGGATGACTATATATATATATATATATATATACATAAAATAATATAAAATAATTTAGTAGTTGCCGATGAGATGTGAAATCTCTCTTAGGGATTTCATGTTGAAATAATCATTTAACTGTTTTGAACATCGAAATTAATTTTATTTTATAATTAGCTCTGTAATTTTAATTACATTGAGCTCTCCACCTGTATCATTTTTAATATTAAAATATTAATATTAATTAGGATCGGGTCTTTGGGATTTAACTTCCTGCTTTTCGTTTTGGATTAAAGTTATTTAAATACATATATATATATATATATATATATATATATATATATATATATATATATATAGGAAAACACAACAGATCATCTACGGTGGTTATAAACTATAATTTCTTTTGACGGGAAAGTTTTTATTAATCTCTTTAGACTACAAAATACATTTGGTTTAATTTAATCAGCACATTCAAAAAAGTAATTTTTTTAAAATGTTTTGATTAAATTAAACAATAATTGAATGTATACCCAGTAAGTAAAATTGACCGTTCTTTTGCTGAAGTCTTTGGTCTTGAAATAGGTAATTTGGTAAGTAACGTTGCGTGTGTATCAGTAATTATGATGTATAGTTTTGTTCGTCTAGGGAACTTCAGGAACCAGCGTGAGCAACCTGAAATTGCTTCTACTGATGGTATGTTTAACTATGCACATTTGTCACCATTGTTTGGAACCTGGTATCTACGCATGCATTGTCGAAAACGGTCTAAGCACGGCTTCAGATGAATTCCGGTAAAACGTTTCAACTTATATGTTGATTGAACCAAAACATTTATGATGTATTCATAATTGATAATGTTCTTATAATTTGATTTCCGGCTTTTAAAGTTATTTGCTCAAAACAGGGGGTGATTTCTCTAATCTTGACTTTACAGAATATGCCCTTTAACCTCTTCCAAAGAGGAGTGATTTCTAAATCATACCATATGTAAAGTAAGTCAGTTTTAAATCTAACCTCTACATCTGGTATTATCTACACCATATATATTCTATCGGGAATATTCTCTTTTTATATGATAAATACGTTCGCATCTATGAACAATGAGAAAGTGAGAATAAAGAACTAAACATGCGATATCCGAATTGGAGATAAGGTAGGTTGGTATATAAAATTCTTCAGTGAGTTTAACCCTCCCGGCTTTGCATAATTCAGTACCCGTCAGGACGTCGAAGAAGGGGACATGTCATAAAAAAAAAGTTATCATGAAAGATTTTGTCAGTTGAGGAAACGAAACGCATTAATTAAAATAAATTAAAATTAAATCAGCCTTCAAACTAAAACCGAAACTCTCCTTTATATACACATCATTACGTTAAGTAATTCTGAAGGAAAAGTTTTGCAAAATGAAGTGGATACATCGAAATCGAGCAAATTCGAAAATGCATATATATGGGAAGTGTTTGAACAGAAGATAGAAAATTAGTTAATTACCATACGTGATACACATTTCAAAATCTCCGTAATTCTTCAGGTTTTAGAGAATCATTGTACTTAACAACTTTTTCTATATTAAATGCGTCTTGCCATAATTCCTTCAGAAACATAGTGAAGTAGTTTTCTGTTTTCTTCTCGAGAATTTTAGTAACACACACAATTCAAACTATCCCTGTGGATGAGGTGGAGGGTTCATGCCTTCCTTAATGACGTTAGCGCTAAATGGAACATAAATATTTTTTTGAACACTACCCGCTGATTCAAATTATCAGTGCTGATAATCGTTACGCTACCATCACATATCCGGAAAGAATTAATTAACAATGACTTGAAACATTCGGCCATTTAAATGATTACTAATCGCGAACAACACAAACGTTGCCACATGCTTGGGTGATCATGTATATTTTGAGACCTGACTGGCTAGACAGAAATTTTCACGAAGTAGGTTACCTTTTCTTACTCCGTTTAACTTGTTGTTCAGCTTTTTAATCCATAGCTAAAAGGAGAAGAAATTGATTAATACCTCTCCCAAGGATATTTGTGCAAAAGTGAATGGAATGAGTTCGACTGGAATTCGAACTCGAACTTTCCGATTTCTCATTCAGAGCCGATATTTATTACACCACAACGCACATCCGTATAGGATACTGACATAAGGTAGACGCATTAGAAAAGTGAATTTTCTTTTCCGAAAAACTAAGTACGTCTTGAAGAAACAGAAATCACTCTTTAGAAATGTTGTGGAGTAGTTTTTCGCACTGAAGGTTATAATCGTTCTATGTAGGTTGTTAATCGACTTAACGTACCCAAAGTGTTAGGAACTTGGTAATCTTCCACTGAAAGCTGACTCCTTAGTATTCGGCTAGCTGCCGACTATTATCAACTGCCTAGTATTTCTACTGAACTCTAATAGTCTAAAGAACTCCTATGAACTTCCCAAGTACTTCCTGTTAACTCTTATTAATAATGGAGAGAGTGTTGGTTTCCTGAGGAATAGGTGTGTTTCCCCATAACAAGAAACAAAGAGAAATGTGCAGAAGCTCACTGTAATACTAATTCTCCTATATCTGTTCATATTTCTGAGATACATTTAACTATTTACACCGTTTACAGTGTTCGGACTGCTGTCTTCATCTTTGCTGTCATATTCACGACGTTTCGGTCTTTGTCCGCTCGGGTCTTTATTAAATGAATTTCTGACCGAACCCTTCATTTCGTCCATCGGGGTAGATTGTTCTAGTTCCACGTGCCATGCCTCTTTCGGACATCTCAGTTTCAGTTGTTTCCCTTCAGTAATTCAACTCTCTAAGTTTTTGTTCACCTCTGCTTTGGTCAGTTATTGAACTTACAACCGTTTGGATAAAGTCACTAGATTACTTCAACCAACGCTTTTAACCACTTCAGCTGAAGGAGGCCGGGGCGTACAACGGTCGTGACGTTGTGAATACGGGAACAGTGATGAGAACAACAGACCGAACAATTTTAATAAGATACCTGTTCTTCCTTTGTGGTGCATTAGATATCGGCTCAGAACGAGGAATTGGAGAGCTGATTTCGAATTCCAGTTGATAATCGTTTGAGTCACTTGCTCAAAAACACCCTTCAAAAAGATATTAATCCGTCGCTTCTCCCTCTAGCTATGGGTTAAATAGCAAGACAGATTGCCTTCTATAGCCTTGGTTGACAGCCAGTCTACCGCAGAACTTAATGGCAATCTACTGCTGCAAAATCTTCTGCCCACTTGGTCATGTCTCGAAAGAGATATGATAGTCTAAGCGTGTATAATGTATGACACTTAACTGACTGACTGATATTGCATTGAATAATGGGCAACCTTCTCGCAGACGAAGAAGAAATAAAGATGTAATTTACAGAAGAATTCTGAAAATACCATGGAATCCAATAACTCTTTATCTTTGAGAGATTCTGGGCCTTGTATTACGAGAACTTTTACTAAAAACTTGATTCAGCGAAGTTAAAGATGCTACGTTATAAAGGAATTTATTAACTTGCTTTTTGAAACAGCGTTGCGAGAAATTAACTGTACGTCTGTAGTTTACTGAAAAGCGATCAAATTTAAAAAGAAAATAACAAGATGGGTGAGTGGCGGGAAGCCATTAATATTTAGTTATTAAATAAATGTAACGAAAATTAAATTAAAAGAGAATCAATCAAATCATCGCATTCCATCAGAAAACTAGAATCAGAAACTTTCCCTTTTACCGCTTCAGTCACGTGATGCATGATTAATTAGGCTCCCATGACGAAACATAAAAACAGAAAATAGTTCGATTCTCATTTCGGAAAATTAACTATAATTATTTTTCTTCTTCTGCGATCTCAGATGTCAGTTTTGATTTTTAAAACTATTTATGAAATGAACATTTTAGAAGGCAGATCTGGTTAATGCGGCAAGCACTCACCTGCCTAAAAACGCAATCAATTCCTGAAAATTACAAATAATAAACGAATTTGTATCATGGAAAGCTGGATTTTGATCTGAAATTTCACAGTATAATGTTCACTCTAAGCTTGGGTGCATTGTAAATTGAAGAAAATTAGATTGAAATATAATTATTTGTAGCGGAAAACGCAGGCTTCACTGAAAAACCAAGGTATAGGCAATAGCATTTACCCTGAGTAAGTTATTATGGCCTTGTGACAAACTATGTGTTGCATTGTCTTGTTCTACGATATGGGATCAGTAGCCAATTTCTTGACTGTCTCTTACTTTACTATCCACTTTTTATCTAAACTTATTTTATAAATGGAACTTTGCCTCTGTGTGTGCATGTGTGTGTGTGTCTGCGTGTGTGTGTATGTGTGTGTCTGTCTGTTACCTATAGACTCCGAAACGGCTGAACCGATTTTCTTGACAATTTACACAGTTGTTTCAACAACAGAAAAAGAAAGGCTTTTTGCATTGTATCGTGACTGTCGATGAAAAGTGGATGCACTACGATAACCCTCTCCTGGGATAAGTACGGCCATGCATCAGCATCGGCGGTTAAGCCGAACATCTATGATTAGAAGATACTGCTTTGTATTTGCTGGGATAAACTGGGTGTAGTTTATTATGAGCTACTCAGACCGACAGGGCTTACGGCCATATCACGTTGAATACACCGGTTTTCGCTCGATCACCGAAATTAAGTAACGTTGAGCCTGGTCAGTACTTAGATGGGTGACGCTTGGGAATACCAGGTGTTGTAAGCGTTCAAGACGGATGTGCGTTGTGGTGCAGTAGATATCGTCTCGGAAAGAGAAATCGGTGAGCCGAGTTCGATTTCTAGTTGAATACCCTGCATTCACTTAAGCACTGGTACCCTTGGTAAAGGTATTAATCCGCCCGCTCCCTCCAGTTATGAGTTAAATAACAAGGGTATGACTTAGGGACCCTGCCCTTAAAAACAAATCCCAAAGAATCTTGATACTCGAAAAGAAAAAGTATTACTAGACACAAAACTTATATAAAAACAACAATAAATTGTTGAAAGAAAAAGGTATTACCAGCAATAAATATATAGATATTTAGTGGGCAATATATGACCCGCTGAGGTTGATATGCCATAAAAACAAAAACAACCTACCAAAAATAAAATTGACAGAAACCATCCCAGGAGATTGCTATCGTCTACAATTAATGGGTTTGAGCCAAGCATTGAAGGAAAAATAGCCATCACAAGAGCAGAGGCACGACAAAGTCATTTTGTAACATGACAACGCTAGGCCACATATTGGAAAATGGGTGAAAACCTATTTGGATACGCTTAAATGGCAAATCGTGCCAAACTCGCCATATTAACCAGAGAATCCCTCGTCCGACCATTATTTGCTCTGATCGAATGGAACATGGCCTAGCTGAACATCACTTTCATACTTATGAAGATGTAAATAATGGGTCGACTCGTGGTTAACCTCAAAAGACGTGTCGTCTTTTCTGACGTGGGATTCAAAAACTGCCAGAAAGATGGAGAAAAAGCGCCAGTGATATACAATACTTTCAGTGACATGGTTTTCATTAGTTTTTGTAAAGAAAAATAAATCAAACTGACAGAAACCATCACAGAAGATCGCTATCGACTACAATTAGTGGGTTTGAGCCAAGCATTGAAGGAAAAATAGCCACCACTAGAGCAGAGACACGGCAAAGTGTTTTTGCAACATGGCAACGCTAGGCCACATGTTACAAAAAGGGCTGAAAACCTACATTTAAACGCTTAAATGGGAAATCATGCATCACCCCGTCCTATTATCACTTATTCTGATCGATGGCAAATGGCATGACTGAGCAGCACCTTCATTCTTATGAAGATGCAACAAAATGGGTCGACTCGTAGTTAGCCTCATAAGATGCGTCGTTTCTTCCGACGTGGAATTCAAACGTTGCCAGAAAGATGGGAAATAGCAGTTGCTCGTGATGGACAATACTTTCAGTGATACGTTTCTTACTGTTTTGTAAATAATACATTACTTTACATGAAAAATCAACGAGAACTTATTCAATGTCCTAATATATCCTTGCAAAATTATATAAAACATAATTACGCATCCTTTCGAAGGTAGAAGAATATATCGGCCGAAAGTGATACAATATTCGAAACAACTTATTAAATTCTTAGGAAAGAAAGGACCATTAACTGAAGATAAACTAAGTAAATTGGATATAAATTCAATCCAATGTTTTCGTACATGAAGTACCCAAACATTTTGAGAGAAAAAAAAAAAACAACGCATTCGGAAATATTAAGTCAGTCAGTTAAGTGCCATACTTGATACACGTTTTGGGCGATCATGTCTTGAAAGAGACATGACTGACTGGGCAGAAGATTATCCCGCAATAGGTTGCCATTGCTTTCTGCGGTAGACTGGCTATAGAACCCAATCTGTCCTGTCATTTGACTCATAGCTGGAGGGAGAAGAGATAGATCATATTACATTATTATATTAAGGATAATTAGTGGGGGGGTCAGTTTATTACTTAATAACAATAGAAAACCGATCCCCCACTTTATGTCCAGTACACATTTTACATATGTTTCCAACTATTATATTCAGTCAGTCAGGTAAGTGCCATACTTCATACACGCTTTAGGTGATCATGTCTCTAAAGAGTCATGACTGACTGGGCAGAATATTATCCCACAGTAGGTTGTCATTGCTTTCTGCGGTAGATTCATTGCTAGCCAAGACTATAGAACCCAGTCTGTCTTATTATTTAACTCATAACTGGAAGGAAGAGACAGATTAATATCTTTCCCAAGGGTATTTCTGCGTAAGTGAATGCAAGGAATTCAACATGATTTGAACTCGGCACCACGATTTGTTGTTCCGAATCGATACCCACTGTACCACAACACACAACGGAAATGTTAGGCAGAGAATATAAAAGTTAAAACTCTTGTGATATAAAATATATCCAATAAGGCACTTCTACTTGTTGAATTTTTTCATTGTATTATTCTTGGTGAGAGGAAGAGAAAAATAAAAGTTCCGTTAGGTCGACAAATAATAAAATCACCACTTGTCCTCTCGTGACCCTCAATTTATTTTCTCTGTGTGTAGACGCAATTAATTGTCGCAAGTGGCCTGGTGATTACTTTCGAAACTTTCAAATCAACGAACAACTCATTTCGCCGACTTAGCACTCAGTAGACTGTTTATCAATGCCGAATTACCCGCCTCTTTGTTTCAGCAAATGTCAATATTCCAAATTATATAATCAAATGTGATTTGTATTTATTCTCTTTCCTCTTTCTGTCTACTCAAGAAACGCCACTGAACGGTGAAAGAAAGAAGTATTTGCTCCAGAAAGTAGGTAACAACATGAGAGTAACAAAAGGGATAAAGAAGAAAATGAGCACTTCAAATGGAGTAGACTTATAAACAAGCCATTTTGTGAGCATCGAGCAGACAAGACAGGAAAAGTCCGAATAGCAAAAACCGAACGATACGTTGGTCAAAAATGTGATGCTAAAAATCTAGATCTGAACTTATTTATAAATGGAACTTTGTCTCTGTGTGTGTGTGTGTGTGTTTGTGTCTGTGGGTGTCCGTTACCTATAGACTCTGAAACGGCTGAACCGATTTTCTTGAAAATTTACACAGTTGTACTCTAAGCGTCTGCGAGTGTTTTAGAAAAGGTTTTGTGTCGAGGTAGCCCAGATAAATATCGAAAATCGATAATCGAAAAAATCAGGTTATAGAAGGAATGGTCTGATTTAAATCAAATTTGATACACTTATAGACAAAGACATAAGAAACGATATTCAGAAGTTTCAAGGTGGCAGTTCTTACAATAGAGCAGAAAATCGATAATATATATATATATATATAAGGCAAGATGTTTGTGTGTGTGTGTGTCTGTTTATCTGCCTGCATGTCTGTATTTTTTTCAGCCCTTTTATTTTAGTTTTTGCTTCGGGGTTGGCTCCAAGTAGGTATAATTGTAGTTCTTAGTCTCAGCCTTGATACCATTTACTCAGAGGACTTATTTAGTATTCAAAATTCAGTTTACGACGAAAAACACTTATTTAATATCGATACCAGGAAATCAAACTTTAACTTACATCCATTCATTTTTCTTTCAGTCTACGGTTTCGCTTTAACTGGAAACAACTATTGCGTTTTAGTCTTTTGTGCCAACGTCCAAATAGTCTGAGATCCAGGACCATGGATTAGTTTTAAAGCTTTCATTACACCCGAGCCACGCCGGGGTATCCTGCTAGTTCCATATAGGAATATATAAATCTGAAAATATAATAATGTTTCAGTTGTGCCTTTAAGCAGTTACAAGAATGCCGAAGAATATCTCAACCGAAATGTAAAAAAATAAATAAGAATGCTGAGAATATTTTTAAAAAATATGTGTAATAATAAGGATATTTATCCTGCTCCCCCACTGTAGAGATATGTGACACAAGGTCTTTTTTATGGTGGGGTGGCGATTGCGTACGGACGGACACAGTGACAAAAATTCGCCAGTCCCCTGATCCACCCCTCCGCTGCAATGGGGTGGCGCGGCTGCGGGACACTGTTCCCCGGGACCGGGCATCTATCAATATATTTTTTCTCAGTTGCAACCTTATCCTCGCGGACAGAGCTACAACTGAGCCGCAATCTGTCTTCGAGGACAGAGACGCAACTGAGAGATGATTTAGATTTTTACCCAACACAAAAATGTGCCAGGTAAGTATAATGTGTAATAATAAGAAATATTTATTTCAGAAATTGCTAAGACACTGGATTAGATTGAGTAAATATAATTTTTCGGCTAAACAACTTCTTACAGATTATTTCAAGAAAAAATATTTTTAGAGTTTAAGAATCTTTTGAAGATAATACCGATACTCGTTCTACTTATTAAGCCACAGCTGGGGAAATAAGTGGTTTCATGCCTTTCCCAAGAGTATTTTTGCGTAAGTGAATATAGTAGATTTGACATGAACAGAAACTTGGCTTTGCGATTTTCAATTTCGAGTCCTTATCAATTACACAATCCCCACATCAAAGTTTACAATACCCGGTATTTTCAAGTAGTCACCCTTTTACGTATTGACCAAGTTTGATGTTTCTTAACTTCGATAATTTTACGAGAACCGATATTTCGACAACATATGTCCGTAAGGCTTTGGCGATACAAAAACGTTGAAGAATCTGTCAGTTAAAATATGATGATATCAACGTAAAAAAAAACATGTAGAATACTACATTAGTAAGTTTAATTGATAGAAGAAGTCAAAGAATTAAACAGCCTAAACGCTGATCTGGTTATATCGTTTTTGTACTATCGATCACCTTTTTACCCTTTTATTGTAAAACTAATAAATTGATAACGCAAATTCAACTCCAGTAGCTTCTTTTCTCGCACTTCCCGCCTGTGAAATTTGCTTTCATTTACTTGCTTTCCTGAGAGCTATAATCTCCAAGAATTTAAACTGTCAACAGTTATCTCCTATCTCACTAACCTGCATCCTTTCTCTCATGCTCCTTTCTCCGTCCACTACACTCTCATCAGTATTCTCATCATTCTCTTACCCACTTTCTGACACCCCCTATAATCTGTCACTCTTTCTCATAACTTTCCTCCTATGTAACCCCCTGCAAAACAGTGGCAATAAAATGCCTTACTTGGGGTGATATGATTATTAAAAAAATGTTTGGAGAATATCGCAGTGTTTTTCAAAATTTCTCTGTTTAATCCAAAATTAATTTTCTGTTTATTTCTTTTATATGCCACATTCTTTTGTAATAAAAACGATCATGGCTCTCCATGCTCTCTCTTTTGATTGTTTTATATAACCCATACTCCATTACCATCTCTTTCTGAACTTATTCTACCATGAATTTACAGGTAGATTACTTAATATGCCCTGTGAGTGTTAAATTCCCTAAGCTTTCTTTTCTCATTGTGTATCCTACATTTCGAGTGCCTCTATCAGATTGTCAGCATCAATTTTCTTGAACTACCTCTTCTACTTAAAACTTCATGTTAAAATCTTCTAACCATAGAATTCTCAGCATAGTTTAGTAAGCCCGATATATAAACCGCATCAAAATACTTCTTCACCTCTGAAGATATTGTTTAATATTCACTGTCACATCGGAGATAAGATATGACATAGCAGTTTAGCACTCTTCCTTGTTTCAAAGTAATTTCGTCTTCGACTGATAGATTGCTTAGATTCTTAAATACATATTTCCTTATTCATATGTGTCTTCGGATTTCTGTTTCACACTTTTTTGTCTTATTATAGTGATACAAAAATAATAAATGTGAATTATTCTTATTATTTTCTTATTTCTTAATTCACTGTAAAAAATTGTTTTGAAATTTAAATGTTTAGCTAAATTAATAAAAAATATTGCTTCCAAAATCTAATTAAATTATTTAGAAACAAGATTTATATAGAATCAAGGAAATAAGCTGGGATGTTATGAAATATCAGTCATTTGATATGCCAGTCACTGCTAGGAAATGTTTTCACAAATTAATAACCCAATCATATATATATATATATATATATATATATATATATATATTTTCTAAACATATGCTATTAAATATAAGAGACAATGAATGTATATTATGTTTAATCATGAGCCGTTCTAAACGTCGTATTTTGATTTAATTTCAGTTGAAAATAATGACAAAAATTCTCCAACATTTGGATAATTATTTATTGGTTTTCTTCTAAGCTTTATATATTAGTCATCAGTAGACAGTCCTATTTCGTTGTATCACAGCTCATCAGTATGGCTAGACTTCTGATTGCTTTCAGCCGGGATTGAAACCCTACCTCTAAGCTATCGGCGCAGGATGCAGGAGGAGACATTTTAGCGTGTTATATAAACAATGTAAACAAACGAGAGTAATCAAGAGTGTTCAGTTCATTACTGAAAAAGACGCGTAAATAGCGGTGAATAGCTACTGTTTTTAAAGTCTACCATTTCCCCAGAGTGCTTGATCGACGGGTGAGAGCGTATATATATATATATATATATATATATATATATATCTTTTTGTTAGAAATCATATATAAAAACTTAAAAACAATGCAATTGTTACCATATCCAGACAGTTAAGGGGGAATTTTCGGAAAGGTTTGTCTCAATGAACCCATGGAAAGCTAAGTCATTATTGATAAGAGGAATTTGATTGTAAGCGCAAGGAAATAGATAGTTGAAATGACTTGAAAACGCAGATGTTTTCAGTGTCAATGATGAAATTATTGAATGTATATATATATATATGTATCATTAGCATGTCTGTTAAGTTATCACGTGCACTCGTGAAACGGTTAGAAGAACATCAAAAACAGTAATAGAATTTTAAACTGATATAACTGAGGCAATCAACAGCATCCTACAAAATTAATGATCACAATAACAATACTTGCGATAGTTGAAAACCTATTGAGTGTCCATTCACACTTATTTATTCAAAGAAGACAATTTTATCTTTTGTTCATCCTCATTAATATTTTCAAATATATTGGGGTTGGTTATGTTTGACAGAAGCCTATTTCGAAAACATAACCTTCGTTCTCGACGTAAGTAAATAAAAAAGTAATATTTCCTTTGTGCATTAAAAAATCTCTTTGAAAAATGAGCAGCCTTATATGTACGAATATGTGTGAGGTGTGATGTATCTACATGAGTCCAGCCCTGTCGAGTTGTGCTGACGTGACTGAACGTACAACTGCAGATCGGATATGTTTTCATGTAAACTAATTTAATCGACGACTTGCAGCGGTAAACAACTTACGTTTTAATTTAAACTGAAAAATTCGTGGATCTAAAAGCTATTGGCTCTACTCACTATTGCCCTACACACTTACGTTTTCTCTCTGTTCTAGAACTGTTTATAACTATTTTATACTAGCAGTATAGCCCGGCGTTGCTCGGATGTAATGAAAGCTTTAAAACTAATCTATGGTCCTGGAGCTCAGACTCAGCCTAATGAATATTTGTGTGAAGTTTGGTGAGAATCTGATAAAAATTGTGGATTTGTATAAAGGATAAACAGACAGTTAAACAGACATACACACAAACATCTTGCCTTTTATATATATATATATATATATATATATATATATATATATATATATATATTATCGATTTTCTGCACTATTGTAAGAACTGCAACCTTGAAACTTCTGAATATCGTTTCTTATGTCTTTGTCTATGACTGTATCAAATTTGATTAAAATCGGACCATTCCTCCTATAACCCGATTTTTTCGATTATCGATTTTCGATATTTATCGGGGGTATCTCGACACAAAATCCTAGCTAAGAACACTCGCAGAGTCTTATAGTACAACTGTGTAAATTTTCAAGAAAATATGTTCAGCCGTTTCGGAGTCTATATGTAACGGACACAGACACAGACACACACACACATACACACACAGAAAAGTTCCATTTATAAACAACTTTAGATTTTGAGAAAAGAAAAAAATGGTTTTTCATTACTAGCTATATTTTTCTATCTTGTTTCTCGTTGTGATATAATTGCTCTTCACAAATCCATCGCTTTCTACCGAAATTCATAATTGTCGACCACAAAGTTAATTCAATGCAGAAGACACACAGTATTGATAAACAGATATGGAAAGAAAAAAACTTCTGGAAAAGGAAAAGAAAGGAAAACACACACACGGACACACACACACACACACACACACACACACACACACACATATATATATATATATATATATATATATATAGATGTGTGTGTGTGTGTGTGTCTGTGTGTCTGTGTGCGTGTTTGTTTGTCTCCATTTTAATGAACCCTACTCCTTTAAAACCCTTGGTCCGATTTTAACTAAAATTTGGTCACTGTTCGATCATGACATGAACCATTGATGTACGTAAAATTATTTGAATTGATTTACAGGGTACGGTAGAAATCATCGAAACACTTAGAACTTACCATCTGTTCTCCAATGAAACGCGTTATGCGAATTCAACCAAAATCGTGTAACTTGTATATAAAGATCCGAACCTTTGATGTACACAATAACTTTTTGAATCAATGTACAGGGTTTCTAAAAAATCAACAACATAATTTCGGGTGGCCTTTTGCGGACGTTGATGAATTTCTCCCAGACGCTTCATTCTAACTCAACTAAAATCGAGTCACTGGTAGATCAAGGTCTGATACCTTGATTCGCGAACAAAAATTTCAAATAAAGCATATGTTGCGGCAACAATTAATGGAAAAATTTTGCCTCCTTGCGATCGCTTATTTCTCTTGAACGATTAGTTGTATATCAACAAACGTCGGGTCTTTTTTACCCACTACCTTATCATATGCCATAACAATTTCACATTTTCTACAAGGTGACCTTTTCACTTTTTCTACGTCACAGCGCTATTGCATCCCATTACAGACTCCCGTAAAGCTCGCCCCGTTCTTCCACTTGTACATACATCTTTCTCGTTTATTGGCAAAATTGACCAAGGATGAATCTCGTTTTACAAATACAACAAAAACCAATACATACTTCACATTTTTTAAAACTTACGCGTCACGGCAACATCATATTGGAGCTTTTTTTTATCGTATCACCCCGAGCAAGGCGGTAACGCCACTGATGTGCAGGGGGCTACATAAGAGTAAAAAGATTAAGTAGGATAGAGTGAAGAGGAAGACGAACCAGTTAGAAAGGAGCAAGAGAAGGATGAAAATACAGGTGTGATGTCAGTTGCAAAGGTGGAGAGAAAGGAAAAGATATACGGGGTGGGGAAGGAACTAGAGTCAAGTGGTTAATAGATGAGTATTGACATTGCATTTAAATTCCTGTAGGTTGTAGCCGTCAGGAAAGCAAGAATATGGAAGCGAGTTCCACAGGCGGGAAGTGCGAGAGAAGAAGCTGTAGGAGTAGAATTGTCGTTAATTTTTGAGTAAGCATTTGACATTGTACATACATCTTTGTCGTTTATTGGTAAAATTAACCAAGTATGAATCTCATTTTACAGTGGGTTAGAATCGAAATTTTTTCGTCACTTTAATGGAATTCGGCCATCGGTACACACTTTAACACATTTGTAAACAAAAGTTAATATGCTTTATTAAAAATAAAAATTAAAAAAATTAAAATAATTTTCTGAAACTTTATTTGAGAAACATTAGCTGGTTTGAACTGTAATTAATCTAATTTGAAAAAAAAGTTTAAAATATCACAGAAATGGATTAAAAGTTAGTATCTAAACTTATTTATAAATGGAACTTTGTCTGTGTGTGTGTGCTTGTGTCTGTGTGTGTGTATTCGTTACCTATAGACTCCGAAACGGCTGAAGCAATTTTCTTTAAAATTTACACAGTTGTACTATAAGCGTCTGCGAGTGTTCTTAGCTAGGCTTTGTGTCGAGGTACCCCTGATAAATATCGAAAATCGATAATCGAAAAAATCGGGTTATAGAAGGAGTGGTACGATTTTAATCAAATTTGATACACTCATAGACAAAGACATAAGAAACGATATTCAGAACTTTCAAAGTTGCAGTTCTTAAAATAGTGCAAAAAATCGATAATATATATATATATATATATATATATATATATATAAAATGCAAGATGTTTGTGTGTGTGTTTGTTTATCTGCCTGTATGTTTGTATTTTTTTTAGCCCTTTTATTTTAGTTTTTGCTTTGGGTTTGGCTCTAAGTAAGTATAATTGTAGTTCTTAGTCTCAGCCATGATAACCTTTACTCAAAGGACTTATTTAGTATTCAAAATTCAGTTTACGACGAAAAAAACTTATATGATATCGATATCAGGAAATCAAAATTTGGCTTACATCTATTCATTTTTCTTTCAGTCTACGGTTTCGCTTTAACTGGAAACAACTATTGCTTTTAGTCTTTCGTGCCAACGTCCAAAGTGTCTGAGCTCCAGGACCATGGATTAGTTTTAAAGCTTTCATTACACCCGAGCAACGCCGGGTAATATTGCTAGTTGATTATATATCTATAGTATTTTGCTTACTGGAAATAGTAATTTTTAGCTTTCATTTAAATCTAAAATGAAAGCCTCAGTCACCTAAAAACTGAAAGTAGGTGTTGACATATTTCTATGGAAACTTTATCTGTTAAAACTTTCTCTCCTTCACATGAGAAAATACTTCCTTGATTGAAAAAAAAAACATTTTAAATCATAACATAGCATAAAAGATCAAATGGTTGGTATTTTGTGTTAGAGCACTCGTTCAAACGAGAAATACTTGCCTGGAGCGAATTAAAAAATCGAATGTCTGATAATCATTTAGATTTGTTAATTGAATATTGGCAAGGATAAAACATACTCAACTCAATCAGCTGACAAAGTTTTATATATATAGTGTTGGATTGTGATAAAATGTAGTGCAAAGATTGCTGTTTTTTCTTTTTATAGTAGTTTTACTGATAAAATGTTTGGGCTAGTAAGATTTTTTTTATCGTGAAATGCTCTGTTTAGTGTGTTGATACAATTAATGCAAAGAATTTTGTCATTTAACTGACCAGCATTATGCCTACTTCCACGTTTCGTAAAGACACCGTTATGGTATTGTCAATCGAGAGGGCTATTTTTTCGATCTCCTCTCGTGTCCAGGTTTTTTATCATTTATATGGAGCTTGGTGTAGGATTGCGCTTAGCACGAATCAATCTGACGCCCCTGTGTGCTGACTTCAATGTTCACTCATATATATATATATATATATATATATATATATATATATATATATATAGTTGGTTAATGCAGAAATAGGAATTATGATAGTTTCACGCCTCAACCCATATTAAAATCGTTAGTCAATATTTCATTTCTCGGGATTATATATATATATATATTTTTCTAAACATATACTATTAAATATAACAGACAATGACTGTTGTGGGGAGTGGTCTGCTGGTCGTTCATTGATTTTAATTACTTTCGTTGTGATGATTTTTTTAAAAAATTTGTATTATTTGCAGTTGTTTTTCTTTTATTTTGCATGTGTTTAATTTCTTTTTATTGCTTTTTAATGTACGCATGAATAGAATTTCGCTTAATTTCTTCATAATTAATAAGTGTCCGCTTAATTGCTTTTTAGTTGATTTGGGCTTGAAATTTAGGTTGATCTCTTTTTATTTTTTTTACCCCTTTTTATTGTGTTGACCACATTCTTACCGTGTTGGCATATATGACAGATAAAAGGATTTCTTTTTTAGTTCAAGGTTGAGAGTGTACTTGCGTGTATTTGTATTTGTGGTGTGATATGTATTGGTTTTTCTTTTTGTAGTTGCTATCTTGTTTTCTTTCTCTCACTATATATATATATATATATATATATATGCATGCATTAGCTTCTTCTCTCGCACTTCCCGCCTGTGGAACTCTCTCCCGTATTCTTGCTTTACTGACGGCTACAACCTCCAGAAATTTAAATGCAAAGTCAATACTCATCTACTAACCACTGGACTCTAGCTCTCTCCCCACCCCTGTATAACCTTCCCTTTCTCTCCACCTATGTATCTGTCATCGCACCTGCTTTCTAGTGTTCCTTTCTAACTAGTTTGTACTCCTCACTCTTTTCTAATTAATCTTTTTACATTTATGTAACCCCCTGCACATCAGTGGCATTTCCGCCTTGCTCGGGGTGAAATGATTAAAAAAAAAAATAATTTTAATTTTAGTGAATTCTTTTATTTGATTAGAAAATCCGTTTATTTATTAAAGAGTAAATTTATTAAAAAATATTCAAGTATCTACTATAGCGTGTAAAGGTATGATAATATATCAGATTAATAAAAAAAATACTCACACTCACAGAAATATATATATTTATATAAATGAATAAATATAGTTTTAAGGTGTGCTATACTTATAGGATATAGTTCTCAATATCAGTGATAGAGCATATGTAAAGAAAAATCGTGAACATTGACGTCAAAACATGGAGTGCCTGTTTCATGCTAAGCGCAATCGTCAGGTCACAAAAAAGGTGGCCTGAGGATTGCGCTTAGCACGAATCAATCTGACGCCCCTGAGTGGTGACTTCAATGTTCACTCATTTATATATATATATATATATATATATATATATATATATATATGTTTGTTGTATACCAATAAACAGTCAAACACGGGTGTATATAAAAATATATCAGTGATATTTTTATTAATGAACGATGGACCGTGTCGCCTAGAAACAGAGAGTGAGAGAGCGCTCTTCCAAGGTTGACAGGGGTGACGACGGGTGTGTAGCCTCTCTGCTTAGCTCGTCTAGCTTCTTCTTCGACTTCTGGTCTTGTCTGGCTCTCTGCCCAGACTGCCTGTCGAGCCTGACTCCTGTCGAGGCTGACTGGGACTCTTCTCTTCTCTGACTCGTCTGCCGAGACTGGCACTGGCGAATCCGTGTTTTTCGCAGTCTTTATATATCTTCCAAAACCGGGAATCGTTTCTTCCGGCTTTGCCTTGATCACGCGACGCCTACACGACGCCTACGTAAATTCTCAGAGACACCTGTCTGTTTGCTCTGAGCTATTTCCGCTCTGTCGGAAATAGGGTCAAAATGACATCCGCTGCTTTCAATGACCGAAAACACCCACGCTTCATCAGCCTTCTTGGGTGGGGCCAGATTATTATATTACACTCCTCGCCCTCCCATTTTCCAAAATGTTCGCCTAAGAACATTTTAAGCGCAACATCCTCACTCTCCTCCCCATGCCACACAGGCCCTACAATTGTATAAACATGTGCATGCCAAAACAACAAAAACATGTGCATGCTGAAACAAAAAAAACAACAAACAAACAAAAAAATATATATAGGGGAGCCTACATCGGCAACCCGACAATGTTCGTGTCCATCTTGAAAATTGTTCTACCAGCTCGATGTTTCATTGTTCTTTCTTTTTTTTTTTTTAATATCCATTTTCACAGAATTGGGCAAAGTTCTTAAAAATGTTCATTTTCTTTCTCGCGTCTGTCCATAAGCGTAGACTCTTCGATGCATAATCACATGATTATTAAGCGGTAACCGCGCTCTAGTTTCAAAACTAACATCGAGTAAATGACCTTTGACCAACACCATGCGTGCTTCTGCTCGAGTTTATTGTTACCACGTAACCTCATTTAATTTAATTTAATTTCAAACATACTATGTTTGAACACAGAAAAAAATGGTCATTATTTGCCGTACATATCATTCATAGTCTGACCGAGAAATGTTCAATAGAAAATGAAGAAAATTACCCTGATTCCAACGTTAATCCGCATGCAAATTACTTGTGGAGGATATCAATTTAAAAAAAAAAAAAAAAAAAAATGGACCCGTGACTCGTAGTACCTTAGTTTGTACAATGCTTTCCATTCCCTGAACTACTTCCTCTGGATTCGAAACCAGGCATATCTGATTTGTTGACATCTCTCTGTTTAACGCCCGTTGACCCCGGAGTACCATTCACAGCAGATAACTCAATTTCCTTTTCCGAAGCACTGTTGCTTCTTTTACACTTAAAAATCCGCTTCCTGGCTATTATTCCCAGGATTATTATTACGCCGACCACGCCAGCAATGACCCCTATCGTCAACTTCTTCGGGAGTTCCTCATATCCTTCACTAAATCTCTCCATATTTACTAGTTTTCAGAAATTAATATATCTTCAAAAGATATTTCCCAAGTCACATAAATGAAAATTCACAGAGGATGTTGAATTTATGGGAACCTGCACAAAAGCATAAAAGTGAAGTACTTTCACGTAAATAAAAATAAGTTTTAGATTTTAATTTAATTTTCCCAAATCTACCCAAATAATCCGATTCCACCATATTGATAACAAAATATCTTTTCAATATCTGACTCATATCGCGAAACACTGAGACGCGGGTGAATGTTTTAAGAATATATATAATCGGTGTGTTCGCAAAGAAATAACCAAACAATGCAGTTGTTTTCAAGCAACGATGTTGAGATATATTTATAATTGGCGATTTTGTTGGCTGTTGTTAACTGCATAATTAAAAATACACTTTAAAACTCTCGATAACATTTAAGTCATTTCTATGCTGTAGAAATGTCACGCAAAACACAAACATTTTTAAATTTTGACAATATCTGTGTAACGATTACAAATTAACGTTTACGAACAAATTCTGCTGACGAGATCAAAATTAAAGAACCCTTTCGTTTCTCTGATTTTCCTATTGTGGTAGCATTCAGCTACATTTATAATTTGTCAATGTTTACCAATTTTGATTTAGTTCATGCAATACAAGGCCAAATGGAGAAAATGAAGAGGGTCATTTTACGCTAATACTCCAATTGGGGAAAGTTTGTGTACGTAGAACATCGATTGTTTTTTGTTTTTTTTTAATTCGGCTCGAGTACTGGTCAGAAAAACTCAACCATTTCAACCATACAACTGACCTTCATAATCACATTGAGAATAGTTGTTCGTCAATATTTCTATTGGGTTGTCTGGAAAGTTCATGCCGCTTTTTAAGTAAAATTAAGACACAACCCAAAATTATTTCATTAAATATTTATTCTACGAAATATTAACTATTTTCTTGCACAAACCAAAGAAAACCATTGCTAAACTCACTTCACATATATGGTAAAACATTAACAACAAAAATAAATCATCAACTCAGACGCCCTGCACCCACAGATAGGTAAATATTTCAGCTTTAACACCCCGCTGTCAGCCTTAACACCCCACTTTAACACTTTCTTCCTCATTTTAACACCCCACTGTCAATTTTAACACCCCACTTTAACCCAAACCTACGCGCTAGGCATAATACTCTCTCTACTTCACCGGCGTTCCCTGCCACTCTCTACATGTAACCTGCCTCTCACCGGCCGACTCTGTTTCTCTCTCTACATGTAACCTGTACCCCGTCCGTTCTAACCACAATGCGTTCGACACACTTCTCCATTCTCGTTTCAGATCGGCAAAAGTATACATTTTTTTTTCTAACTGGACTTATTATAAACACGAGCAGAGAACACACACACTATTAAATCAATGGGACACTCACCTTCCGATGTCTAGTCATACGGCTGCTATATTTTCGTCTTCTTTTTTTTTTCCGGTGGCAGTTTTAATTCCGGAAATTTCAAGTCTGTTGAATTTTCAATCGTTGTCGTGGTAACCCAATAATGTTCGCATCAATGTTTTGTTGTTTCAAAACCAAGTCAGGAAGGCACCAAATGATGTTTGTTATATAGCGACAAATAACAAACACGGGTGTATATAAAAATATATGACTTATATTTTTATTGATGAACGATGGACCGTGTCGCCTAGAAACAGAGAGTGAGAGAGCGCTCTTCCAAGGTTGACAGGGGTGACGACGGGTGTGTAGCCTCTCTGCTTAGCTCGTCTAGCTTCTTCTTCGACTTCTGGTCTTGTCTGGCTCTCTGCCCAGACTGCCTGTCGAGCCTGACTCCTGTCGAGGCTGACTGGGACTCTTCTCTTCTCTGACTCGTCTGCCGAGACTGGCACTGGCGAATCCGTGTTTTTCGCAGTCTTTATATATCTTCCAAAACCGGGAATCGTTTCTTCCGGCTTTGCCTTGATCACGCGACGCCTACACGACGCCTACGTAAATTCTCAGAGACACCTGTCTGTTTGCTCTGAGCTATTTCCGCTCTGTCGGAAATAGGGTCAAAATGACATCCGCTGCTTTCAATGACCGAAAACACCCACGCTTCATCAGCCTTCTTGGGTGGGGCCAGATTATTATATTACATATATAAATGAGTGAATATATACTCATTTATATATATATATATATATATATAGAGAGAGAGAGAGAGAGATAGATATATAGATATAGTTCGTTAATACAGAAATATGATTTATGATTATTATTGTATATTTCAGTTTTACGCCTCAACCCATATTAAAATCGTTAGTTAATATTTCATTTCGCAGGATTATATATATATATATTTTTCTAAACATATACTATTAAATATAACAGACAATGAATGCCTATTACGTTTCATCATGAGTCGTTGTAAACATCGTATTTTGCTTTAATTTCAGGTGAAAATACAGTCAAAAATCTTTCAACATTTTGATATTATTCTTATTGTACTGGTTCTAAGCTATCGGTTCACATGAGCCATCTTTAGAAAGGTTACAGGGACGTTAACATCAAGACATCCATCATGAAAGATAATTTCATATATATATATATATATATATATATGTGTGTGTGTGTGTGTGTGTGTGTGTGTGTGTGTGTGGTATTAAAAGAAGTCGAAGAAGGAAGAAATTTACCCTTCCCGGATTATTCTTTTTTCTTTAGAACTAAAAATTTTCATGATATTCGGTAATAATTCATGTTTTCTTTCTTTTCCATATTTATTTACTACCTACAAAATGTATTAGTTATGCATTGTGTATATTATTAATGCAATAAAAACAAACTTAATTATAATTCGCAAGAGGAAAACTTTAACTACATTAGATACAAAAAGGAAAATTGAAAAAAAGATTTAAAAATAAAAACCTCAGAACTTGGTCGAAGTAATTAAAATAATATGCACAACAATTACCACAGAGGACTGTAAGAAAAATACGGCGTTATATTAATAATATATAATATAATAATTTATTTAGACGGGTAAAGAACAAAACATATCCCGCTAGCAAATAATAATTTTGTTGCATATTGCTGGTTGTCTTGATTTAATAGAAATCGTTTCAAAGATATTTGAACGACATTTGTAAAATGATCTGGACAAACCAGAGAAGTAATTTTTATGGAATAATGGTATGTACCCACCTGATCATGATTTACACACCTGATCATGATTTACACACCTGCTCATGATTAATACACCCAATTACGATTTACACACACGATTACAATTTGCACACCCGATTACGATTTACACACATGATTAGGATTTATACACCCGATTAGGATTTACACACCTGGTTACTATTAATACACCCAATTACAATTTACACACACGATTACAATTTGCACACCCGATTACGATTTACACACCCGGTTATGATTTATACACCCGATTACGATTTACACACCGATTATGATTTACACACCTGATTACGATTAATCCACCCAATGACGATTTACACACACGATTACAATTTACACACCCGATCACGATTTACACACCTGTTTATGATTTATAAACGCGATTACGATTTACACACCCAATTATGATTTAAACACCTGATTACGATTAATACACCCAATGACGATTTACACACACGATTACAATTTACACACAAGATTACGATTTACACACCTGATTATGATTTACTAGCAGTATAGCCCGGCGTTGCTCGGGTGTAATGAAAGCTTTAAAACTAATCCATGGTCCTGGAGCTCTGCACTATTGTAAAAAATGCAACCTTGAAACTTTTGTATATCGTTTCTTATGTCTTTGTCTATGAGTGTATCAAATTTGATTAAAATCGGACCACTCCTTCTACAACCCGATTTTTCCAATTATCGATTTTTGATATTTATCGGGGGTACCTCGACACAAATCATAGCTAAGAACACTCACAGACACTTATAGTACAACTGTGTAAATTTTCAAGAAAATCGGTTCAGCCGTTTCGGAGTCTATAGGTAACGGACACACACACACACACAGACACACACACAGACACACACAGACACAGACACACACACACACACAGACAAAGTTCCATTTATAAATAAGTTTAGATACACCCGATTAATTATAAGGTGTTCCTTGGTTGATTAAACAATTTAAACTTCATACTCGCAAACTTTTTATTAATTTAAATATTGTCAGTCGTCTTAGGGACTTGGCAATATATGTCTCTGACATGTCTGCACTGATAGGGTCACTTAACTTGAATCTTAGGATGAATAACATTACAGATCACGCTAAGGATACGATCAAAATGAATAGTCTGTTCTCCAGTTTAAACTATGAAGAACGCCTCTTCCCAAATCTAGGGCTGCACTTTCCCTATTCAAGCGTATATATCTGACATTTTTATTACAGATATTGTTTATTATTTTACCAGTATGCGGTTGTCAAGATTTACTTGGATCAAATTGTTTTTATATTTCTCTTCTCTGCCGCATTTCTGTCTTCGGGAAGTTTACAGTTTATGAGTGATACCTAATCCCAAAGATTCCAACAATGCATCCGTACATCCCTCATTACACGAAATATAAAGTGTTAGTAGATAACATCAGCAAGACAGTCTGTACAATTTCAATCTTTAGCTTATATTTCCGCTTACGAGTTCCTCGTATTAAAATGACCACTTCCAATGGTAGATGGGAAAAAGTTGTTTACAAACCACCATTACCCGGTATTTTTGCTGGTGTCAAGAGGTAGTAACGTTTTGATTTAGTTGGGTTTTTTTTCCCAAACGCACTGACGTATTTTTGCTTTCAGACAGTCATGCCTATTTCAAAATATTCAAACTCTTCGGCAATCATCCTCCGGTGCACAAATAATGACGGTATCAATTGTATCGATTTTCACCCCAAAATAAAAGTCAGAATTTCATTTGCTGATTTCTATGTGAGATATTCATACCTTTCCGTTCTATATGTCACAGTACAAACTTCCTCCCCTTTTCTAAAATAACATCCAATGAGAATATAAATATTATGATATAGAATGATGATTTTCCGCTTAAGAAATAAAGAAACATCTATATTACCAAAACTTTATTAATTTAATCGCAGTACAAGATTGGCGGCAAGGGTTCAGCATTTTATAGTTGAAATAGGTAGATGTAACCGCAAGTTCTATGATGACATTTCCTTCTATCTCATTTTTTGCTTGTGGAACTCTCTCCAGCTTCTTGCTTCCTTGTTAATTTTGATTTCCATTATTTAAACGCATTATCAATTGTTATATATCTTCATAATTATTTGGTTTTATTAATTTATACTATTCTCTAACACTTAGTAACCTCTTCCGTCTTAGTGGCTTTATTTTCTTGCTTGGAGTAAAATGATTATTAAAATTTAAGAAACCCTTTTTTTTCCAATTTAGGATACAATATATTCTTCCTCTTCTCTTGACAATATGTCGTACTTGGTTATTCTTCTCGAAAGTTTTGTGTAAAAAGAGAAAGAATTGCACTAAAGGCTACAAATTAACTGATGTGTTTTGTGTAAACGCATTTTTTAACGAAATTTAGCACAATGATATATTCTAAGAAACTTTCGAATACATTTTCAGATTTTAAGCCATGACGGTCCTAAGACAAATCAACGTCAAGGAAAGCTTTTTGTGGGTGGAGGGGGCTATCTCGACCGAAAATTAAGAGTATGGTAAGATTGAATATCTTATTTGCCAGGGAAGATGCAACATTCTGCACACATTTCGAAGGCCTTCTGGGTTCTCCGGACTTCAAGGAAAATTTTAGCTCATGCATAAATTCTTCCCTTGCAAAACAGATTTTATATAAATAGGCGGATTTTCCGAAATCTTTATGTTGCATTTGCTGAGGTAAAATTAAAGTTTCTGTTTGATCCTCACAAAGAATTTTGCAGTTTCTAAAATTTGCATGAACACATCTATAAAGAAAAAGTGCAATCCATGAACAGATATTCATGAACTAAAATTCCACTCCAAATAAATGCATTTTTATTACACTAATCTTTGGCTTTAATTAAATTAATATAAATGAGGCTTCTAAATTGAATGATTTTATTCTATATTATTTACAAACAAGAAAGAGCACAAAGAATGCCTACTTCCGCCGTTTACAGATCTCGGAAGATGGTGAAAAAATGCCTGTAATAAAACAATTGATATTTATAATTATTAAGATTTATCTTTATTGGTGAACTGATATTTCATGTTTTTTTTTTGTTTTGTTTTTTTAAATATATGAATTTGAAATACAATGATCCATATTACCAACCGGTGAAAGTAAAAAAAAAATAATCTAGATTCACTCCAAAATTAAACAAATATCCCTTTTTTATGTGCTGTGACTCTTCAGGACGTAGGTGATCTCGGGCTTCCACATTTCTACCAAGAACTCATCGCGCTGTTTCTCATTGTCGCTCTTTTCTACAATCTGCACTGAGAGTATCAGATACACCAAGCCTTACTTCCTCACTATAGACATCAAATATTTCAAATTTGCAATTAAGTACAATTTTCTGTTTAGTTTCCATTATTTCAAAAAATTCGTCGTTGCTCTTATATTCGGTCCTCAACATTTTTCTGTAGAATCACATTTCTTTTGCTTCAAGTCTCTTTTTCATCTTTGAGAAGATTGTCCGGCATTTGGAACAGGAGGACAGATATTATGTCCTTTCCATAATATGGTGCCTCTTTTCATAATATGTCAACGAAATTCGATGGGAGCATATGAATATATTGTGTAACAATTTTATTGAATTTCGTTAAAGAAATGCATTTACACGAAACGCACCATTCAGCAATGTTAATTTGTAGCCTTCAGTGAAATTTTGCTGGGATTGAATAAAGCGGGTTTTAAGAAGCTGTTGAAATGGCTATTCCCCAAATGTAAAATATTGAGTTTACATATGAAATAAATAAATATCTGCTCTGTATATTAAATTTATATCGCGATCTCTGTTGAATCAATTTGAATATTTAGCCTACTATTACTAGGATCCATTGCGATCATTTACCAAAGCTTCTCCTAGATTTATTACTGATATATATATATATATATATATATATATATATATATATATATATATATTAGAACATGGATAAACTAAAGTATAATTAATGCACAAACTAAGATATAATCAATAACAAATATTCATTGCTCTATTTTTATATTGAGCACTCTTTTAAATAAATGTTTTGAACTTTTCAATGATTTTCTTCGTTCTTATTCATTTGCATATATATATATATATATATATATATATATATATATATATCCGAGTGAGTATAGAATGAGGAGAGAAAAAAGAAAAGTTTTTTCCGTCCAAAACATTAATTTAAAACAGTGCTCGATATATGATGTATAGAGCAGTGAATATTTATTATAAATTATGTTTTAGAACATTTACATAATTTCTTCTATATATGTCTTCTTCCCTACAATCATATGGTTGTTTCAGTGTTTGCATTTAAACACTTCTTCGGGGGAAATAAAGGTTTGGAATCATTCTCTGTTTATATTTGGTTCGTTGTTGTCGTGGGGGTTGGTTGTGGTTATTGGTAATTAAGTGAATGTCTCGTTTTGATCGTTAGACTTTTGAGGATTTTGGTGTGTAAGTGTGAAATTGTTGATTAATGGTATTATCTGTTGGAATGTATGTTTTATCTTTTTATCGGTTGGGTATATCTTTTGGTTAGGATTTCTAAGAGTGCGCCGTTGAGTGGTTATTTTTATGGTTGGCTATCGTTTAATTGGTTGATGTCTGCTGGTAGTGGACCTAATTCATGTATTTACTTTGATCCTGTGTCTAGGTTTTCATAGACGTGATAGGGTTGGGGTGATTTTTCTTTCCAATTTAGATTTTTTCGTTATGGAATATTTTTTTTATTTTATAGGGTTCTTTAAAAAAATATATATATATGTGAAAACGTTTTGACTTCTCATTTTGAAAGGTGCGCGTTCATAAAAATTCCTGTTACTTCAGCGTTCTTTAAAAACGGTAAAATCAGTCATTGTAAATTGTCTAAAAACACCTGGAAGTCGAAACATGGATTGGGTAATAACTCGTTTGTAAATGAAATATATATATATATATATATATATATATATATATATATATATATATATATATATATATAATTACTTCGTTTTTGGTCATAATAAAATTAGACCAGTACACAGTTGTATTAAATTGTAGAACTTTCGAATATTTTTCATTTCTAAACGAGTTATTTCGCGACCCAGGTTTCTACCATGTGGTGTCTTCAGGCGATTTGCAATAGTGCGAATCGCCTGAAGATACCACATGGTAGAAACTTGGGTTACATAATAACTTGTTTACGATCAAAGAAAATATATATATATATATATATATATATATATGGATAGAAAAAAGCAATTGACGTAGTAATAAAAGTATTTTAGAGATTTTAAGAGTGTATATATATATATAATTCATCCACATACAAGCCTGTTTCACTGTATCACTGCTCATCAGTGTGGTTAGACACATCCACTTGCTTCTGGCTGGGATCGAAACTCGACCGATTTGGTGTCACTTGGAGTCGATACTCTCTAAGTCATAGGCGCATGGATTCAGACATGGGAAATTTTAACGTCTTGTATGTAAGCAGTGTACACACGCCAGTCACCGAAAGAACTCAATTCATTTCTGAAGAGTCACGCTTATAACAGAAGTGGAAACTTTTTTTCAAATATTCTTCTCCAGAGAACTCAATCGTAATGAGAGCATAATATATTAGTCATCCACATACAAGCCTGTTTCGATGTACCACAGCTCATTGGTGTGGCTAGACACATCCACTTGCTTATATATAATAACTAAATAGACTCTGTAAGTATGTAGGCTGTAAATTTATACTAAAATAAACCTTCAAAAAAACCACTAACAAACAGAACCTAATTCCGTTACAATCCGCTGCACTAAGGCGTCGGATAAATGGGGAGAAAAAAAAAACCCGCGGAACAAGAACAAAACATTCAATACTCCGCAGCAAAGGAAAAAAAAAACCCAAACGGAACTAACCACAAGAAAAAGTGCTCGATACAAAGTACAAAAGAAAATATACAAAAGTAGAGCAAAGACACACAAAAATCTAAAGCGAGCCAAAACCTACCGCGGTTTCACACCACGGATCGTCAGGGCAAAGCCTTTGCCCTGACGATCCGTAGTGTGAAACCGCGGTAGGTTTTGGCTCGCTTTAGATTTTTGTGTATATATATATATATATATATATATATATATATATATATATATATATATATATACTATATTTCTGAATAATATATATATATAAGTAAACAATACCTAGAGGTTTCACCTAAACGGATCGTAAGGGAAAGCCAGCTTTCCCTGACCATCAGTTTAGGTGAAACCTTGGTAGGTCTGTCTGGCTCGCTAGATATACTTTACTGATTCCGCTCTACCTAAGTATTGAGCGCTTTTTTGCAAGTTAATTATTCATGTCGGGGATTTTTCTTTGGGCTACGTGCTGACTCGGTCCGAATTCTTTTGACTGATGTTTATGTACTTAGCTCTTTCTTTTTTTTTTAAATCATTTTTCCCTTCTTCGTAGATTCGTGGAAGGTTTTTCGACACGAGTATAGTTATTATCTTATATATATACTGGTAGTATAGCCCGGGGTTGCTCGGATGTAATGAAAGCTTTAAAACTAATCCATGGTCCTGGAGCTCAGACTCTTTGGACATTGGCACGAAAGACTAAAAAGCAATTGTTGTTTCCAGTTAAAGCTAAACCGTAGGCTGAAAGGAAAATGAATGGATGTAAGTTAAATTTCAAATCTATTGTAAGAACTCCAACCTTGAAACTTCTGAATATCATTTCTTATATCTTTGTCTATGAGTGTATCAAATTTGATTAAAATCGGACCACTTCTTCTATAACCCGATTTTTTCGATTATCGATTTTCGTTATTTATCGGGGGTACCTCGACACAAAACCTAGCTAAGAACACTCGCAGACGCTTATAGTAAAAGTGTGTAAATTTTTAAGAAAATCGGTTCAGTTGTTTCGGAGTCTATAGGTAACGGATACACACACACAGACACACACACACACAGAGACAAAGTTCCATTTATGAATATATATATATATATATATATATATATATATATATATATATATATATATATATAATATTTCTAAATAATAAACATAACGTGTATTAATAACTTTCTCTATATGCTTTAATTTACATTTGGGTACGTATGAGTTGATATATTGTTTGGTGGTAAACCCGAGGGGAAATATTGCTGATCATTTGGCTTCTTTACTCTCATCTCCGCCACTCATCTCATTTCCCTGACCTTGTGTAACACTAACAAATGACAATAAATAATAAAATGGAAATATAACCTTAAGGAGAATACTCTATTTTTCTTTTTATTTCATCTTAACGTTGTATTTTACAATTTTTTACATATTCGACACATTTACAAATACTCTTGGCACTTTTCCGATTAGCCTTCCTAAAAATGTTTTCTCTTTTTTTCTTGTGGAATTTCCTTTCGGACAATTCTTACTTCTACGAACATTGGCTTTTTTTATCCGCCATTTTATTTTCTGTGTTTTAAATTTTGTTTTTCTATTTGAAGAAATCAGAAACGTCTACATTGAACTCGTTTCTTTTTGTAAAACTGAAAAAATCACTCTTTTTCTTATCTTTGGCGTCAAATGCTGTTTTTTATGCAGATAGAACTGTTTAACAAATTAGACATCACTTAAGGTAGATTCAGGGAAAGAGAAACTCAAAAAAGACAAATATATTACTAGTGCTAAATTTCCAGACGTTTATATATGTGCTTACTAATTTTAGCTTCAGACGGCACAAGAAAAGATTAAAGACAAATGGCTGGTGTTGGACGTCAAAATAACGAAGCTTTGTTTACCTTGAAGAACTAGCAGTGAAAATTCTTGCTTCAATTCGGCTTGAACATTGAACACAGATGCCAGTCTAAATTGAGACTCTTATCCCAGCCACTAAACAAGTTATATTTAATTTAAATTGGTAAAAAGTCTCAGATATAGGACATTTGCCGAGTATTGGAATCATGGTGGAGGAATAGCGACTAGGATTGCAGAATCGGAGAGCCGCGTTCGAATTCCAGTCGAATTCATTACATCAATTAACTTGTGAAAGATATGAATACATCTCTTTTATCTTGCCAGTTATGTGTAAATAGCATGACAGACTGGGTAACCAGTCTCTCACAGAAAGAATTAGAAACCTACTGCGAGAAAACCTCCGCACAACATGGCCTCACAAAAGGTCTCCCGCATGAGCTCGGGGACCCTTTGTGAAAATTACCATGGGACTTCATCTCGAGAAGAAGCTGTCTCAACCTTCCCTGGGTGAATGACCCACAAGTGCAAGTAAATAATTACTCGCCGTGCATCGCATTCAAGAAGGCATGATAAACATTACCCTATAGTGACAGAAATTTTATTTAATTTACTATAGGCAGGGATAATACTAGAGTTTGTATAGTATCCAGAGAAAACAGTTTAACTGCAGTAAGTAGTAAATTTAATGGTAATGGTTATATTAATCGTTTTCTTACAAGAAAACTTCCTGCATATGTTAATCAAGCATCCAGTGCTTCTTCCGGTTGAATTTTATATAGTACAGGGGCCCGACAATATTTTTCGGACACTTTGAAAAAAGTACTTCAAGGTGGTTACTAGTGCCAAAAACTTTTGAGATTGTAAGTACGTAGTTGAGGAGTGAAAATCCACTACTAGTGTAATCATTTTTTTTTTAGTTTGGCTTTGATAATTTTAGATTTTGTGATTTTTGCGAAAACTTACGCGACAATATTTTTCGGACATGACAAAAAATTCTATTTTATTAAGAGCTAAGTTCATGTATATGTTGCTGTATTTTCTGCTTGTACACTTAGCTGTCATCATTAGAATCAATTATCTGTTTTATTTTACTGGCAAAACAATTAAGTTTAATGAGGTAAAATGCAATCAAAAGAAGTCGTTTGTTTGTCACGGAAGAAGCGGGATGATGGCCTCAGCATCAGAAGGATCGCCATGGATTTGAAGCTGTTGAAATCAACGGTCGAATACATGCTGAAGACAAACTCCGAGCAGAAAAAGAAGAGAGGACGGAAAAGCTCAATTGGCAAGAGGACTGAAAGGAGAATGAATAGGACTGTGACACGGCTTTTGACATCTGGAGAAAAAGTTACAGCAAGAAAAGTGAAGGAGAAATGTGAATTGGATGTAAACATCCGAACAGTACAAAGAACGCTGCATAGGATTGGTTTGAAGTATGCAAAGGCTAAGAAAAAAATTACACTAACAAAGACACACAGAGGAGCAAGACTGGAGTGTGCTAAAAGATAGTTAACAAAGCATGTTGACTTTAAGAAGGTTATATTTACTGATGAGAAGCGTTTCAAGTTTGATGGGCCCGATAGATGGTGTACTTGGTCAAGAAGGGGTGAGCCTGCTGTACTGAACAAACGACAGATGGGAGGAGGAGAAGTTATGGTTTGGGGTATGATCTTTGCTAAAGGAAATATATGGTTGGAGTGGATGAAAGGACGACAGAACTGCGAAAGCTACAAACAGTTGCTGGACGAGAAAGCCCTACCAAGGATAAGAAGAGAGATAGGGAATGATTTCGTTCTACAGCAAGACAATTGCAGCATCCATGTTTCAAACTCATGAAAGAATGGATGGCTAAAGTGAATATGACTACTTTGGAATGGCCTGCAAAAAGCCCAGATCTAAATTTAATAGAAAATGTTTGGGAAATGCTTGCGCAACTTGTCTATGATGGACCTGAAATAACGAAAGAGGCTCAACTATGGGAACGGATACTAGATGCCAAAAAACAACTAATAGAAACACGTAGAGATGTTATTGTGCATATGTTTGATCATTATGAAGAGAGATTGATAAAAGTTATCGAGAAGAAAGGTGATATTACAGACTATTAACAGTTTTTCAACGATGTCCGAAAAATAATGTCAGGTTTGTTTTGTAAAAAATGATAAAAAATAAATATTTTTCCTTACCTAATCGATTTTCTTCCATTTTTATTACAGGTATTGTCTTTATATGTTTATGCTATTCTAGTGAAGGAATTTTGCCACTCTATGGTACTCGGAAAGTCGAATACTAAAGTGTCCGAAAAATATTGTCGGGCCCCTGTACTAGCATCATAGCCCGGCATTGCCCGTGTAACTCAGAACATTATAATTTCTTCAGCGGATGAAACAAATATGTTTAAATTTGATGCAGACACTTAAAATATAATCTATAAATATAAAAGGCAATCTGTGAGGCTGTGTGTGACTGTTCCGTATGTACGCCTACATTTTTTAATATGTCTTTTGTTTCAAAATTACGGGTAAAAATATTCAAATGTTTTTGTTGACCAAATGAATTATTTAAACGTCGGAATAAAAATTAAATATAAAGGCTCATTATTTTTTTATAAAAAATGTTTTAGTCGCGTTTGACACGTGGGATTTGATTTCTGTGATGTAATTCATCAACCATCTTAGATCTTAGATGTTTTACGGAGCAAATATAAACAATCTGTACACTTGGCCAAAAAATGCGAAAGAGAAAATTGCTGAACTTAAACTCAAAGAGTATGTGTCGACCTGGCTTCCCTATATGTATGTGATCCTAGAAAGTTTAAATGGCGTAGCTTCAAAAATGTAAGCGTGCATAGGGAATAGTCACACACAGGATTATCTTTTATATATATAGATGTATCGGAAAATAATATTTCAGGAAAATAAGTTTATAGTGATATCAGTGTCAGTTAATATCTTGTTAAAGGAAAAACCCTGAAAGTTGTTACAGAAATTATTTGGACAGTTATTGTTAGGAAAAATAGGATCAGCTTAACGGAGTGGACTTTCCAAGAAACAGGTTCACCTATTCTGACAAAAAAGGGCACTGAGTGAATCCAGACCCTAAGTTATTGATGAATTAACTTTCTAGACAGAGTTGACAAGACAAAGAACGCTGTTCTCTATAAAACAGAGGTTTCTGGCAACAGGCGTCAGGTGAAGGCGCAAAGTGAAGCAAAATACCCTTCGCTTCTACGTGAAAAGCAATAAAACGCCCGTTAAAACTTCAACTAAAACTCGTCTTTATTTCTCTAGTCAACAGCAGAATGTTACAGCTGAAGACAATTTGCCTATTATTCATGGATTTATATATATATATATATATATATAAATCCATAAATATATATATATATATATATATATATATATATATATTAATGATCTCCCTGATTCCATAAGAGCCCAAATAGGTTTGTACGCCGATGACACCACAGTTTACTCCAAAAATCTGGTGTAGGCGTCAAAGCTAACCTCGCAGCCGAGATTGAAAAAGACCTCCAATCCATATTGGACTGGGGTAAGAAATGGCTAGTAAATTTTAATGCTTCTAAAACGAAGCTACTCTCAATTAACCATCATCGACAATCTCACCTACCTCCCATTAGCATGGACCAGGCTTGCATCCCAGAGAGTAAAACACTACGCCTCCTTGGTCTCACACTTTCAGCGGACCTCAAATGGAATGACTATATCGAATCCATTGCTAAATCTGCTGCTATGAAAATCGGTTCTTTGTGTAGGGCCCGGAAGTTTTTTCCGTCTAAATCTATCCTGCACATTTACAAATCTACCATCCGCCCGTGCATTGAATACTGCTGCCATATCTGGTCGGGTGCCCCTGCTGTTCTCCTAGGGCTTCTCGATAAGGTTCAGAGGAGGGTCTGTAATGTGATAGATACCGACTTGGCAGACCGCCTGCAGTCTCTCTCTCTCACACCGGCGCGACGTGGCTTCCCTGTGTTTCTTCTATAAATACTTTCACGGCTTCTGCTCCGATGAACTTAGATCACTGGTGCCCCCTAAATACGAATTTGCACGAGATACTAGATTAGCAACTAGATCCCACCCTTTTACAGTGAAACCGATAAAATGCAGCCGTAACTTCTACTCCAACAGTTTTTTTCCTCGCACTTCCCGACTGGAATTCTCTTCCAAACGATTGCTTCCCCGGCGGCTACAATCTCCAGGAGTTTAAATGTAAGGACAATAGACACCTCCTAACACACTAACCTGCTCCCATTCTATCAAACACTCTTCCCATCTGCCTAACCCTCATCCTTGGTATCCTTACTCATCTGTCACCTTCCTCCTGACATTCCCTATGTCTAACCACTCCTTCTCTTTACCTTCCCCTATGTAGCCCCATGCGCAATAGTGGCAGTGGAATGCCTTGTTTGGGGTGAGATGATTAAAATATATATATATATATATATATATATATATATATATATATATATATAAGGTTCTTAATAAAATCCGAAAAAGTATCTGCAATTTTATTTGTCATCCGTAACTTAGCTTCTCTGTACCTTTTCTGTAAACATTTTGAATGTAACTCTTCTGAAGAACTTTCCACTAAAACACATAGACTTTATGAATTAAAGCACGGTACTAGATTGGAGGATAGGTCTCATTATTTTACAGATTACGCGGCTAGATGTAACCGCAAATCCAATGCTGACAGTTTCTTCTCTCGCACTTCTCTATTGTGAAAGTCTTTTCAGCTTCATGATTCTCAATCAACTATGATCTTTAAAATTTAAATGCAAAGTCAATCATTATCTTATGTCTTCTTAATTCTTGTACTTGTATTGCCGTCTCTGCTTAATTTATTTTTCCCGGCTCATTTCCTATCAGACTGTAATCCCTTGCTTCCTAGTAGCTTTATTGCCATAGTTGGCGTGAAATAAGTCAAAATATGCTCAGAGTATTAAATCAGTAAACCGAGGATATGAAAACCGTCATTTAAGAAGTGAGAAACCATAAATATATCCTTCGGAAAAATATGAGCCCATAAAAGGTTACTGTGTTTCACCGGATTAAATGGATGGTTTACGACTTAAACATTGCGGACCCAGAGAAAAATTCTAAGAGTAAACAGGTGTAATCAGCCAGTGTGATGTGTATCAGAAGGAAAGTGCATGTTACATTGAAGTAATATCTTGCATCCTCAAAACACGACACCTGAGGAAGGCCAGAATCTCCAGCGACTGAAACGTTATGATAACAAAAAACAAATATGTAGAAATTAATCCTGCTAAACAAAAATCATATGATTATAAAGGAAGACAAAGAAACATTTTTTTGCAAAACCTAATAATTAAAATCAATGGGAATTAAACATTATAATATAAAATTTATTTTTAATAGTAAAATAGACACCTGCATTAAAACTATTTGTTAGTAATCTTGTGTGAAAATTCTTTTAAAAAGCAGGGACATAAATGCTCAGGGCGTGTTTCAGTCGAGTCTATTCCTACCATAATAATCTGTACAAATCTTATATTACAGGAAATCTATAAAACTCAAAAATTAGAATTAATTAAGTTTATGATTTGAATCCTGTTTAAGCTTTGGAATTATTTACGACCGAATTGATAATTCAGTATCCAGACATTAATTTTCTAAGGAAGATTGATAAAGAAGAGAGATCGACAGCAAAGAATTTGTTGAAGAACACCTAATATATCCTATTCACCCTTCTTTATTCTAAATTTAATTAAGTTTTATAGGAAAAGAAAGATAAAACTGCATTTAATGTTTGAGTAAATTATCATCCCCAGCTGCAGAAAAATGTTATATTACAGGGTGTCTCAAAAACGTATATTTTTACATCTGCCATTATCGTAACATCGTGATTATAAAAATAAATATGAGGAAAAAAAATCCAAACCATGTCAATAGTTACAATACCTCATTTCGGAAATATAAACATATTTACGAAATGAGGTATTGTAACTATTGACATGGTTTGGATTTTTTTTTCCTCATATTTATTTTTATAATCACGATGTTTTCTGCATTATAAGCTCTGGCCTTCTTCAGATGATATACGTTGGAATTTCGAACTGGATTTTTTATTTTCATCCACAGGGAAAAATTGTTCTTAATCCATATGCAATGCCTTCTTTTTTTTTTTCCTTTTCTTGATATCTCAGATTCAGTCATTTAGAAACTCAAGTTTTCAAGCTTTTTTCCCTTCTGCTGTGGCTAGGTATTGAACTCACAAACCTTTAGGTCGAGTTACTGGATTACTTCAACCAAAGCTTTTATCAACTTGACCTACCTCCTTGTTAATCGGATTTCATCACTGTGAAATTTTGTTCTTTTAGGGATACTTAAAAGACACTACAAATCCAGCAACAATACGAGAGACTTATCGAAATGTTCGTCGCTGCAATGTCTGGATCATAAATTACAATTTATCCATTAAAACATCATCACTCACATGATCAGATATGGTCTTAGGGTTATGCAAGTGGTGAGCACCCTACTTTTCCCCCACATATGTGGGTTGAAAGCCGGGACATATTCATTCATGCGTAGCTTTTCTTGAACAGGTGAGATCCATCCCTCTCCAGATCAAAACAGTACCGATGTCTTCCTAAGGCTATTCTTGATCATAGATACGTGCCGGTTTCTTCCCATCTAGCCGTTAACTTTAGTCTAATAAACCACGCAGCAGTGCGGTGTTATCATTACTATGAAGTCCTGTCTAAACCGATCGTGCTAAATAACATTTACCCACCTCCCCTATGAAGATATGACACAAAGATTTTCTTTTAATGTGGAGTGTCGATACGCGAAATACAAACCAAGAGAAAAAATGACCGGTATCTGAGACCACTGTCAAACTTTTGTTGATATTTTCGAAACCTTTTCTCATTTGGTGCAACAAAAAAACGTGTTGTTGCGAAGCTGGAATCACTGAGACCAGGCACAATCTCCATGGATTAATCTGAATAGATAGCCTACTAAACTTACAAGGAAGTTCACCCGTTTTTAGTCCTGTTGGACACACTTCCCATCAGTAATTCCCGGTGGTGAACAGGTTTAGTCAGCGATAAGCCGACCATGCAGCAGGTAGAATTTGATCTCAGTATAGCTGAGGGTTTATACTTGGTGTTCAAAAATGAATAAATACTCCATTTGAATAATAGAATCTGACATCATCACATGTATTTCACATGATACTAATAATCAATTATTAAAAGCTGAAATATTTCACGTGGAAATTTAAATATACACAGAAAATGCTATCAGCATCTGTTGGTTTATAAAAAATTTATTGTAAAAACAATTACACGGGTAAAGATTGGCACTTCGTTTGAGTTGCGAAGATTTCAAAAGCATCTAACATTCTCAGATCTGATACAAGAACTCCTAGGAGAAATATCTTCGTATAATTAATGATTGAAGAGGAAAATTCAAAGATTTTGTCGATGCCAGCATTTTTAGAGAACTTTTTTTAAAATCTGCTCTTCGACATATTTTCTTTCTAGTTTTTTAAGAGAGAATTCCATGTCAAAACAAAACATAACACCATTCCACGGTAAATCATAGGTTTCGTAAAATTTGATCTTACCTTCCTGTAAAGACTGCTGGCCTAAATTGTGATGGCTTACGGCCATATCACGTTGAATACACCGGTTCTCGCTCGATCACCGAAATTAAGCAACGTTGAGCCTGCTCAGTACTTGGATTCGTGACCGCTTAGGAATACCAGGTGCTGTAAGCGTTTAGTCACGGATGTGCGTTGTGGTGCAGAGTACGAGAAAGAGAAATCGGTGAGCCGAGTTCGAATTCCAGTTGAATAACCTGCATTCACTTAAGCACTAGGACCATTGGGAAAGGTATTAATCCATCCTTTCCCTTCAGTCATGGGTTAAATAATAGGGTAGGACTTGGGGACCCTGCCCTTAAAAACAAATCCCAATGAATCTTGGTACTCGAAAAAGAATAGTTATTAGTAGCTACAAAAATTTATATAAAAAACAACAATAAATTGTTGAAAGAAAAAGGTATTACCAGCAATAAATAAATAAAATTTAGTTGGCAACAAACGACCCGCCGAGGTTGATAAAGCAACCAACGAAGATTTTTGGTCTCGTTTTCAAGCAGTTTAACCGATTTTTTTAGAACACAAGCCAGATTAATACAGTGTTTATGGCACATGATTTTCTTTCTTGTTTTTTATAGATTTATATTTATACTTTTAAAGTTATTTTCATTGTCCAGTATATTTATTGTTTGATGTCATTAAAACGATATCTTCTGAAGGAAATAAATTCATTACGACAGATTTGATTTTATTTCACCCCAAGCAAGGCGATAGTGTCACTAAGACCGAAGGGATTAGGAGTAAAAGAGAATGAGAAGTCTTTAGAAAATGTAGAAAATCCAATCCTAAACAGGAAAAAATTGATAAAATCCTCTTCTAAAGTCCAGGAAGAAGCGTGATCTGATAAATCTCTAATCGATGGACAATAATGTTGCTTGATGTGCAAGTGTAAAAACTGAATTATAACGTTTACAGAAAGTTGGTAAATAATACCTGAACTCTGCTAAAAGTACAAACGATACCAACAGGTAAATGTACTTGTTGTAAGCCTAAATCCAATAATACTCTTGTAAGAATTGCCTGCAGAAACGTTTATCTAACGTACTGAAGAGAAACAAAAATATCGACCAGAGAAAAAAAGCAGAAATAAAAGTAGCAAAACATGTAAAAAGGACATTATTTTCCCTAGAACTTTCAGCTTTTTTTTTCTTATGTTAATTATAAGCATCGTTTTTATTTCCTTTTTCTTTAAACTTCATCATTTCTCACATGTTCGGACGATGGTATTTTAAGCCTCCTTTTGTAGAACCACATTTCTGTTCCTTCAAGTCACTTTTCTTTTCTTTTTTTTTTTCTATCATTTCAACCCAAGCAAGTTGGTACCGACACTGGTGTGCAGGGAGCTACATAAAAAAGATAAAGTTTTAGGCAATAGGAGAGTGATAACAAAGACGAACCAGCTACAGGTTGAAATAGAAAGACCATAAGAAGGATGTGAACACAGGAGTGAAGCTAGTTGCGAAGGTAGAGAAAAAGGAAAAGAAAAAGATACATGGCGTGATGTAGAAATAACATTTAAATTCCTGGGGGTTTTAGCCGTTAGGAAAGCAAGTATATGAAAGCGAGTTCCATGGCGGGAAGTGAGAGAAAAGAAGCAGTAGAGTAGAAGTGTCGTGCTGAAAAAAAACAAAAAACAAATATCGACCAGAGAAGAAGCGAAAGTAAAAGTGGCAACATGTAAAAAGATTTGTTTTTTAAAAGTTAAGTGTAATATTCTTCTTCTCTGTGCTTTGTCCCTTCAGGACGTAGGCGATCATGGCCTTCCACGTCTCCCTATCCCAGGTGGCTCTTAGCACGCTTTCTCCTGTTACACCACTCAAACCCCGCTCTGCCATCCACTAGCTTAAGCCTATAAATCTAGAATATAAATGTATAGAAACTAGCATGGCCACAAAACGAGGGATCAGTTTATATATTGATTGTAATATAAATTTGATCCCCCACTTTATATCCACATTATAATTTCTTATAAACAGTTGGCATATATATTCTTCTTCTATGTGCCCTGTCCCTTCAGGACGTAGGCGATCATGGCCTTCCACGTCTCCCTATCCCAGGTGGCTCTTAGCACGCTTTCTCCTGTTACACCACTCAAACCCCGCTCTGCCATCCACTAGCTTAAGCCTATAAATCTAGAATATAAATGTATAGAAACTAGCATGGCCACAAAACGAGGGATCAGTTTATATATTGATTGTAATATAGATTTGATCCCCCACTTTATATCCACATTATAATTTCTTATAAACAGTTGGCATATATATTCTTCTTCTATGTGCCCTGTCCCTTCAGGACGTAGGCGATCATAGCCTTCCACGTCTCCCTATCCCTGGTGGCTCTTAGCACGCTTTCTCCTGTTACACCACGCAACCCCCGTTTTGCCAGCCACTCGTGCAGGCCAATCAAATACGTTATAAGCAGTTTTCCCCGATCTCATTTACTGTATCTGACCTAGGAGTATCAGATTCCCCAAGCCCTTTTTCCTTATCGCATGTCCCGGGAACTTTAGCTGTCTCTTATTGATGTTCATTATTAATTTCCTTTACGTTTCCATTCTTTCCAAAACCTCATCTTTGCTCACCTGCTCGATCCATGACATCCGCAGCATCCTTCAGTAGAACCACATTTCAGTTGCTTCAAGTTTTTCCTTCAGTATTCACTGTCATATTGAAGAACTGACATCACATAGCAATCCAGTATACACTTCTTTGTTTCGAGTGAAATTTTCCTGACTCTAAATACTCTACTCGTCTACGGCTATATCGTGTTGAATGCACCGCTTCCCGTCCGATCACCGAAGTTAAGTAACATCGAACCTGGTCAGTACTTAAATGGGTGAACATTTGGGAATACCAGGTGCTGTAAACGAAAGGACCAAGAATGGTCCACCGGTCCTTCAGGTTTGGGAGTTGGGAGAAGGGCTAACAACCTTGCCCCGTAAAAAAACAGTTTGTTACAGAAACAGCAACAAAAAAGTTGCTGCCTTATGCACCAGCTGGGTGCGATGGATAACTGATGATGATGAAATACTCTACCCAGCTTCTGGAATGCGTTCTTTGCCATGCCAATTCGCTTTTAGATCTCCGTGTCGCACTTTTCGTCTTCTTTCAGAACACTTCCCAGGTATTTAAATCTTTTTGCCTGCCTAATTTTAGTATCCTCCATCTGTATTTGTCATTTTGGGCTGACTTTTTGCTGATGACCAAGCATTTGGTAATGGTTCTAAAACAAACTGAAATATCCTGCCTTTGCTATACATGTGTTCTTTTTTATCAACTTCTAAAATGTCACCTAAAAAATCCCTTATTATGATTCGACTAACAAATTCGAGAAAAAGCAACTGCAGTTCTTGATACAAATCACATATCCATTCGCCTTATATTTGGAAAAAGAGTCAAATATTCATCTTATTAAGAAAGCAGTCATAGAAGTCACCACACTTTTCCGAAACAACATTTCAGTTAGATAACCAATTTCTAATATCGTTTTTATCAATACACTAAGTGCACTTGAAATTTATACGCTAGATCTTGAGCTGACTATGAGTGAAACATTTTTCTTTCTTTTCATATCGCCCCAAGGAAGGCATTTTACTGCCACCGGTGCGCAGGGGGTTACATAGGAGGAAAGTTATGCGAAAGAGTGACAGGTTATAGAGTGTGTCAGGAACTGGGTAAGAAAAGGATGACTGTTGCCATAAAGTGAAGGATCAGTTTATATATTGATTTTAATATAGAATTGATCCCCCACTCTATATCCACATTATAATAGTATAGAGTATTTTTTTTATAATCATATCGCCCCAAGCAAGGCATTTTACCGCCACTGTTAAGCAGTGAGTTATAAAGGAAAGTTATGAGAAAGAGTAACAGGTTATATGAGGTGTCAGGAGGTGGATAAGAGAAGGATGACTGTGACCAAAAAGTGAGGGATCAGTTTATATATTGATTGTAATATAGAATTGATCCCCACTTTATATCCACATGATAATAGTACAGAATTTTTTTTTTTTCATATCGCCCTAAGCAAGTCATTTTACTGCCACTGGTGCGTAGGGGGTTACATAGGAGGAAAGTTATGAGAAAGAGTAACAGGTTACAGGGTGTGTATAGGAAGTGGGTAAGAGAAGGATGAGAATGCTGATGAGAGTGGAGTGGACGGAGAAAGAAGTATGAGAGAGAGAGGATGCAAACCAGTGAGTTAGATGACTGTTGACTTTGTATTTAAACTCCTGGATATTGTAACTGTCGGGGAAACAAGTAAACTAAAGGGAATTCCACAGGCGGGGTGCGAGAAAAGAAGCTGTTGGAGTAGAATTTGCGTTTACATTTTATTGGTTTCGCAGTAAAATTGTGGGACCTCGTTGCTAATCTTGTGGCTCGAGTAAATTCTTATATAGGGGGCACCGAGGAGCTAAGTTCATCAAAGCAGAAGCCATGAATGTATTTGTAGAAGAGACACAGGGAAGCCACATTGCACCGGTGAGAAAGTGAGTGCATCTGAGCTGTCAAGTCGGGATCGATCGCATTACAGATTCTCCGCTGGAGTTTGTCAAGGACACCTAGGTGGATAGCAGGGGTACCCGACCAGATATGCCAGCAATTTTCAATGCACGGGCGGATTGTAGATGTTTATATGTGAGGAATTGTTTCAGACGGGAAAAACTTTCCGGCCATACACAGAGAACCGACCTTCTTATCAGTGGATTTAGCTATGGATTCGATATAGACTTGAGATCTGTTGTGAGAGTTAACCCGAGGAAGCGCAGTGTTTTGCTTTCAGAGAGACTAGCCTGATCCATGCTAATGGTGGCTAGGAGCGATTGTCTGTGATGGTCTGCATAATTTTCTCCTGTTCATAATAATAATAATAATAATTATATTATTTTAATTCTAATAATAAATACAGTTTTAAATACAGGACACAAAAACTATCCAAAGAACGTCAATAAATGGTTAATGATCCTACTAAAATTCTGATATGCATAACTAAATGCATTATTTTTCTTCTATCCAAGAATGATGACACAAATGCCCTGAAAAATTACAGATCAATAGCATGTCTTCCCACAACTTATAAATTGTTAACAAAACAGACATATATTTTTTTCAATCATTTCACCCCGGGCAAGGCGTAAATGCCACTGATGTGCGGGGTGCTACATAACTGAAAGAAAATTAATTAGAGAAGGGAGAAGAGGATTACAAACCAATTAGAAAGAAGCAATAGAAAGATGAAAATGCAGGTGTGATGACAGTTGCAAGGGGGGGAGAGAAAGGGAAGGATATACGGGGTGGGGGAAGGGCTAGAGTCAAGTGGTTAGTAGATGATTATTGACATTGCATTTAAATTTCTGGGGGTTGTAGCCATCAGGAAAGCAAGAATATGGAAGCGAGTTCCACAGGCGTGAAGTGCGAGAGAAGAAGCTGCAGGAGTAGAATTGTCGTCTGCATTTCTTTGTTGAAAGAAGTAACTTGAAAAAAAAAAAGAGTGCAAACATGTATGTTACGGATGTAAAAACCAATTACTTACTAATAAGATGATCTTGGAAATCTGCTTCAATGCAAAGAAAAATCTTAATACTCTCTAAATAGATTATCGTAAGGCATTCGATAGTGTACCGCATTCCTGGATCTTAAACTCTTTAAAAGTTATCACAAGTTGCCATCAATTTTATCAAATTTTTATATAATTTTAGCATGTCGATATGGAAAACAACAGTTTACATATAAATGGAACTTATATGTTTGGTGAAATAAACATCAGCAGAGGAATATTTCAAGGTGACCCCTTGTCGTTCTTACTATTTTGTATATAACGAATAGTATTAACCAACCAATTATTATTAACCAACATGACGGAATAAAATAGCTGAAAAGAAAGTAAGTAATCTATTTAACATGGATGACATCAAATTGTACGCCTGGAATGACAGTGTGCTGGAAGGTCTTCTGAAAGATGTAAAACCTCTCAGTGATGTTACTGGAATTAAATTCACTTAAGATGAATATGCTAAAGCCACAATGTTATACAATTTTCACTCCAACAAACATATTCTATTACATTAGACCCTGGGGTAGCAATCAAAGATTTACAGCAAGAAAAAGCTTGCAAGTACCTAGATTACAATGAGGGTGAATAAATTCCCCAGAGGAAAATGAAATAAATATTGCGAAAAGAGTAATATAGAATGATACGACCGATACTAAGAACTAAATTAAATTCTCAGAGCAGAATTATGGTCATCCCAGTGGTTAGATTATTTTACACATCTTGACCTGGAATCTAAATGACATCAGACGAATGGATTCTAAGAGAGAACGCTTCTTTCTAAGCATAAGATGAATCAAACAAAGAATGATACATACCCCGTAAATAAGGTAGAAGCGGTCTTATTCAGCAAGAATTGTCATAAAATCAACAACTATTGGCTATCAAGCATGGAAACAACAAATGACTGCGTGATAGCATTAGACAAACAACATAAAAACAGAAAGAAAATATTCAATAATGAAAGAAGGCGGTAAATACAAACGTTATTTATATTTAGTAGATTCTGTAGAAAAACAAAACAAAACTCAAGAACCAGCTGTTGCAGTAAAACATATTAAAAAGAAAGCCAAGGATAAAGCACTTGAACAGATGAAACAATACTAGTATAAAAAACCTCTGCATGGCCAATATCTAGAACGTGCTAATAAGCCCGATTTGGATAAAATTAATACTCATCAATGGTTACGAGCATCTGGATTAAAGTCTGAAACTGAAGGTTTTATTCTTGCAGTGCAAGAGTCTTTTCACTAAGAATTTTCAAGCAAATATACATAATAATGTGGATTCAAAATGCCGGTTCAGTGACAAATATCAAGAAACTATAGACCATCTAATCTCAGGGTGTTCTGTACTTGTCGCAAATTTAAAAATCGTCACGATAGACTGGATCAATATTTTCACTGGACTATGTGCAAACATTTTGGAAAATGTATAAACAGACATTGGTATGAACATCACCCAGTACCAGTTACAGAAATAGAAGATGTCACCATTTTCTGGAATTACACCATCAACACTAACAGAAAAATTGAAACAAATAGTCTGGACATTTTTGTTAAAAACCAAAAAGAAAAAAACTTGCCTATTAATTGATATGGCTTGTCCAGCGGATTGTAACATAGCAACCAAGGAATTCGAAAAAATGTCAGAATATAAAGACGTTGAAATTGAAATAGAAAAAATGTGGAAATTGAAAACAAGAATCGTACCAGTGATAGTAGGTGCACTTGGAATGATACAGAAATGAGTATACGCTATAAATCAAGGGAAATCAAATAATAATACCAGATGTACAAAGCAATCAATCGAATGTGTAGACTTTGTGGTAAACACTCCAAGAATGTGACTCATCTGATCAGTGTTTGCCAAATGCCGGCACGAAAAAGAAAATACAAGAATCACCATGATAAGGTATGCCTTGACATACATTAATTATTGTTTCGAATGTATGGATACCAAGTTGCAAAAATTTGGTACGAGCATGTGTTTTGAAGAACAATTGTAGAAATTGGAATGCCAAACATATTCTGTAAGCATGATTTTCAGACAGATATACAGATATACAATAGCAGTTCAAATTTTATTGTAGCAGCTTCGGTCATAACGAAATGTCATATTTTTGATGTTGCCCTGTTGTCATACCAAATGACACAAAAACAGAAAAATGAGGAATGTGTCTATCTGAGGACTTCGTTCTAGCAGGATGGATAATTTGAAGTGGGACTAGATGTAGTAATAATAATAATAACAACAACAACAACAACAACAACAATAATAATAATAATAATAATAATAATAATAATAATAATGTGGAAATTGAAAGCAAGAATCGTGCCAGTGATAGTAGGTGAACTTTGAATGATAAAAAATGGAACAAAACAACACATTGAAAGAATCCCTGGAAACCCCAGCTTCAGAGATATACAAAAAATTGTCTTGTTAAGTACAGCCAACACAGTAAAGAGAACTTTGTCTGTGTAACGCTAGGGATGATAGGGGAGATAGAAAAACATGAAATGAAGCCATAACAACACACCCCCACCTGCCTTAGGTCTTCCCGCAGATTTGTTTGATAGTGAGACCATAGCAGAAATCGAAATATGATGAAAAATGAGAGAATAAAAGATGTAACCATTCTATGGGATTACACTATCTACACAGACAGAAAAATTGAAGCAAACAGGACAGACATTATTGTTAAAAACCAGAAGGAGAAAACTTGTCTATTAATTGATATGGCTTGTCCAGCGGATTGTAACATAGCAATCAAGGAATTTGAAAAACTGTCAAAATATAAAGATCTGGAAATTGAAATAGAAAAAATGTGGAAATTGAAAACAAGAGTTATGCCAGTGATAGTAAGTGCACTTGGAATGATAAAAAATGGAACAAAACAACACATTGAAAGAATCCCTGGAAACCCCAGCTTAAGAGATATACAAAAAATTGTCTTATTAAGTACAGCCCACACACTAAGGAAAACTTTATCTATGTAATGCTAGGGATGATAGGGAAGATAGAAAAACATGAAATGGAGCCATAGCAACACGCCACGACCTGCCTTAGGTCTCCCCGCAGACTTGGTTGGTAGTGAGACCAAAGCAGAAATCGAAATATGATGAAAAAAATGACACAATAATAATAATAAATTAATTAAGCAAAACGTTATTTTTTTTCGCCTGTATAAATAATTCGGTACAGTTTTAAGAAAATCTAATTAAGCAGATAATTTTAATGATTAAAATGATTCCAGTTCGACTAATTTTTAATGCAAAATCTCAGACGATAACAATGCTTATTATAAATATAGGTTTAAGGCAAAAATAAATGATTTTTACATGATCAAAATGAATTAAAAAAATATCAACAGACATATTACCTGTATATTGCAATTACAAAAATCTGATTTAAAATAAGTTTCACAAAAAGTATTTATTAAAATATACTTTTCAAAAATTTATGCAAATTAAATATCACGCTTATGTTGTAAACAGCATTTTCTTTAGTAATGTACATGTATAAAAGGATTGCTTTTATGCAGAGTAAATAACACTACACTCCTTTGTTCTATGAATGTAAGAGTGGAAGACACGCTGGAATAATTTAGCCTCGCATGAATTTATGAAAAACGAATTATCTGCAAAATCTTTTTAGGACATCGGAAAGAGTCTAGACGAAAAGACATTCTTAGCGCCATTCATGGTTGTTGGGAACGGTATAAAGAACATTGCGAGGCCATTATCTTTGCTTGATTCAACCCTTTCGTTAAAGTTGCCGACAGATAGCATCCGGTTAAGGAGGATGATTTTAAGATTGTGACGCTGATTCGACAGGTTCCTATGTTTTGAAATATCTTGTAATGAATAACAGAAGACTTTGTGAATCTTTAGCTCCATAAACTTTAATAGTTTTCTGTTTTTATTTTTCAAAAAGTCCTCAATTCCATAATAATAATAATTTCTTATACTCAATTAATTTCAAATTATCTATAATGATTTTCAAAAGAAACTATATTGTTCTTAGCGTTTTTAAATTAATTTAATATTTAAAAAATTCATATTAAGGAACTCAAAGAAAACCAACAAAAAGTTCATGTGTTCTTAATCGTCCGAAAATGTTGAAAAAATGGATAATTAGGTATTAAACTAGAATACGTTAAGGTAAAATTGTACGGATTAAATAATAGTTTATTTGTTGTAAAATGATCTATAAAGAATTGGAACTATTTTCAAACACAAAAGAAACAACTTGTAAAAATGCTTGGTAAAACATCTAAACTTATTTATAAATGGAACTTTGTCTGTGTGTATGTGTGTGTGTGTGTCTGTCACCTATAGACTCCGAAACGGCTGAACCGATTTTCTTGAAAATTTACACAGTTGTACTATAAGGACGGTCTGAAATATCAAATATAATAATAGAAATAAATAAATACTGGCAAAATATACATTTTTAAATTACAACTTTTTAGTAGTTTTTCCTATACATATTAAGACAGTATACGTGGATTATCACTATGTGATATATATATATATATATATATATATATATATATATATATATATATATATATATAGCAAGATGTTTGTGTGTGTCTGTTTTATTTCAGCCCTTTTATTTTAGTTTTTGCTTCGGGTTTGGCTCTAAAGTTTAATTGTAGTTCTTAGTCTCAGCCATGATACCATTTACTCAGAAGACTTATTTAGCCTTAAAAATACAGTTTACGACGAAAAAAAATTATTTGATATCGATATCAGGAAATCAAAATTTGACTTACATTCATTCATTTTTCTTTCACTCTCCGGTTTCGCTTTAACTGGAAACAACTATTGCTTTTTAGTCTTTCGTGCCAACGTCCAAAGAGCCTGAGCTGCAGGAACATGGATTAGTTTTAAACTTTCATTACACCCGAGCAACGCCGGGCTATATTGGAGGAATAAGTTTTTGGAGCAAAAATAAAAGAAAATCAAAATTTATTCAGAGCAACAACAGACAGAAAATTGTAGAGAGCCATAACAACCTACATAATAAGAGAGACATCATACAAGAAGAAGACGATGATGCTGATGATTATTTCGGTGTCAACCAAAAGGAATTTTTTTAAAACCAGTTATGTTCTAATGCTCGTAACGTTTTTTTTTCTCTAGTCGAGATTTACACATGTTAATCTACACAAAATCAGCTCTCAATGGTACTAAATATCTTTATTCTTAATTCCCGGTTGGTTATCATTGAAGTGTATGTAAAAGAAAAAAAAAAGTAATTTGTGAAATGAAACCTGTAATTAGTTTAAAAACGTTCAGCACTAAAACGTTCCTTTAGTCTTACATCTGAATATTTTATTTATCGAGAAAATTGGCACGAAGATTAAATTTCCCTCTTTTTTCTGTTTTTGATACTAAAGCAGAAAATATAACTTTCTATATATTTTAAAATTTTTCCTAACTACGTTATTTTATTTTCTAAAATTTTATATATGAATTTGCATTGAATTCTTTGCTTTTTTATATATTTTATATATTTTATATGAAATAATATGGGAGCATACACTTATATAAAGACGCATGTGCTTAGAAGGTTGATTTACTTTGAACAATATAAGATATGCTGATGAAACTGAATTCATTGCTATCAGAGAAAAAACTATTAATATCGAATTAATTCAGGTTCGAGAGCATGGTGAACTCAAACGTGAGCAACGAATTGTGAACGATAAATCGATCAGGGACAGACATGTAACTATGTTGGGAGTGTTTTAACAGACGACAAAAATTATGACACAAAAATACAAAGGTGTGTTGGAATAGCGAAAGGTGCCTTCTAAAAACTAAACAGAGTATTAAGAAACCGGGAAGTGACATTAAAAACAAAGAAAAGAGTACTGAACTGTTATATAATGTCAATCTTAAATCGAAACAAGCCGGCACTGCTGCTGGTTTGCATGAGATTACAGTAGAGTGTCGAAAAAACAGGGTACAGAGAGTGTTGAAGAAACAGGGTACAGAGAGTGTTGAAGAAACAGGGTACAGACAGTGTTGAAGAAACAGGGTACAGAGAGTGTTGAAGAAACAGGGTACAGAGAGTGTTGAAGAAACAGGGTACAGACAGTGTTGAAGAAACAGGGTACAGACAGTGTTGAAGAAACAGGGTACAGACAGTGTTGAAGAAACAGGGTACAGACAGTGTTGAAGAAACAGGGTACAGACAGTGTTGAAGAAACAGGGTACAGACAGTGTTGAAGAAACAGGGTACAGAGAGTGTTGAAGAAACAGGGTACAGAGAGTGTTGAAGAAACAGGGTACAGAGAGTGTCGAAGAAACAGGGTACAGAGAGTGTTGAAGAAAGGATAAAAAATGGATGAAATTTTATCAGATTGAAGATGGCATTAGACGTTGCATTTAAACATTTAGATGTTGAAGCTATCAGGGAAGCAATTAAATGGAAGAGAGTTCCACAGGTGGGAAATGCAAGAGAAGAAACTGTTAGAGTAGAAGTGGTATTAACATTTAACTATTTCAATGGTAAAAGTCTAAAACCAGATGCCAATCTAGTAGAACGCTTAAATTCATATGATCGGGGCACGAAAATACATGTAGAAAAGACAGTGAGAAAGTCACTGAAGTTGATATGTCAATTAAGGATCGATTACATTGCAGATTTTTCTTTAGAATTTTTAGAGAACCTAGAGATGAATAGCAGAAATCCCCGACTAAATATGGCAAGAGTATGAAAAATAGATTCTGGGGCAGGAGAAACTATACAGAAAAATGCTGAGTATAGTACGGACTGAAGATGTGTGCAACGATTTAGAGAAAACGGAAACAAAAACACGCTTAAACATATCAGCAAAAGAAACTGCGCGCACAATTAACAAAAAACGCTTAAACATATCAGCAGAAAAGACAGATATCTTGCGCGCACAATTAACAAAAAAACGCTTAAACATATCAGCAAAACATATCAGCAAAAGAAACTGCGCGCACAATTAACAAAAAACGTAAACATATCAGCAAAAGAGACTGATATCTTGCACTCACAATTAACAAAAAACGCTAAAATATATCAGCAAAAAAGACAGTCTTCTTGCGCGCTCAAATAACAAAAAGCGCTTAGACATATCAGCAAAAGAGACTGCGCGCTCAATTAAAAAATAAACGCTTAAACATATCAACAAAAAAACAGATTTCTTGCGCGCTCAATTAACAAAAAATGCTTCAACATATAAGCAAAAAAGACAGTCCTCTTCCGCGCTCAAATAACAAAAAGCGCTTAAACATATCAGCAAAAGAGACTGCGCGCACAATTAACAAAAAGCGCTTAAACATATCAGCAAAAAAGACATTTCTTGCGCACACAACAAAAAAACGCTTAAACATATCAGCAAAAGAGACTGCGCACACAATTAAGAATAAACTCTGAAACATATCAGCAAAAAAGACAGATTTCTTGCGCACACAATTAACAAAAAGCGCTTAAACTTATCAGCAAAAAGACAGATTTCTTGCGTGTTCTATTAACAAAACACGCTTAAACATATCAGCAAACGAGACTGATTTCTTAGGCGCACAATTACAAAAAGACGCTTAAATATATCAGCAAAAGAGACAGATTTCTTAGGTGCACAATCAACATAAAATTTGATTATCCCTCTTGATTTCACTCTACCTTGTTACGGAGGAAAACAACGCATAACCTACCTAACTAGCTTGCATAAATAATTGACAGTAAATGGATTTGAGGGGATAGCAAAAAGTGAAAATTTATTAAGACCTAAGGACAGATGAAGAGTAACCTTAAAACGACACAGACGTGGTTCTACAGAAGAATGCTTAGAATACGATGAACGGATTACGTGAGCAACGAGTAAGTTTTAATGGCAATGAAATCCAAAAGGATGTTTATAGTTAGACCAATTAAGACACAAATTCCTGGAGCATATAATGAGAAAATGGGTTTGGTGAGAATAACATCCAGATTATTGAAAAAATATGCTGGATAGGAAATGCCAAATAATCTACCCAACGGGTGTAGGTAAATAGAACAGAATTTAGATGGATACTAGGGAAAATCACTCATAGATAAAAATGTTAGATATTATCTGAGCTGATGCTTAGTTTGGCGAAAAAGTGAATTTTTATAAAACAGCAAAAATATGCATACTGGACAGCAAAAGAAAAATAGGCATTGTTTTTAAAATATTTGATTGTTCAAAGTTAAAAAAAATGCAGTGAAAAATGCAGGGATTAGAGAATAATCAGGAGAAGAACTATCCAGTTAGAAAGGAGTAAGAGAAGGATGGGAATACAAATGTGATGACAGTTCCGAAGGTGGAGAGAAAGGAAAGGATCTACAGGACAGTGTGGAAAGAAGTGTAGAAACATAAATGCATATATAGTGAAATAAATAGTATTGCATTGAAGGAATGTAATTGATTGTTTTAATAACCAGCGTAGATAATGTGGGCCTTCAAATGTTTGTAAAAGAAGACGGAGTCGCTTATATAAGAGACAGATTAGTAGTAGAAATCAGCATTTGAGATCGGTACCCAGACCGAGAAAGACACAAGGAGAGCGGTGGACTAACTCGATGCGTGTGTGCTGACCCCTCCGATGACATTTCATACTTCACAGCCACCGTCACCTGCAGAGAGAATACAGAAAATCTATGCCCCTATTTATATATACGTGTTGCAGTCATTATTTTACCAGCGTAAAACGTCCGTCGTTTTGATTGAGAATCATTTTGTCATTTTGCCCTCGAGAAGATTAACAAGTTTTGGTTGCAGTTTAATTTTCGTCGTCTTGATATAGAGCATACAACACAAGGGATAGGAAGCTATGGAGGCCCATGATGGTCTACGTCTTTAAATAAAATGGGATATTGAAGGAAAAGCTCTACAGAACAGAATTTACAACCGAGCGACTGGCTTGGCGTCTCGTCTGACAAATCGTAAACAAGTAAAGTTATTTCGAACCTGAAAACCACTCAATTTTTAATATTTTGTGCCAGACTAGCCCAAGCTTTATAAGTTGTTGTAGTTGTTTGTTTTTGTTTGTTTTTTTTTGTTTTCTTTTCAAGGTAAAAATTTACTTTTGGAAATAATTCTTCTCTGAAGTTCTGCTCACTGAATTTAACTTGAATTCGTTAGAATTAGTTTATAGAATCTTCAAAAAAGAAAAAACCTTAGATTGAAAATGTTAACGATCAGGACTATATATAAGCCTTAGAAAAAAAGGGTTACTGTGGCGAGTTCAAATTCCGGCTTGGATCGTTGCGTTCATTTTGGAAAGCTATGAATGCATATTTTCTCCAGATAGCGACTTGGGATGAGAAATCGGAGAACAGGGTTCGAATTTCATTTCTATTCATCACTTTTACCCACGCGCAAGTCACGTGGGGAAACTTAAAAATCCATCCCTATCTCCAAGATATGGAATAAATAGTTTAACATAAAAAAATAATTGTTATTTTCAAAAATAAAAAATTTTAATACATTAATCAAGATGAATAAAATAAATATGAATCATAAAATCAAAAATACGATGCGGCTTTAAATAACATACAACGGGTTGGTAATCTTAGAAAATTAACTCAATCAATCACTTCCTCCACGTAGCTAGAAGTAAGTAACCAAGCATATTGGAATTTGCGGTTTTTGTTAGTAACCTGCTTAGTAAGACATATTTAAGTTTAAAACCAGTTGAGTTAGATGATATCTACTCCTACATATTTGATTTGGAAACGCAGACCCATCTAGCGCGGTGATGCTGTTGCCCAGAGCTTCACAAGGAAATATTTTGGAGTTTACACTTATTCCATTCATCTTCATTTCCTTTGCATTCCATTAGGAAGAAATACGTTCCACTTGTATAGCTTCTTTCCACATTAAGGAACAAGTTTCCAATAACGAGCTTAACTTCTTCAAGTCTAGAGTTAACCGTTATCTTTCTCACATAACCCTATGTATTACCCTTTTTAACTTTACTTACGTTCTGAAAAACACCATACATCTACCTTGTTTACTCTGAGTAGTCTTTGTGTCTTATACAGGGTGAAATACAGGATTTGCGTTTTAGTTTAGTGCGTATCGGCTAGGAACGAAAAACCGGAGAGCCGAGTTTGAATTTCAAGTGAATTCGTTGCATTCACATACATGCAAATACTCTTGGTTTGATCCGTCGCTTCTCCCTGTAGCTATGGGTTAAATAGCAGTTTTATAACCTTGGTTAGCAACCTACTACGGAAGCGATCAGTCTTTCAAGACATGATCGCCCAAACGTGTATCACTTAAGGCACTTACTGATTAAGCAAAAATTCATCTAGAAATTTTAGTAAGGTTACTTATATGTTTTATTTGGATCGGTGACACTCAAACAGGAAACAATACGATTTAAAGTGACATTTTTAAAGGAGGCTACCTCCTACAGAAAGTAGCAGGGAGAGTGACAAAAAAAGACAGCAAGAGAACTGAATGCAAGATCATCAGCAAAAAGAACATATCAAAAGGCCAAATACAGGTTAGGGATACTAGAATTAAAGCAAATACAAAAATTTAAATACCTAGGAAGTGTTCTAACAGGAGATGAAAAGTGCGACACAGAGATCCAAAGGCGAATTGGCGTGACAAAGGACGCGTTCCAGAAGCTGAGTAAAGTACTAAGACACAAGAAAATTTCCCTAGAAACAAAGAAGATAGTGCTAGATTGCTATGTGATGTCAGTTCTTCAATACGGCAGTGAATGCTGGACAATATCATCGAAGATGAGGAAAAAAAAACTTGAAGCAGCGGAAATGCGGTGCTATAGAAGGATGCTGGATATAAAGTGGGGGATCAGTTCCATATTAAAATGAATATATAAACTGACCCCTCACTTTGTGGTCACATCAGTTTCTATACATTTATATTCCTGAGATCCCAAAGCACAAGGATGTATTCCAGGAGCTGAGAAGAGTATTAAGAAACAAGAAAATTTCCCTAGAAACAAAGAAGAGAGTGCTGGATTGCTATGTGATATCTGTTCTTCAATATGGCAATGAATGCTGGACAATATCATCGAAGATGAGGAAAAAACTTGAAGCAGCGGAAATGTGGTTTTACAGAAGGATGCTACGGATATCATGGACCGATCATGTGAGCAATGATGAGGTTTTGGAAAGAATAGCAATTGAAAAGAAAATTAATAGGGAGCATCAGGAAGAGACAACTGAAGTTCCCGGGACATGCAGTAAGGAAGGAGGGCTTGGAGAACCTGATACTGATAGGGCAGATAGAAGGAAAAAGAGACAGAGGAAGGCAGCGGATAACATATGTGAAGGGCCTGTTCAGGTGGATGACGGAACAGGGGTTGTGTGGAGTAACAGGAGAAAACATATTAAGAGCCACCAGGGATAGGGAGACGTGGAAAGCCATGATCGTTTACGTCCTGAAAGGATAGGACACACAGAAGAAGAAGATACTTAGAAAATTAGCATGTTTCTTCTGTTTTGTTGTTGGAGAGTTATTAATTCAGATTTAATCAATAAATCCAACTTAAAATCCGCCAAATACAAGCACCAAAATGATTTTTATGGTACCGTGGCTTCTCTTGCCGTGTAAAACATCATTAACACTTTTTATTAGATGTTTTATTAGATGTTTTACGCCATTATTAAAAACGAAATGTTAAATAATAGTTCTTAATTGTTCGCCTGTCTTTATTTTGGGGTTGGCAATCAAGTAACAAAGAATAAAGATGTAAAGTTTCATCGATTAAAACATCATTTGATTGTTTTAAATTTTATATTGACATTTATTAGAACGGAATCAATCATACGCCATATTTTTGGCGGCTAAATTCTAATTTAAAACAATTTCACTCTCGATAATATTTTTCGTTATCGTAATCAACTCCATGAAGATGGAACGTGAGACAAGGGTAATGAAAACGAAGAATACTTGATGGGTAAGTAGATGATGGAGGTTAGGGTTTGGGAGAAAAACCAATACGAAAGAGTGTTAAGAACGACAAGGGTATTGATAAATGGAGGTCTATGATCGCCTAGTTCATGAAAGAACACGGCACTTGAAGAAGAAGAAGAAGAAGAAGAAGAAGAAGAAGAAGAAGAAAACCAACCCTATTTGATAATAATGGTTCATTTCATGGAAATTCGTGTTGTAGAATGAGTTTATTTTTTATTTAGGTTCTGCATATGAATAATGAAAATACAATGGACTCAAAGGAAGTGAATGTTTTAAGAAAAATGAGAACAAAAAATGTTACATTTACCTATACTTCTATTGTGATAACCTACCTACAAATAGACTCGTCCAAACCTTTATAATATGGCTACCAACTCTGAGTGGAAAGTCACTGAGTAGAAGACCTGCCTCTGCTACTATAGACACTGTCAGCACTCTGCCTTCTGGTAGAGGGCGCTCTCTGCTTCCGAGCAGAGAGCAATAACCCAGTCGTGGTTCCGCCGGAGGGTAGAACCACGACTCGGTAAAAATAGACTGACATATTTTTGGCCCGGCTATATGGCCGGGAACTCCCACTTTAAAATGACCATGTGTCACATCCGGCCTTTTGTGGGGAGGCTAGTGAATATAGTCACAGAGTAGAAGACCTGCCTCTTCTACTATAGACACTGTCAGCACTCTGCCTTCGGGTAGAGGGCGCTCTCTGCTTCCGAGCAGAGAGCAATAACCCAGTCGTGGTTCCGCCGAAGGGTAGAAGCACGACTGGGCAAAAATAGACAGACATTTTTTGGCACGGCTATATGGCCGGGAATACCCACTATAAAATAACCATGTGTCACATCCAGCCTAGCGTGGGAAGGCTAGTAAATACAACTGAGTAGTAGCATTTGCTGCTGTTACTATGACACTGTCAGCCCTCTGCCTTCGGGTAGAGGGCGCTCTCTGCTTCCGAGCAGAGAGCACAAACCCAGTCGTGGTTCCACCGAAGGGTAGAATCACGACTGGGCAAAAATAGACAGACATTTTTTGGCCCGGCTATATGGCCAGGAAGACCAACTATAAAATGAACTTGTGTCACATCTAACCTTGCGTGGGAAGGTTGGTAAATACCGTCACTGAGCATTAGACTTGCCTCTGCTACTATTGACACTGTTAGCTCTCTGCCTTCGAGCAGAGAGCACTAACCCAGTCGTGGTTCTGCCGCAGGGTAGAATCACGCCTGGGTAAAGATAGACAAATATTTTTGGCCGGGCTATATGGCCCGGAAAACCCACATTAAAAAGACCTTGTGTCACATTTTGCCTTAAGTGGGGAGGTGACTAAATACTGTCACTGAGTAGTAACCACAGAGTGAGTAATGAGTAAGTCAGGACGCCTGCGAGAGAAAGTACTCTCCAGTCCACGTTTACCTTAGTACTACGTTTCCGAGGATATACTATTCAACCTTATATCCGAGTCCGTGTTATCTTCCTATGGCCCTTCGGTCATAACAATTTCCGAGATGAGGTAGTATTTACAGTATTTACCATATTCGGACTATTGTCCTCATATTTGTTACCATTTGTACGACGTTTCGGCCGTTGTACTCTCCAGCCTTCTTCAGGTGCTAAGAATTTCGAATCGAAATAGACGTTTGTTATTTACTGTGACTTGATTCAAAGAGTTGTGAGTTCAGTACCGGGCTGCAGCAGTGGTGCTCAAGTAACTTACAGGGTAAGAGGAAGATAACTCATTACTTCCGAAAAAAGAGGCACTACTACGCGAGATATGAGAATGATATACCCCGGGGAATGTAATAAAGGGTTCGGTTCGAAATTCCTAGCACCTGAAGAATGCCAGAGCGTACAACGGCCGAAACGTCGTACAAATGGCAACAAAGATGTTAATTCTAGAAGTTTTACAATTAGAATAAAAAAAGATTCCTTAGACACGTGATGAAGAAAGAAGGCCTAAAAAACATAACATTCAAACAAAGTTATTTTATCTCTTGTGTTTCTATAGGAAGTTGCTGATAATAGCTCTCCACAACTTTCTTTCTAAGCAATGTCCATTCTCTTATTATCCTTTCTAATTTCTGCCTTTTAATCCATTTACACAAGCTTGTGTGGGTTAATCGATCTTTGCCGTCGTCCCTCTTGAACTTTGAATGTTAACTTCTCCGAGTCCGCTTCTTCATTCATCCCCAGAAACTTAATTTCTTTTTTTCAGATTTTAAATAAAGGTGTTTTTTTTGGTTCCTTAAAGCTACCCCATTTCTTTACATGCTATGTCGACGTTATTCTCGACCTTCACCTATAGAAACTAATCAATGTTGACGCAAGTCTCTCCTTCATCTGGGAAGAAATCTTACTGCATTCACTGTCATGAGTTGCAAATCACACCAGCCAACAGGTTTGTTAATAACGTGCATTTCTTCCATTCAAATGCTTGTGGGTCAAACATGACCTCCGGACTGATCGTTACCAACTAGTGAAACAAAATATGACCTCTCGGACTGATCGTTACCAACTAGTGAAGAACAAAAATATGACCTCTTCGACTGATCGTTACCAACTAGTGAAGAAGTCGTACTGATGACCTCTCGGACTGATCGTTACCAACTAGTGAAGAACAAAATATGACCTCTCCTTTGGGACTGACTGTTACCAACTAGTGAAGAACAAAATATGACCTCTCGGACTGATCGTTATCAATCTATGAAGAACAAAATATGACCCTCTCGGACTGATCGTTACCGAAGACCAGTGAAGAACAAAAATATGACCTCTCGGACTGATCGTTACCAACTAGTGAAGAACAAAATATGACCTCTCGGACTGATCGTTACCAACTAGTGAAGAACAAAATATGACCCTCGGACTGATCGTTACCAACTAGTGAAGAACAAAATATGACGTCTCGGACTGATCGTTACCAACTAGTGAAGAACAAAAATATGACCTCTCGGACTGATCGTTACCAACTAGTGAAGAACAAAATATGACCTCTCGGACTGATCGTTACCAACTAGTGAAGAACAAAATATGACCCTCGGACTGATCGTTACCAACTAGTGAAGAACAAAATATGACCTCTCGGACTGATCGTTACCAACTAGTGAAGAACAAAATATGACCTCTCGGACTGATCGTTACCAACTAGTGAAGAACAAAAATATGACGTCTCGGACTGATCGTTACCAACTAGTGAAGAACAAAATATGACGTCTCGGACTGATCGTTACCAACTAGTGAAGAACAAAAATATGACCTCGACTGATCGTTACCAACTAGTGAAGAACAAAATATGACCTCTGGACTGATCGTTACCAACTAGTGAAGAACAAAATATGACCTCTCGGACTGATCGTTACCAACTAGTGAAGAACAAAAATATGACCTCTCGGACTGATCGTTACCAACTAGTGAAGAACAAAATATGACCTCGGACTGACTGTTACCAACTAGTGAAGAACAAAATATGACCTCTCGGACTGATCGTTACCAACTAGTGAAGAACAAAATATGACTCCTCGGACTGATCGTTACCAACTAGTGAAGAACAAAATATGACCTCTCGGACTGATCGTTACCAACTAGTGAAGAACAAAAAATGTGACCTCTCGGACCGATCGTTACCAACTAGTGAAGAACAAAATGTGACCTCTCGGACTGATCGTTACCAACTAGTGAAGAACAAAAAATATGACCTCTCGGACTGATCGTTACCAACTAGTGAAGAACAAAATAATTTCTAGCAGTAAACAAGTTGATATTCTTCTGTTGTAACCTACTGCTATAAGCGAGCAAAATATAAATGAGCTGTAAGCAAGGGTTTTGTTAATTATTTTACCCTAAGCAAGGCGCAGAAGCAGGTATCGCCCCTGATGTGCAGGGGGCTACATAAAAGTATTAAAGTTTTAAACAGGAAAAGAGTGAAGACAAAGACAAGTCAGCTACAAGGGGTGAAAGAGAAAGGGCAAGAAAAGGATATGAACACAGGAGTGAAGACAGTTACGAAGGTAGAGAGAAAGGAAAAGAACAAGATACACGGGGTGATGTGAAAAGAGCTAGTGTTAAGAGGATAAGAAATGGGAATTGTCTTTGCATTTAAATTCTAGGAGGTTGCAACCGTCAGGAAAGCAAGTATATGGAAAGGGGTTCCACAGTCGGGAAGAGCAAGAAAAGAAGCTGTTGAAGTAGAATTATCGCTTGCATTTGGTGGATATAACTGTAAAAATGTGGTTGCCCGATTAAATTCTTCTATAAAGGGCACCAGTGACCTACAATTGAGCGACCAACTTCACTATTCGTTCTGCGAGGCCCGCTTCGTTCTTTCTGTGTACACTTTCACGGGATAGTCATTTTTAAAGATAACAATTTTCTTTGTCTTGTCATCATCATCTAAAAAATAATTAATCTTCATTCCGTGACATTGTTGCCATCTGAGACTGTTGCTCTGTACTTTGAAGTTAACTCTACTTACTGATAACCATTGATAGAAAGTAAATATTCCATATTCTCTTTTGCGTCAAGTGCTGCTGTTTTAAATTTAACCGAACTCACATGACTCATTCTGCTACAACTGTTATATGAGGTTTGGTGTTACTCATACGTTCAGTACTTATTTCTTTGTTTCGATTGAGAATTTTTTGTTTCTAAATAAATTTGTTTAAGTTTGCGAAGGCACCTTTCCCTGTTAGTTAATACGCACTTTCCATCTAACCAAGGGCAAGGAAAGCAAAACGAAAACCTGTGTAACCGACTTGATCCGTTTGTGGGAATGGCTGATAGAACCAGAAGAACGATAGATTACAAGAAATCAATTCAGAAGCAATTTGTTGGTTGTTTGACGATTGTTTTCTGGTTACAACAGAAAAATATCAACTTGTTTACTGCTAGAAATTATTTTGTTCTTCACTAGTTGGTAACGATCAGTCCGAGAGGTCATATTTAACCTACAAGCATTTGAATGGAAGAAATGCACGTTCTTATCCTCTTAACTCTAGCTCTTTTCACATCACCCCGTGTATCTTGTTCTTTTCCTTTCTCTCTACCTTCGTAACTGTCTTCACTCCTGTGTTCATATCCTTCTCTTGCCCTTTCTCTTTCACCCCTTGTAGCTGGTTTGTCTTTGTCTTCACTCTTTTCCTGTTTAAAACTTTAATACTTTTATGTAGCTCCCTGCACATCAGGGGCGATACCTGCTTGTGCGCCTTGCTTAGGGTAAAATAATTAACAAAACCCTTACTTACAGCTTATTTATATTTTGCTCGCTTATAGCAGTAGGTTACAACAGAAGAATATCAACTTGTTTACTGCTAGAAATTATTTTGTTCTTCACTAGTTGGTAACGATCAGTCCGAGAGGTCATATTTAACCCACAAGCATTTGAATGGAAGAAATGCACGTTATTAACAAACCTGTTGGCTGGTGTGATTTGCAACGCATGACAGTGAATGCAGTAAGATTTCTTCCTAGATGAAGGAGAGACTTGCGTCAACATTGATTAGTTTCTATAGGTGAAGGTCGAGAATAACCTCGACATAGCATGTAAAGAAATGGAGTAGCTTTAAGAAACAAAAAAGACACCTTTATTTAAAATCCGAAAGAGAGAAATTCAGTTTCTGGGGATAAATGAGGAAGCGGACTCGGAGAAGTTAACACTCAAAGTTCAAGAGGGACGACGGCAAAGATCGATTAACCCACACAAGCTTGTGTATTAACTCCTATGTGTAATTTAATGCCGATACCTAAATATGAAAATAAGAACATTACAATTAACTTAATAGAATGACATAATTTCTTGGTTAAATTATAATTACTGTTTTGCATTTTTTACTAAATAATCTCACAAAGTTAAAAGAAGAGTGGCAACTTGTTCCTCGTTAAAAGAAATTAGTTTTTATCATAAAAAATTGTTTTATTTACTTAATTAATTTTATTTTTGATAATGTAGGCTATGTCTTCAATTTTACCATAAAATTTATTGATCGGCATTTTGCTACAAAAATCTATTGTTGGTCATTTTAATAAAAAATACACTGTTTCTTATTTTCTATAAAATATATTGCTGGTTGTTTTGTAAAAAAATGCTTTGGTTGGCAATTTCACTATAAAATGATAGTTGTCGGCAACTATTTTGTTGTATCGAGAATGAATGACAATAAACAGATATAAGTAAGTAATACGTTTATTCTCGGTAGATACAGTAGTAAACGTCCGTGTAGGGTAGCAACAACTAGTGAGCTGAGTAGACCAGGACCGTACTAGCCGTCAGCTGCCGACTCCACCTGTCGCTACTCGATATTAGTACTTTATGTATTGTGAACCGTATGTCACGTCTTCGAGCTACGACACAACATTTTTTCTAAATGCATTACTTGTACTTTACGTTAAAATATATTTTTATAAGTTTTTAGTGTTTTGATATTTTTTGTGGGGGTCCCTATTTGCCAATAGCTGGGAATCTAAAAAGTGCTACCACAGCGGGTCAGGGTGGATCTGGGAACAACTAATTTAGAGTTGGTTCTACGCTCCTCAAACCACTAACCTTCCGATCAGAGTCCTTGTTGCCGGATCTAGTTTATTGTTTTATCCATGACTAAAGAAAGCTGTGGAGATCCATAATCAATAATGGTCTGAACCGATACGTTATAATAAAAAGAAAGCATAATTTAAAATTTACGAAAATAATCATCAGTTGCAGATGATTTGATAAGAAGCATTTTTATGTCTCATCTGAGGGAAATTCTTTTTGTAATTTCGATTAAAACCAAGTAATTTATACTTGAAATAGGATTACCCTTTTCTATCTGTAAATTTAGCTCAAATATGAAAAGTGTGCGCAAGAATTTTGTTAAATTGATTTCCAGTTTCCCAATATCATTTGCGTTAAAAAAAGGACATTTCCATTTTAGCTTTGTGTATTATTTAAGCATAACGAGATTCAACCAAAAGATTCAACCAAAAGATAATTTTCCAAAATAGTTCAGTCAGACTAAATCTTTATACCACTAAACACCATTTTTTTCTAGAGAAATATAAAAATGAGAAACAGCTTTCACATGTTTCTTTCTGGAATTAAGTTATAGGAAATTGTTGCGGTTATTGAGTAAAAGTGGTTCGATACGTGCTACATATAATGTTTTGTTTCAAATTAAACTTGCTATCCATTGGTCGATTAATAAAATATCATGTGTTTTTACCGTTTTTTACTCTCATTCTAGGATGAGTATAAAGCATACTTTAAATTCACTTTAGGAAATTCGAAAGAAAATTGACTATTACTGAAAACCTATCTAAACTTTTTTTTTTTAATCATTTCACCCCGAGCAAGGCGGAAACGCCACTGATGTGCAAGGGGCTACATAAATGTAAAAAGATTAATTAGAAAAGAGTGAGGAGTACAAACTAGTTAGAAAGGAACAATAGAAAGCTGAGAAAGAGGGTGCGATGACAGATACATAGGTGGAGAGAAAGGGAAGGTTATACGGGGGAGGGGAGAGAGCTAGAGTCCAGTGGTTAGTAGATGAGTATCGACTTTGCATTGGAATTTCTGGAGGTTGTAGCCGTCAGGAAAGCAAGAATACGGGAGCGAGTTCCACAGGCGGGAAGTGCGAGAGAAGCTGCAGGAATAGAATTGTCGTCTGCATTTGGCTAACCTCACTGTGAATGGGTGGGACCCAGTTGCCAGTCTGGTTGCACGAGTAAACACCTGTTGATGAGGCATCAGTGACTTAAGTTCGTCTGAGCAGAAGCCATGAAAGTATTTATAGAACAGACAAAGGGAGGCCACCTTTCGACGACTTATTTATAAATGGAACTTTGTCTGTGTGTGTGTATGTGTATGTGTGTGTCTGTATGTGTGTCCGTTACATATAGACTCCGAAACGGCTAAACCGATTTTCTTGAAAATTTACACAGTTGTACTATAAGCGTCTGCAAGTGTTCTTAGCTAGGTTTTGTGTCGAGGTACCCCAGATAAATAGGGAAAATCGATAATCGAAAAAATCAGGTTATAGAAGAAGTGGTCCGATTTTAATCAAATTTGATACACTCATAGACAAAGACATAAGAAACGATATTCAGAAGTTTCAAGGTTGCATTTCTTACAATAGTGCAGAAAATCGATAATATATATATATACATATATATATATATAAAAGGAAAAATGTTTGTTTGTGTGTCTGTTTATCTGCCTGTATGTCTGTATTTTTTCAGGCCTTTTATTTTAGTTTTTTGCTTCGGGTTTGGCTCTAAGTAGATATAATTGTAGTTCTTAGTCTCAGCCATGATGGCATTTACTCAGAGGACTTATTTAGTTTTCAAAATTCAGTTTACAACGAAAAAGACCTATTTGATATCGATACCAGAAAATCAAAATTTGACTTATATCCATTCATTTTTCTTTCAGTCTACGGTTTCGCTTTAACTGGAAACAACCATTGCTTTTTAGTTTTTCGTGCCAACGTCCAAAGTTTCTGAGATCCAGGACCATGGATTAGTTTTAAAGCTTTCATTACATCTGAGCAACGCCGGGCTATACTGCTAGTCCTCCTATAAATGCCTTGTAATAGTGTGTTTGTAACCATCATATGTATATTTCTAAAACGACAAAAAAGCACAAAACACAAACAATTAGCTGATTATTCTTTGCGATTTTTAAGTCCATGAGTAGAAATATAATAAAGTTTATTGGTATAAATAAGCATGATTCCAGTCGATTACTAAAAGTTAGATAATAAATTATAACTCCTTTCTTTGAACCTCTGGAAGTGCCATTCTTCCATGATTGAAACTAACCAATACATAAAGGAACGTAGAATGTCAAAGTTTGAGTTAAAATCATAAAATGATCGGATCAACGTCATAAACGCCGACATGGTTGCGTTGAATTGGCAGCAATAAAGATAGAGTAGAAATTAACGTTGTAGAACTGGGGTTGATCAATAAATAATATTCATTAATATTAGCTATTATTCTAAAATCAACGGTTAATTTTCCATTATACAGCCTTATGTAAGAATCTCTCTGATTAACTCACCCACAATAAACATAATGTCAAATCAAATATGTATATATAGGATTCGTGTGGTCTCGACGTGGAAAGTTAGATTAGCGTATAGAGTTCGAATTCTATCTTAGACCACGGCTTTTGCCTTCGAATAAATACGATTAAAATTCCATATATTATCCTCTTTATTTGTCCATATTTATACTAATGATTTTTTTTTAGATTGTTGTTCTCATCTTTGTTGCCATATCCACGCTATATCTGCCTTTATATCGTCCACCGTGTAGATGTTTCTCGTTCCACGAGCCATGCCTCTTCCGGATGTCTCAGTATTAGTTAACTACCTTTAACTCAACTCTCCTAGATTTTGTTCACCTCTGCTGTAGTCAGGGATTGAATAAAGATAATGCGACTGTAGCGATGGACGTAACGGAATACATGGGAAAACCGGAAGACCTCATTAGAAATGTTAGCTAAGTTAAAGCAAAGAAAGATTAAATATGGAAACAACGAAAACTGTCCAGATCCTAATTAAGAACAAGGGTCACTTCCCACCGAAGGCTTACATTAAAGCTAAGCCACCTCAAATATACGCTCTCCCCAAAATTCAAAAAGACGGTATCCCAATTATTAGCTGCCAAGGTTTACTACCCACCGAGTCGCTTTCTCGTGGTTATTCACGACTCATTAATAAGAAACTGACCATCATATGTTCGAAAGTCCGTCCACCTCTTGAACATAATCAAAAATGCTCTCTTCCAATCCAACTACTAGATTGTGAGCCTGGATGTGGTGAGTTTGTTCACCAAGGTACCCAGAGAGGAGATATTATCGCTAGCCAGGGACACTGACCTCAGATTTATCCGTCGGAGAACGTACCAGTATATCTATGGATGAACTGATGGCGATGCTGATTTTCTGTACACAAACAACACACATGGGAATCGAATCAGATATATATCGGCAGGATGAAGGCTTAACAATGGGTTCAACATTTTCACCAGCAATGGCTAGCGTATACATTGAATACTTAGAAGAGATGTCATTAGAAACCACATAACTAAAGCCAGCTTTATGGTTGAGATACGTAGAAAAAGCAATGATACACTGGCCACATCAGGAAGAGTTCCAGCTACTACTGGACCATTTCAACTCAATGAGACCGTCGATACAGTTCACAATGTAGAGAAAAAACAACTAGCATTCTTGAATGGACTAATATCTGTATAGAGCAAGTCAACACTCACCGGAAAATGCGTCAAATTCAACTTCAATCACACATACCGTGTAAAGAAAGGTGGTCGTCCGCTGCTTATAACATCGAGCAAAATTGATTAGTTGCGACACAGAAACATATGAAAAAGTAATAGTCACTAAATCAGTACCATAAAAGGTAACATTTACCCTGGGTACATGACAGCAGTTCTAACAAACGCAGACAGAAGTGTGCAACAAGACTCAGAAAACACACTCGTTCTGGCTATTCTTTGTGAAGAAATTATAAAAAATAGAAAACATCTTTGGTCCGGATAACATAAGGGTGAACTTCAAACAATGTTCAACATTTTACAGAGGTCTCTTCCACTGTTGGTAGGAAAACGGTTCTATTGGTAGCCAATTTGATGTGACATGGTTCGATCACGTGACCGGGTTGAAGGAAGGAGTTGGTTAGTGTGAGCTGAGGCTACTGTTAACAATGCATGTTACTTGCTAACTCAACCAGCCATATTGTTGCGATCTCCTACGGACTATTACATTGTATCTACCGAATAAGATATTATTTTATCATCTGTGTATCATTTACCACCTCGACGATACAACACAATTCAACTGACCAAGTAACTGATTCCGATCGAAAATTTGAATAAATTTGAATAAATTTGAATAAAATTTGAATAAATTTGAATAAATTAACTTAACTAGTGGTGAAGCCGATAGTGTGTTTTGGAAGATTTTTTCAGGTGTATGTCTTTGTCAGTTTTCCTTTTTTGTTGAATAGTAATAGATATCTCGAATTGCGGAGTTCCTACTCCTTCTCCTCTTACTATTGAGCAAGATCAAAGGTTCATGCCTTTCTTTCCTCTTTGAGAGGGTTTCCTGGTTCCTTTACTTTTCAGGGCTTAATAATCGTGCTGTCACGAGTTTTTGCAATGTGTGTAGATTATGACAACGTCTATACATTCTGAGAATACCAGGTGGTTACTTTTCTAGCTGCTGCTTCCCGACTAGTAATTAGGAGCCCGCTGTTAGAGTCTAGAGAGGCTGCTTTGAACAAGAGTCAAATAATATCACTCAGTGTGCCGTCTGTGGAATTGCCTTTGGTTTATTTGTTTGACTGGTGACTCAATCAGTTAAGTGCCATACGTGATACACGCATTGGGCGATCAAGTCTCGAAAGAGACATAAATGACTGGGCAGAGGATTATCCCGCAGTAGTTTGCCATTGCTTTCTGCGGTAGACTGGTTGCCGACTAAGGTTCTAGAACCCAATCTGTCCTGTCATTTGACTCATAGCTGGAGGGAGAAGAGATAGATTATATTACATTATTACATTAAGTATAATTAGTGGGGGATCAGTTTATTACTTAAAACAATAGAAAACGGACCCCCACTTTATGTCCAGTACAAATTTTAAATATTTTTCCAACTATTATATTCAGTCAGTCAGTTAAGTGCCATACGTGATACACACTTTGGGCAATCATGTCTCAAAAGAGTCATGACTAACTGAGCAGAAGATTATCCCGCAGTAGGTTGCCATTGCTTTCTGTGGTAGACTAGTTGCCGACTAAGGTTCTAGAACCCAATCTGTCCTGTCATTTGACTCATAGCTGGAGGGAGAAGAGATAGATTATATTACATTATTACATTAAGTATAATTCGTGGGGGATCAGTTTATTACTTAATGACAATAGAAAACCGATCACCCACTTTATATCCAGTACAAATTTTAAATATGTTTTCAACTATTATATTCAGTCAGGCAGTTAAGTGCCATACGTGATACACGCTTGGGCGATCAAGTCTCTAAAGAGACATGAATGACTGGGCAGAGGATTATCCCGCAGTAGTTTGCCATTACTTTCTGCGGTAGACTGGTTGCCGACTAAGGTTCTAGAACCCAATCTGTCCTGTTATTTAACCCATAACTGGAGGGAAGAGACGGATTACTACCTTCCCCAAGGGTATTTGCGCGTCTATGAATGCAAGGAATTCAACTGGAATTCAAACTCGGCTCTCCGATTTCTCGTGCACCAAAACTTTAAATGAAACATCAATCGCCATCTTCTATCTTCTTGAATCTCGTTTATTTTTTTTAAATCGTATCACCCCGAGCAAAGCGGTAACGCCACTGATGTGCAGGGGGCTACATAAGAGTAAAACATTAGATAGGAAGAGAGTAAAGAGAAAGACGAACCAGTTACAGGGAGTGTCAGAGAAGGGAGCAAGAGAAGGATGGAAATACAGATGTGATGACAGTTGCAAAAGTAGAGAGACAGAAAAAGATGTACAGGGTGATGTAGAATGAACTATAGTCAAGTGGTTAAGAGATGTCGCAACATTGCATTTAAATTCTTGGAGGTTGTAGCCGTCAGGAAAGCAAGAATATGGAAGTGAGATCCACAGGCGGGAAGTGCGAGAAAAGAAGCTGTAGGAATAAAATTGTCGTCTGCATTTGGTTGATCTAACTGTGAATGGGTGGGACCCAGTTGCCAGTTTGGTTGCACGAGTAAGGTGCAGGAGGGTCAGTGACTTAAGTTCGTCGGAGAAGAAGCATTTTATCCTTTCCTCAATACTCTCTGTGTCCAGTTTTTTTCTCTTACTGTAACTCCTGTAGGATATTAATAGCAATGCCACCATCCTTGAGATGAAATTATTTAAAAAATACCCCCATAGGGAGAGCATGATTAAGTGTTATGTATACGCTATTCCCTGCAGCTGTATAAGAAATATATATATATATATGTAAATTCGCCATTTGTTCAATTAGTATTGTTTGTTGCAGACACAACAGTTAAAGAAACGAAGCCTGGCTAAATTATTGTTCAATCATGGGAATGACATCTGGATTCATTTGAAAACCGATTGATTTATTCTGCCCACAGAACCTCGCACGAATGTTATTTGTGAGTAAATCAAAGACAAATTCTATGTTACCGACAACTGAAAACAGAGATATTTTTAAATAGCTTACATCAATAATCCCAGGCCTAAAGAATTAACATCCTGTGATTTGATCCTGACAAAACGAATAGCCGAAAGAGCTATCTGAAATTTCTTTTAACAATTCTGATATAGCCATACAAACACTTTCAAAAAGTTCACATAACTTCTACTCTATTCTGAACAATGAAACTCCTATAAAGTAAAAAATAAAATAAAGCATTATTTTTCCTCAGATTGCATCTGCTTAATCATAATACATAGTTTGATAATTACGGCTAAACTTCAGAATAAATATTTTTTAGATATGTTGTTAATGCTTCCAACATGAAGCTGCTATCTATTAACCACCAAAGACAATCGCTCCTAACCGCCATTCGCATAGATCAGGCTAGTCCCCCTGAATTTAAAACACTGCGCCTCCTCGAGTTAACTCTCATAACTGACCTCAAGTGAAATGACTACATAGAATCCATAGCTCAATTCACTGCTAAGAAGATCGGTTCTCTGTGCAAGACCAGGAAGTTTTTCCCGTCTGAAACAATCCTTCACATACCATCCGCCTGTGCATTGAATACTGCTGCCATATCAGGTCGGGTGCTCCTGCTATCCACGTAGGAGTTCTTGACAAAATCCAACGGAAAATCTGTAATGTGATGGATACTGACTTTACAGCTCGGATGCACTCACTTTCTTACTGGCGCAATGTGGCTTCTCAGTATCTCTTCTACAGATACTTTAACGGTTTCTGTTCCGATTAACTTAGCTCACTGGTACCCTTATTAATGAATTTACTCGAGTCTCAAGATTAGCAACTAGGTCCCACCCTTTTACTGTGAAACCAATAAATTGTAAACGCAAATTCTACTCCAATAGCTTCTTTTCTCGCATTTCCCGCTCGTGGAATTCCCTTCCGCATACTTGCTTTCCCGACAGCTACAATCTCCAAGAATTTAAATGTAAAATCAATAGTCATCTCCTATCTCACTATCTTGCATCCTCTTTCTTTCTTTCTTTCTCCGTCCACTCCACTCTCATCAGTATTCTCATCCTTCTTTTACCCACGTCTTGACACCCCCTATAACCTGTGCCTCTTTCTCATAACTTTTCTCCTATGTAACCTCCTGCACAGCAGTGGCGGTAAAATGCCTTCCTTGGGGCAACAAAAGATTGACAAATTCGAAATACATTTTTGTGTGACGTGTTTCGTCTTTTAGAACTTCATCAGACTTAAGTAAATTTTTGTTGATTTAATTATACATGCGTATGAACGGTCAGTCAGTCAAGTGCCATACGTGATACACGCTTTGGGCGATCATGTCTCGAAAATGATTATCCCACAGTAGGTTGCTATTTTTTTCTGCGGTAGACTGGTTGCCAGCTAAGACAATAGAACCCAATCTGTCTTATTATTTAACCTATCATTGGAGGGAAGAGACCGATTAATACCTTACCTAAGGATATTTGTTCGTAAGTGAATGCAAGGAATTCAACTGGAATTCGAACTCGGCACCCTGATTTGTCGTTCCGAATTGATATTCACTGCACCACAAGGATACGGGGAGATATATAATCTCGAACGCCAGTCATAATTAAGCATGAATAGAAATAGCTTCCTGCATTTTTTGTTGTTTTTTTTTTATTTTTATTATCTTTTTTCTCTAAGCTAAAATCTCAGTTGAAAGTGAAAAATGTTAAGTCCGGGAACGGGATTAGAATTGACGTGATAAGGCTGCTGATAAAAAAATAAAATTTTGAATATTTTAAATGGGCTAAGTGTCCATTACTACAGTTAGGCAACTTTATCCTTAATATTAAATAACTTGATCGTACCCTGACAGACATCTTAAAAGATGATGATAAAACTTACGATAAAAATATGGGAGAAAGTGATTTACATTATATACTCATCTTTGTTTTTGTTATAAAAACATTTCGGCAATTGAGTCTTTTAAAGGCCTTCTACATATAAATACGACAAAGAAATTCATCCACCGCTGCTATTTTTTTAAATTTTAATTCGTTGGATTAATTCGTAGTTATACACAACAAAGAATGTAATTACTTTGAAAAAGGCCAAAATGTTATCGTTTCAAGACAAGGTCATAACATTTCCGAAACTGCACGGCTTTCAAGGTGCTATTATTCAGATGAAGTGGGTATCAATCAACAGTGGAGAGAGATGAGAAACGTCACCATCGATTGACATGGCATGGGCAGAAATCAAGACCTTATATGTGAAAAGTGGATGCAATTTTCCCTCCCAGTATGAGGCAAAAGAATGGCGAATATGACACCAAAAGTTCCAGATAGTCATAATCAAAATGAAAGGATGAATACAATGAATCACAGTTCATTGATCCTTGCTGTAAATGAGGCTGTGTAGAAGCAAGCCAATCGGAGTATTTATGCTAAGCAATGCCCATCACTGAAAGTATCTATAATGGGTGCTCGGCCGTTAAAAGACGACCTTGTAGGCAGAAGGTCGCCTGGTCCGATGAATCTACGTTTCTCCTTAACAAAATGGATAGCGGATACATTAATATTGTTATCCTGGAGAAGCAATATAAGCAGATGCATTATGGGCCAACGCCAATCTTGGAGACTACAATGTGATTGTTTGGTCAAAGCTTATCTTCTCCGTATTCCATTAGAAATGATGAAGTATCATCCAAACAGTTTTACTCGATATCCACTCGATATTGTGGAAAAGGCTGATGCTTCATGAAACATTTTAGTCTTCAGCTAATCATTAGGCAATTGTTATCCATCCAACTTCATAATATTATTTTCCCCTCTGACATTAATGTTCCAAGCTTGAAAAAGGCACTGTCATGTTGTGGACAAAGTTCTGAGAGAAAATATAGGCTTTTATCTGCACTTATTTATAAATGGAATTGTGTGTGTGTGTGTGTGTGTATGTGTCTGTGTGTGTGTCCGTTACCTATAGACTCCGAAACGGCTGAACCGATTTTCTTGAAAATTTACACAGTTGTACGATAAGCGTCTGTGAGTGTTCTTAGCTAGGTTTTGCGTCGAGGTACCCCCGATAAATATGGAAAATCGATAATCGAAGAAATAGGTTATACAAGGAGTGGTCCGATTTTAATCAAATTTGATACACTCATAGACAAAGACATAAGAAACGATATTCAGAACTTTCAAAGTTGCAGTTCTTAAAATAGTGCAAAAAATCGATAATATATATATATAGATAAAAGGCAAGATGTTTGTGTGTGTGTTTGTTTATCTGCCTGTATGTTTGTATTTTTTTAGCCCTTTTATTTTAGTTTTTGCTTTGGGTTTGGCTCTAAGTAAGTATAATTGTAGTTCTTAGTCTCAGCCATGATAACCTTTACTCAAAGGACTTATTTAGTATTCAAAATTCAGTTTACGACGAAAAAAACTTATATGATATCGATATCAGGAAATCAAAATTTAACTTACATCTATTCATTTTTCTTTCAGTCTACGGTTTTGCTTTAACTGGAAACAACTATTGCTTTTAGTCTTTCGTGCCAACATCCAAAGTGTCTGAGCCATATTCAGAAGTTACAAGGTTGCAGTTCTTACAATAGTGCAGAAAACTGATAATATATATATATATATATATATATATATATATATATATATATATATAAGGCAAGATGTTTGTGTGTGTGTCTGTTTATCTGTCTGTATATCCTTTATATAAATCCACAATTTTTATCCGATTCTCACCAAACTTCACACAAATATTCTTTAGGCTGAGTCTGAGCTCCAGGACCATGGATTGGTTTTAAAGTTTTCATTACACCCGAGCAACGCCGGGCTATCCTGCTAGTTATTCATGAGTGGGATACTTTATTACGTGCCACCTATCGGAATATTTTTTAATATTGCGTCTGTCTTTTCAGTTTATGATAATAAAGACAAAACTTAGTCCGAATGTAAGTAATAAAGATAAACCTTTATCTAATAAACCAAATTAATTTGCTACTTACACTACTGTTCAGTTCATTGCAGAAACAAGTATTTAATGGAATAGAATTTTGCACATATCCGAAACGCGTAAAATCATTTTCCTGAAGAGTCATTCGAAAACTATTTTCAGAAACTGAGAAAAATTACGAAGACAGAAAGAGAATATTTTCGCACTGAATTAGTACATCTTTCTCTATAATTCAATGAATTGTTCAATTGACTTTGATAAACATCTAAATACAGTCAGTCAGTTAAGTGCCATACGTGATACCCGCTTGGGCGATCATGTCTCGAAAGAGACATGACTGACTGGGCAGAAGATTATCCCGCAGTAGGTTGCCATTGCTTTCTGCGGTAGACTGGTTGCCGACCAAGGCTATAGAACCCAATCTGTCCTGTCGTTTGACTCATAGCTGGAGGGAGAAGAAATAGATTATATTACATTATTATATTAAGTATAAATAGTGGGGGACCAGTTTATTACTTAATAACAATAGAAAATCGATCCCTCACTTTATATCCAGCACAAATTTTAAATATGTTTCCAACTATTATATTCAGTCAGTCAGTTAAGTGCCATACGTGAAACATGCTTGGGCGATCATGTCTCGAAAGACACATGACTGACTGGGCAGAAGATTATCCCGCAGTAGGTTGCCAATGCTTTCTACGGTAGACTGGTTGCCAGCCAAGGCTATAGAACCCAATCTATCCTGTTATTTAACCCATAACTGGAAGGAATAGACGGATTAATACCTTTCCCAAGGGTATTTGCGCGTAAGTGAATGCAATGAATTCGGCTGGAATTCGAACTCGGCTCCTCGATTTCTCGTTCCGAGCCGATATCCAATGCACCACAACGCACATCCGAAATGCACCCAGCAGAAAACTTAAATCTTTTGCTTAACCTTTCCCCCCCCCAAAAAAAAGAAAACTATTTTCACTCGTTTCATCATTTGGACTGTTTGTCCTCGTCTTTATTGTTATATTGACGACATTTCAGCCGTGGTACACTCTACATTTCTTCAGGTGATATTTGGTGAAATTTTGAACTGAGAGATATTTACAAAAATTCAGAATAAAACCGTTTTCTGTGTCTGTGTCCAATAAATTTCTAAATGCCTTTCCTAATTTTCCAATGTATATATTTAATTTTTTAATAAATTTTAATTTAATTTTTCATAAAACATTTTCTAAATAGACAAAGAATTTTGGGAAACGTTTGCAAAAATTCTTTGGTTTGAAGTTAATTTCTCGTAAGCGTGTTTTCATGTTCCGCAATGGTAACTGCCTCTTCCAGTATCAAAATATTTCCCAACACACAACACAGTCAGTACGTAAATGTTTCAGCAAACGTTTCAGAAAATACACAAATACAAAAAAGAAGGGATTTCTTACAGCATATATTCAAGTTAGGGAGAAAGAAAACCCGACATGAATTAGAAAACCTACCATGATTTATTATGGTAAATTATTAGCTTATAAAAACAACACATAAGTAAAAAACACTGAGTCGAATGCAGACTCAAAAGCAAAACTGAAATAACTCTTAAGTAAAACAAAATGAAGGCGAAGAGAATAACAATTAAATGTAAGAAGACAGAATTCATGGTTATCAGAAAAAAGAAACATGAAATTATTAAAAACACTTTCTGATGATAAATAACAGTAAGTAGAGAAATATACTTTGATAGTAACAGGCGAAGGCTTGTGGTTCAATGGATCCTGAAGAAAAAAATGGAAAAGAAAAAAAATGTTTTACAAAATCAATGTCATGTACTAGCGTATAGGAAAACAGACTTAAGGAAAAATATTTCTGAATGTAATATCTAATCTCTTATATAACATTGAATGCTGGACAGTTGTCTTACCAAGAAAGGATTATTTGAAGCGACGAATGCTAAGGGTATTATAGACAAACCGATTAGCAATTAAGAAATATTAAGAAAAATACTCTCAACAAAGAAAACGGTATTTACAATCAGAGGATTAGACGATGTTTCTGTAACACAAAATACGGGAATAATGCCTAGAGAATTTAATCCTTATATGGCTTATTGACGGCAAGAGAAACGGAAGTAAAGAAAGATTAACCTTTTACCGAGATACTATAAACGTATAGAACAAGCACAAAATGTGTGAAATAAATTGCCATCGTTAAACGGAATCGAAAAAATTTTAAATAAACAATAGGAAGAAGAGCGAGAACTACGGAAGCATGCCGGGATCTAATCTAAATTTATTTATAAATGGAACTGTGTGTGTGTGTGTGTGTGTGTGTGTGTGTTTCCGTTACCTATAGACTCCGAAACGGCTGAACCGATTTTCTTGAAAATTTACACAGTTGTACTATAAGCGTCTGCGAGTGTTCTTAGCTAGGTTTTGAGTCGAGGTACCCCCGATAAATATCGAAAATTGATAATCGAAAAAATCTGGTTATAGAAGGAGTGGTCCGATTTTAATCAAATTTGATACACTCATAGACAAAGGCATAAGAAACGAGATTCAGAAGTTTCAAGGTTGTAGTTCTTACAATAGTGCAGAAAATTGATTATATATATATATATATATATATATATATAAAAGGCAAGATGTTTGTGTGTATCTCTGTTTATCTGTCTGTATGTCCTTTACAAAATCCACAAATGTTATCCGATTCTCGCCAAAATTCACACAAATATTCTGAGCTCCTGGACTATGGATTAGTTTAAAGCTTTCGTTACACCCGAGTAACGCCGGGCTATACTGCTAGTTCGTCTATAAATTTGGAAAGAGTGGGTCTTAGTAGTTTATTTCAAGCAGATTGTAACTAACAAAGAGGGGTGATAGTGGTTGAAAGATTACTAAAGAAAGCATGAGACTGGAATTGGAAGAAAGATCTGATTGTTTCTGTCTTAAGAAAAAAACTTGGCACATAAAAAGACAATGCTTTTTTAAAGTTTTTGCTAAAGAAGTCGTCTTAATTTTAATCTGTATACTTATTATATCGATAAACTACATCCGACAGCAAGGCCTCTGATGGAGAGATTTTAAGGGGCGTGGAACAACTTCTTAGTTGTTCTTGTTTGCAGGTCCACCTGATTTGTTAGGGTCTAAACTATGGGAAATTAGTAAACCCTCAAACTAGGGTTAATACCAGATTTGAATATAATTATATATGTTTATAGTAAAAATACCAGCTGCACATTTTCATAGTAAAAAGATACCATCAATATATTTAAGGATCAACAAACTTAAAAAGAATATAATCATTTGGAATTAACTCAATATGGGCGAAGCTCTAAATTATCTAAATGTAATGTATGTGATTATGTTATTATTACTCAAAAATATTTATTAATCTTATTGTCATTGTTACTAGTTATGTCATCCTACGGCCGTCTTGAGGTGTGCTAACAGAAAGATGATGTATCTCATATTTCCCAGTAGTGAGAAGTTGTGGCAAAGAACAAGGCTCAGTAGATATAGACGTTGGTTAGTTCCTGTGACTTGGCCCAATGTGTTGTGAGTTCAATGTCAGGCTACAGCGGTGGTGAACAAGCAGTTTACACGATTAGAGGGATATAACTTATAACTACCAGAAGAGGATCTAAGCAAAGAATGGAGTTCATATACCCCAGTGATTGTAATAAAGGGTTAGTTTCGAAATTCTTAGTACCTGAAGAAGGCCGGAGTGTACAACGGCCGAAACGTCGTACAAATGCCAACAAAGATGAGGACAATAATCCGAATACTGTAAATACTACCCCATCTCATAAATATAGACAAATACCGCAAGGTGGGCTTCTATGTTCGCAATCGAGTTGGCGCCAAATTGATGTGATCTTAGATTCCTTCCTAAGATGTATTTTTTGTCCTCCTTATGTTTTCTATCTTTTTGCTTTTGAATTGTATTGCAAAAACTAGGAAGGACGAAATCTCTTGTCATCATGCTTGGTCTGAGAAAAATAAAATGTCATTATTTATCAACTCTTTCACGCTTCAGAGTTTAAAAACAAAGGTGCCATTTATCCAGAGCCATAAAGGGAGACTAAAATAACAAGAAAATATGGCTTCCATCTTTTTGTCTCTTTGTAGGAAAGACAAAAAATGTTCTACCGTCGCCTACCATATAACAATAATTAACAATGAACACCACTTGTGTCTCAAGCATAGACTTTTTTTATTTTTTTTTTTCTTCCAGTAAAGCCCAAGAAAGCCAAGGAGCCACTCGTAGGAGAGTGTTACGTAAGGAAGCCAAATATGCGTGAAAGATAACGGTTATCCATCGTATTGAACAGGTTTAGATTGTAGTGATCAGGGAAACATTCTCTTGGGAGTCGGTTCCACAGAGCAGTGGTTCGTGGGAAGAATTTTCATAGATGAACTCATAGTCTCTAATAACCCAACAAGCACTAAACTAAATTCTCTACAAAAAAACAATGTAGTGTACCAATTGACATGCCCATTCAGAGATTGCATCTCTGATACTAATCAAAAACCTAGTACATATATTAGTTTTACTACAACCACGCTCTCCCGTAGACTTACATGTTATCTTTCTGATCAGAGTACTATTAAACAACATTTCTCTGAAAAACATAAACATGTAGGTAATATCAGACAGATTTTGGTCAACAATACGGTGATCCTTACTCATACACACAGTAAGAGGAACCTGCAGATATTGGAGGCCATGTACATCAAATCGAAACAACCAACACTCAATAAAATCAACTTTAAAACAGGAAATAACATATTACATTGCATTTGACTACATGGTTTTGTTGTCATTTCGCGCTATCCCGCGGTGTGACGTCATAAAACCGCATCGCAAACTTAAGAACTGCGTTTATTATTTTTGGTAACTATTGCCGTTGCCAAGCGGAGTTTTATGTCAACACAAAATAAAATCGTCGGTGATGGTGGATTTTATGATATTTCAGTTTAAACTACCTCTCTAAATATGGCTCATGTGAGCCGAAAGCTTAGAAGAAAACTAATAAATAGTTATCCAAATGTTGGAGAATTTTTGTCTTTATTTTCAACTGAAATTAAAGCAAAAATACGACGTTTAGAACGGCTCATGATTAAACATAATAGACATTCATTGTCTCTTATATTTAACAGCATATGTTTAGAATATATATATATATATATATATATATATATATATATATATATACACACAACCTTGGTTTCAATGTATTCCTATTATGAAATGGTCAACTATACATTTCTATAATAAAATGATAACCAACATATTAGCTGAAAACCATTGAAAACTGGTAACGTCTAATATGACGAAACATTTCAAGAAGACCTTCTACACATTTCCTACATCGGATATTCTTCTTTCAAACGTACGATAACTTGACTCTTAAAATGAGTAAGTTGTTTAGCCGTAGGAAAAGGGCCGAACGACAGACGAAAGTTGTCTGCAAATAACCTTTAAATGGCGAGTCACAAGAGCGAACAGCAATTAATCAGTCATAAAAGAACCAATCTGATTTAAGTAATTACGCGAAAGTCGACAGATGTTCAAGATGATAAATATTCAAGAAATGTATTAAAAAAATATTCAAGATAAATTATTGCTGAAACATAAAACAAAGATAATAAATTTATTGCTTTTTTCCTATGCTGAATGTATGGTTATTAATAAAAAGCGGAGACGAAAATGTCAACTACATGCTGAGGATACGAAAATCAAACAAGTTACAATACCTATAAAAAGTTCTAAAAGAGGACGAAAAATGCGGCACTGAGATCTGAAGACGAATTGGCATGGCCAATGATGCATTTCAGGAACTCTGTAGAGTATTGAGAGATAGGAAAAATTTGCTGGAAGCACAGAAGAGATTACTGGATTGCTATGTAATGTTTTTCTTCAATATAGCATCGAATGCTAGGCAATCTTACTAAAGATGAAGAAAAGATTTGAAGTAACCGTAATCTGGTTCTACAGAAGGATGCTGAGGATACCATAGACCGGACATGTGAGCAACGATGAGGTTTTTGGAGAGGACGAAAAAGGAAAGGAACTAATAATTAACATCAAGAAAAGACAGCTGAAGTTCCTGGGTCATGTAATGAGGAAAGAGTGCTTGGAGATCTGTCATGGTGAACTCACCTATCTAGGGTGTTATGGTGAAACACACCTATTCCTCAGATAATAGACTCTCCCTCCTATATTAATGTTATGGTGAAACACACCTACTCCTCAGATAATAGACTCTCCGCCTCTCTTAATAAGAGTTAACAGGGAGTTAATTCTAGAGTGTTCTTTAGACTTCTATTGGAGTTCAGTAGAACTACTAGGCAGTTGATATTAGTCGACAGTTAGCCTAATACTAAGGAGTCAGCTTTCGGTGGAAGATTACCAAGTTCCTAACATTTGGGGTACGATGAGTCGATTAGCAACCGACATAGCACGATTAAAACCTTCATTGCGAAAACTACTCCACGACATAGGAATAATGGAGTCTGCCTCCTAATATAAGTAACAGTGTAACGAATAGTCAGAGAAGAAAATACGTGTCAGCGACCCTGGCAAGTTTACTCTGCTTTACTACGTAATAATAATAAGTTCCCACTAGTGCGTCAAACCTCGGGGACCGACATTTGTACTTACATACAACGCACAATCTTCTATGTTGTACTTCACAACAAGATCTGAAACTCACAGGTCAGACAGAAGAAAAGAGAAACAGAGGAAAGCGATGCTTAACATATTTGACTGGCTTGAGGAAATGGATGTCAGAGCGGAGTTTGGGAGTGGAAACAGTAGAAAGCATGTTAAGAGATACTAGGGATAGGAAGATGTGGAAGGCCATGATCGCCTATGTCCTGAAGAGAGACGGCTCATAGAAGAAAACCCTGTAGTTGACACGATACATCGACATCTGGTACCGCAACTATCTCAACCACAAACTATCAAGCACATCGTTTTTACATTCACATGCTTTTGGAGTAGAAAGAAAATGCTGTTGAAAAAATGAGATAGATTATGGTCTGCTCGTCTTCACCTGGCCTGACTCTTTTAAATCCGTTCAAATCTATTTTTTGAATTGACGCACGCACGAATTATTGATCACAGCTTCGACGACAATCAGAAACGCGTTTCACTGCTCGACAAAAAAACAAAAATAATAATATTTAAAAAATAATTTAGCACTACTTGGGGTTAATGCGAAATTTATATGTTCTGGCGGCAGAGGCTCGTAAAATATCTCATGTTCTGTAATATTTTATCTAGCCAGAGAATTTTTCTCTTTTCGGCTTTATAGGGTCATGAACTCCTCTGAACATGAGATTTTGTTTATTTTACTTTGATTTAGGAAGTTTATCGAAGTTTGATTCTTTGCTCTTTTGTGTGAAATGTTATTGGGGTTCATGCTTTTTATGCAAGCAACTTATATATATGTTGTGAAAGTATACGGAGAATACACATACCGACAATATAATCACTCAATCACACCCATAGATCAGATAGATAGATTTGAACAGATAGATAGATAGATAGATAGATAGATAGATAGATAGATAGATAGATATGAATCAATTTAGATAGATAGATAGATAGATAGATAGATAGATAGATAGATATGAATCAATTTAGATAGATAGATAGATAGATAGATAGATATGAATCAATTTAGATAGATAGATAGATAGATAGATAGATAGATAGATATGAATCAATTTAGATAGATAGATAGATAGATAGATAGATAGATATGAATCAATTTAGATAGATAGATAGATAGATAGATAGATAGATAGATAGATATGAATCAATTTAGATAGATAGATAGATAGATATGAATCAATTTAAATAGATAGATAGATAGATAGATAGATAGATAGATAGATAGATAGATATGAATCAATTTAAATAGATAGATAGATAGATAGATAGATAGATATGAATAAATTTAGATAGATAGATAGATAGATAGATAGATAGATAGATAGATAGATATGAATCAATTTAGATAGATAGATAGATAGATAGATATGAATCAATTTAGATAGATAGATAGATAGATAGATAGATAGATAGATATGAATCAATTTAGATAGATAGATAGATAGATAGATATGAATCAATTTAGATAGATAGATAGATAGATAGATAGATAGATAGATAGATATGAATAAATTTAGATAGATAGATAGATAGATAGATAGATATGAATCAATTTAAATAGATAGATAGATAGATAGATAGATAGATAGATAGATAGATAGATAGATATGAATCAATTTAAATAGATAGATAGATAGATAGATAGATAGATAGATAGATAGATAGAGAGATAGATATGTTCTTGTCCTTCTTCTTCTTTTATGTGCCATGTATTTTCAGAATGTAGACGATCATGGCTCTCTACATCTCCCTAAACCTTGTAGCTCTTAATACCTTTTCTCCCAAACTCTGTTTTCCCATCCATTTAATAAAGCCCATCAAGTATATTGCCCGGTATTTTCTCCTGACCCCACTTCCCTCCATCCGTTGAGTGAGTATTAGATTCTCCAAGCCCTCCATCCTCATTGCGTGTCCCAGAAACTTCACTTGTCTTTTCCTGATGTTCGAGGCGGACAAACATAAGCTGAACTTGACAGGGATCTACACTCAGTGGTGGACTGGGATAAGAAGTGGCTTGTAAATTTCAATGAGTCTAAGACAAAGCTGCTGTCTATCAATTATCACAGGCAACCTCTCCTGCCTCCAATGAGCATGGACCAAGCGAGTCTCCCTGAGAGCAATATACTGCGCCTACTCGGCCTTAACCTATCTTCCGATCTCCAGTGTAACCATTGCATTGCGCCAATAGCTAAATCCACTGCTAGGAAGGTTGGGTCATTGTGTCGGCACAAGAGGCTTTTTCCGCCTGAATCCATCTTGAACATATACAAATCAACCATCCGTCCGTGCATGGAATATTGCTGCCATATATGGTCAGGCGACCCCGCTGTTTATCTCAGTGTTCTGGACAGGCTCCAAAGAAGAATCAGTAATGTGATAGGTACCGACATGGCAGCTCGACTCCATCCACTTTCTCACCGATGGGATGTAGCTTCCCTCTGTGTGTTCTATAAATATTTTCATGGCTTCTACTCCGACGAACTTAAGTCACTGGTGCTCCTGCCACAGAAGGTTACTCGTGCAACCAGGCCGGCAACTGGGTCCCACCCATTCACAGTTAGATCAACAAAATGCAGCCGACAATTCTACTCGAGCAGCTTTTTCCTCACACTTCCCGCCTGTGGAATTCCCATGCATATTCTTGCTTTCCTGACGGCTACAACCTCCAGGAAGTTAAATGCAATGTCAATACCCATCTCTTATCCATTTGACTCTAGTTCTTTCTACATGAGACTGTATATATTTTCCTTTCTCTCTACCTTTGTAACTGTCATCACACCTGTATTCTTATCTTTTGCTTGCTTCTTTCCAACTGGTTCGTCTTTCTCTTTACTCTCCTCCTTTCTAAGTTTTTACTCTTAAGCAGCCCCTGCGCATCAGTGGCGTTACCGCCTTGCTTGGGGTGAAATGATTAAAAAACATCTATAAGTTCCTGTTCGGTTCATAATATCCTCAGCATCCTTCTGTAGAATCACATTTCGGTTGCTTCAAGTCTTATCGTCAAATTTGACAAGATTGTCCAGCATTCGCTGCCATATAGGACTGATATCATATAACAATCAATGACTCTTTTCTTTGTTTCCAAAAAACTTTTTCTGGATCTCAATACTCTGCTTAGCTTTGGGAAAGTGTCCTTCGCCATGTTAGCACGCCTTCGAATATCACTGTCTCATTTTCCATCATATGTTAGTACACTTTCCAGCTATTTACATTTCTGCATTTTAATATTCTCAACCTGTAATTGGCATTTTGATTTTCCCTTTTTGCTGATAATCAGTTATTCAGATTTCCTGCATTTTAGGTTTAGTCCTTTCTTCTCGCTTTCCTTTGATACCTTCTGAGAGACCTCTTGTAGTTTCTTTTCCGTACTCTGTCATCTGTGTATCTAATATTGTTAAGATTGCGGCCACAAATAACGAATTCTGGCAGAATCTCTAATACTTTCAAAATTGATTTTTTTAAAAACTGTATCACCCCAAGCAAAGCATTATATTGCTACTGCTGTGCAGGGGGTTACATAAGATTAAAGTTATGAGAAAGAGTGACCGCAAACAGGGGGTGTCAAGAAGCAGGTAGGAGAGGGGTGAGAATAATGCAGAAATGAGATGAGAGAGAGGAAGCAAGTTAGTCAGATAGAAGATAACTACTGATTTTACATTTAAATTCTTGGAGATTGTAGATATCGGGGAAGCAAGTAAATGGAAGGTAATTCCACGGGCAGGAAGAGCGAAAAAAGAAGCTGCTGTAAGATAATTTGCGTTTACATCTTATTGGTTTCACACTAAAAGAGTAGGACCTAGTTTCTAATCTTCTGGCTCGAGTAAATTCGTATATAAGTGGCACCAGTGAGCTACATTCATCGGAGCAGAAACCGTAAAAACATTTGTAGAAGAAACAGAGGGAAGCCACATTGCGCCGGTAAAAGTGACTGTATCCGATCTGTCGATCGGTCACATTGCAGATCTACCGTTGAATTTTGTGAAGGACCCCTAGATGGATAGCAGGAGCACCCGACCAGACATGGCAGCAGTATTCAATGCACAGGCGGATGGTAGTTTTGTATATGTACAGGATTGTTTCAGCCGGGAAAAGCTTCCTTCTCCTGCACAGAGAACCAAACTTCTTAGCAGGGGATTTAGCTATGGATTCTATGTAGACATTTTACTTGAGGTCTGTTGTGAGAGTTAACCCGAGGAGGCGTAATGTTTTACTCTCAGGAAAGCTAGCCTGATCCATGCTGATAAGGAGGCAGCATCGACTGTCTGTGATGGTTAAAAGATAGCAGCTTCGTTTTAGAAGCATTAAAATTCACGAGCCATTTCTTACCCCCAGTCTACTACGGATTGGAGGTGCTTTTCAAGCTCGGCGGCGAGGTTTGCTTTGTCAACCTTGATAGATTTTTAATCGAGGCGAGAGTCAACCGTAGTGTCGTTAGCGTATATGCCTACTTGGGATCTTATTACATCAGGAAGATCGTTAATGTAGATCAAGAAAAATGTAGGACCTAGATTAGAGCTTTGAGGGACACTCGCGTCCGTGTGATAGTATTAGGAGGTATGTCCGTTCAATACTACCTTAATTGTGCGATTTGGGTCAGGTCAAAGAATTGCAGTATAGATTGACTAGATTTGCTGAGAAGATGCATCCTTGTCTTACACCCCATGCTCCTTTGTATATCTGCTGAATTCATTTTCTGTCTGTATGCGGGCGATTTGTTGCCAGTATAGGTTCTTGATTATGCTAATGCCCTTACCGAATATGTCGCGGCTACTGACATTTCTACCAAGTTTTTGTAGCACTTAATCAAACGCCATCGAGTAGTATATAAAACACAGGTACATATCCTTCTACAATTGTATCTCTGATAAGTTTCTAAGCATAAATATCGCGTTTCTAGTTTCGGTGTCCTTGATGAACCGTTACTGTCCTTGACCAATCTCTGGCCTGATTTTGCTGTGCACTCTATTCATCAGAATGCGGATAATGAGTTTTGTTATTTGACTTACTAGCAGTATAGCCCGGCGTTGCTCGGGTGTAATGAAAGCTTTAAAACTAATTCCTGGTCCTGGAGCTCAGACTCGTTGGACGTTGACACGAAAGACTAAAATGCAATAGTTGTTTCCAGTTAAAGCGAAACCGTAGACTGAAAGAAAAATGAATGGATGTAAGTCAAATTTTGATTTCCTGGTATCGATATCAAATAAGTTATGTTCACCGTAAACTGAATTTTGAAGGCTAAATAAGTCCTCTGAGTAAATGGTATCATGGCTTAGACTAAAAACTACAATTATACCTACTTAGAGCCAAACCCGAAGCAAAAACTAAAATAAAAGGGCTGAAAAAATGCAGACATACAGGCAGATAAACAGACGAACACACAAAACAGACGAACACACAAACATCTCTGCCTTATATATATATATATATATATATATATATATTATCGATGTTCTGCACTATTGTAAGAACTGCAACCTTGAAACTTTTGAATATCGTTTCTTGTGTCTTTGTTTATGAGTGTATCAAATTTGATTATAATCGGACCACTCCTTCTATAACCCGACTTTTTCGATTATCGATTTTCGATATTTATCGGGGGTACCTCGACACAAAACCTAGCTAAGAACACTTGCAGATGCTTATAGTATAACTGTGTAAATTTTCAAGAAAATCTGTTCAGCCGTTTCGGAGTCTATAGTTAACGGACACACACACACACACACACACACACACTGAGACAAAGTTCCATTTATAAATAAGTTTAGATTAAGCTGATTGTTCGGTGGAATTCACATTCCTTTGCGCCTGGCATCTTAGGCAGTGCTATCAAAATTGATCTGCTTTGGTGTATTGCTATTGTTGTAAATTTCATTTATTATTTCTGTAATCTTGTCTACGCCGAAATCGTCGAAGGATATCATCATCTCTATTGCAATACTCCTGGTTTCAATGCCTTGTTTTTTATTTCTTTGTACAGGTTCCACTTCGGTTTTTAATATTTCTGGTCCATCGTTATTTATGTGTATTGCTGGTTGCTTTCTTTAGTCGTGGAAGAGATCTCCGATATATTGTGCTTATTACTAAAGTATTTTTCTTCTCCTTAATATGAGCGTTTCATCTTTGGATTTTATGCAGCCTGTTGATGAGCATGACTTTTGTCTTGTTAGTTCTCTTATATTTGACTCATATCTCTTTTATTTGTCATACAGCGGAGGGTCTGTAATGTGATCGATACCGACTTAGCAGACCGCCTGCAGTCTCTCTCTCTCACCGGCGCGATGTGGCTTCCCTGTGTCTCTTCTATAAATACTTTCACAGCTTCTGCTCCGATGAACTTAGATCACCGGTGTCCCCTAGGTTCGAATTTGCAAGAGATACTAGATTAGCAACTAGATCCCACCCTTTTACAGTGAGACCGATAAAATGCAACAGCAACTTCTACTCCAATAGTTTCTTTTCTCACACTACTCGACTGTAGAATTCCCTTCCATGCTTCCCCGACGGCTACAATCTCCAGGCGTTTAAATGTAAGGTCATTAGACACCTCCTAACAAACTAACTTCCATTCTTTCAAACACTCTTCCCACCCACCCATCTATCTATCACCCCACTTCTGACATTTCCTATATCTAACCACTCTTTCTATTTACCTTCCCCTATGTAGCCCCAAGCGCAATAGTGGCAGTGGAATGCCTTGCTTGGGGTGAAATGATTAAAAAGAAATACTCAGCCCCTCTTTTTCTATACATTTGGAGTTGAGTCATTCCCCTTCACACTGTCTGCATTGGTTCCTTATTTCCTTGCGTAGTTTCCTGTATCCCGTTCCATGTCTTGGTTGCTGTTATTAAACTTATTTTAATGACATTAATAATTTTTATTAATGTTACGTTTGTATGTTTTAGACAGCAATTAATGAATTAACAGGAGTTACCAGTAAAATTTTATGACAAGTAAAGGTGCAATGTGTGTCTTAGTTTAAGTATACAATGACGTATATTCAAGATCGAAGATTTCTTTTAATCAGTCAGTCAGTTAAGTGTCATACGTGATAAACGCTTCAGGGATCATGTCTCGAAAAAGAATAAGATTGTGAAGATTATCCCGTAGTAGGTCGTTATTACATTCTGCGGTAGACTGTTTGCAGAGACAAGGTTATAGAACCCAATCTGTCTTTTTATTTAATCCATAACTGGAGAAAAAAGACGGATTAATGCCTTTCTCAAAGGTATTTGCACGTAAGTGAACGCAAGGAATTCAATATGAATTCGAACTCGGCTTCCTGATTTGTCGTTCCGAGCCGATAACCACTAAACCACAACGCACATCCACTTTGATTAAATTTTTCAAAAGCAATGCAATAAAGCAACTCGAACAGAAAGCTTTACTGAGTGTTAAAGAATATGACAAAAGCTACTATTAAGGGGAGAAAGCAACAAAGAACAAGGATTAAGAAGACAGAGGATAACGATTGACAACACATTTCAATTTTTGAAGATCAAAGTTGGTTTGGAATCAAGAAGTCGGAAGAGAGTTCAACAAGAAAGACGTGCGGTAGAAGACATTGTTAGCATAAAACTTCCGGTTACATCTAACCAATTCAATTGTAAAATGATGAGACCATACCACTTAATATCCACATGCGCTTAAATTCATAAAGTTACATATTGCGAAAATGTTATCAAAAAAATTACCATAAAAGTGTTTCTAGAAAAGGCAGAGGGTAGCTAAATTACGGCGGTGAGAAACGGATTGAAGCTGAAATACCAGGTCAGGACAAATAACATTGCAGATTTTTCTTCAGATTTTATCACTGATCTCCAAACATATAGCAGGAGCATCAGACCAGACTACACGACAAAATATGAAAGACAAACACTGTATATATGCATGTGCGATCGATTTTTAAGCAGTTAATGAACTTTGTAATCCTATATAATTTCTTATAATTATAAACATATTTTAACAATTTAATTATATTTTAAGATTTTAATTATATTTTGATGATTTCACGTGTTAGAGCTGACATTATGAACTTTAAGAATAGTAAAATTAAATAGACTTATAGATTGAAAGTCTTTTTTAGTCCTATATCAAGTGTGTAACACATACATGTGATGTTAAGTGTATTTTAAACAATGTCGGATTAAAAATCTATGACTTGTATGAATAACATATCATGCTCTCATTACGACAGAGCTCTCTAGAGAAGAAAATTTTAAAAACAGTTTCTACTTCTGCGATATATGCATTACTCTTCAGAAATAAATTGAGTTCTTTCGGTGACTGGGTGTGTATACACTCCTTATATAGAACACGTTAAAATTTCCCTTCTTTGATTCAATGGCTTAGGGGTAACGACTTCGACTCACACCAAACCGGTCGAGTTTCGATCCCGGCCAGAAGCAAGTGGATCTGTCTAGCCACACTGATGAGTTGATACAACGAAACAGGCTTGTATGTGAATGACTAATATATATATATACTTTATTTTTAAACGAGTTATTACTTGACCTAGGTTTCTACTATGTGGTGTCTTCAGGCGATTTGCAAAACTGATTTTTTCCGTTTTTTGTAAGAATGCTCACGTAACGGTGGTTTTCTTTTTTGAATGCTCACGTGTCAGGGAATTTTTGAGCGCGCAATTTCTAAAATTAAAAGAAATTATAAAGTTTTTATCCATGGTTAGATGAACCTTATAGGTATTTTTTAGTATGGTTACACTTAGTCATAATTTCTGTTTTTTCATTCAATAGTTCATTTTTGTTTAGGAATAGCATAATCTCTAACTTTTCTTCCTGGCACAGTCTACATATTTTTCCACTGTTGTAAGACTTCGGTGTTTTCACTGCATACACCACGTTATTCCCACGCACTCACTTAGTATCGATGTTCTTGATATAATTATAATAATTTAGAACTTAACTTCTGTGTTCCGTGTCTTACTTCCGAAAAAAACGGTCACTACAACTTTGCGGCAAAAAGTTTGCCACAACAACTCCTCAACAAATTGGCTACGAAGATTTGCGTTAAGATTTGACCCAACACAATTGCCGGCAAAATCCACAACAATATATATATTGTATATTTGGGCAGCAAACTTTCTACCATGCGGTTTTCATTAAAAATGACGGACAAGATATTACTATTGATTTTTTATGTAATTTTTAATGTTATTTTATGATTTTTTTCTTTTAGGGAATAAATCGTATGAAATTTGTTCAAATGTTTTCTTTATCTGAGCGCTTTCGGTTATACTTTTAGCCATTATCACGGAAGGATTTTATTTTACGTGTAACAGAATGTATGCAGTGTTATGGATGTTTGTAGAGTAGTGTGTATGTTTTATGTTCCGAACACGATTGGTTCGTTGTTTGCGTGTTCGTAGTTAATATTATTGATCGTTCGGCTTTCCTTTTCTATAAATAATAATTCCATTATTTTCGTACCTGTTTTACGTGTAGATAATGGTATGATATTTACGTTGTCAACAAGTATGTTACGGATAGGGTTTCGTAGGTCTACGTGAGTTTTTAAATGAGATCAAATTGAGCTCCGTTCTGAAAGATGCAGAGCGAGTCTTTAAGCGATTATGAAAAATTACATAATAAACTTAGCCACAATACCTTTGTTATTTTAATGAATCCTGCATATATATATATATATATATATATATATATATATATATATATTAATTCAGATGTTTTAATCCAAGCGGAAAAAGCAGGAAGGTAAATTCCAAAAAACCGATCCTAATTAATATTAAAAGTTTTATTTTAATATTAAAAAATGAAGAGAGCTCCATGTAATAAAATATTATCTTTATATCTTTTATATCTTCCTTTATCTCTCTTATCTCCCACCTTTTTTCCGTGTTGGTTAACCTTACATCAACTCAACACGCCGTCCGTTAATTTTAAGTTACAATTCTCTTTCCTTTTTTTGCGAACCCAGACGATGTCAGTTTTTTTTGTTTATTTTATTTTATTTATTTATTTAATTTCTTTGCAAATCTATTTAAAAAGGAAAATTAGACTGATTTTTCTCCAGTTTCTGAAAGGATTTTTCTGTTGCTGAGGTGATGTGTTATCCCCCGTGGGGATTTTCATATCGAAATGATCATCCAACATCATTGAATTAATCCTTTTTTAATTTATATATATATATTGTAACTAAGTTGTTGAACTCGTAGGTTTATTTACCTTTTTGTTCATGCATTTACTTTTATAAAGAGTGCTCGATACAAATGTAGAGCGTTATACTGTAATGGTTGTTACAATGTTTTTAAATTCATGGTATCACTACACAAAACATTTCTCATGTTTCGAAGCCAGCCCATTATTCTTGAATATTATGAAATGTTATATTTTATAATATTATAAAATAGCTTAATATTATGGAATATTATAAAATATTTTTTATGAAAGATATATTTTGTAAAGAATATTTTTTATAAAAAACAAAAAAATAAAAAAACAGCAAAAAACACACACCCCAAAACAAAAAACATACATTAAATTAAGGAGAAACCAACCCCAAAACAAAACAACACCTACCAATCCCTATACTTTTTTATGAAAGATATATTTTGAAAAAGGTATATTTTATAAAAAACAAAAAAATAAAAAAAACAAGAAAAATCACACACCCCAATAAAAAATAACATACATTAAATTAAGGAGAAACCAACCCCAAAACAAAACAACACCTACCAACCCCTAAACCAAACAAGCTAGGCGCCAGCACCATCAGCACTTACTAGATCAATAGATTAACCTATCATGAACTCTGCCAAAAACAAACACTTGACCCTAAGACCAGTAAAAAGGTAAACGGAAATCAAAATACAGACCAACCCCTCTAACACCCAAACATAAGAAATCCAACACAAACAAACGGTCTTTTCAACTAGATAATTCTCATTTCTAAAAAAAATCACCTGAGGATGAAGCCAAAACCCAATTGGCTGGCTTCGAAACATGAGAAATTTTTTGTGTAGTCATACTATGAATTTAAAAACATTGTAACAACCATTACAGTATATATATATATATATATATATATATATATATGAAAAAATATAATCAGTTATAATCTGAGATTAAGGACAGAATAGTTAAATAAAATAAAAAGACAAGAGGAAAACTGTATTTTAAAATTGCCTACACGTTTCGTCCTCTAATGGACTTTATCAAGGCAAAAAGGCAAAATGAGCTTTATTCAAAATTACGGATCTATAAACAAAGTGTTGGCAACCACAAAGACGCTCACAAATCATTTCAAAAGAATAACAGAATATTTTAGATATTTTGAAATGATTTGTGAGCGTCTTTGTGGTTGCCAACACTGTTTATCGATGCGTAATTTTGAATAAAGCTCATTTCGTCTTTTTGCCTTGATAAAGTCCATCACAAGACGCAACGCGTAGTTGATTTAGAATAGTTTTCCTCTTGTCTTTATTTTATCAAACCGTATATATATATATATATATATATATATATATATATATATATATATATATATATAAGTTTATAAAGGAAAACTCAATACGTCATTTCAATTGGTTATAAACTATAGCTCATTTCAATGAGTTTAATCAGCTCATATCATCAGACCTTAAAATATTTCCTCCATCTGGTACAAAATCTCTGCCGGAATGATTTTTTTCTCAAAATGAAGAGAGGGATTACAATAATAATAATAATAATAATATGCATAAAATTACAAACATACAAATAAATAACAATAAATATAAGGGAAAAGAGGAGAAAGAAGGAAAGAGGAAAGAAAGAATTCAAGAAGAAAAGAGTACAGTTCCAAATAATAGTGTGGAATCTGTTTGAACTTTTCCAGACTGTCTTGAAAGGGTTTGACCTCTGAAGAAAACAATTCCCTTGACTTTTGGCGTCTGTTTGACCCCATTAGGTCAACCTATTTACCTATACTAACTTCTCTCCACATATATATATATATGTGTACATTCCCACATATACTTACAATGTGATTTTGCTTAAGTTTACATATATCCACTGATTTCTTTTTTTCTTTTTTCTTTTTTCTTTCTGGTTCTTAGCATTCTCATACTCACACATATATACGTTTCATAAGTATAGAGTTTCCGCGCTCCCAAGTAATACTGTATATATATATATATATATATGCACACACATATCACTGCTAAATATAATATACTTTTATATACACAAGATATATACGAGACAATCACGTACATATTTATGCCCATATACCCAAATACAATTATATATATATGTGTGTGTGTGTGTGTGTGTGTGTGTGTGTGTGTGTGCGTGTGTGTGTGTGTGTGTATGTGTGCATATGTACACAAACATGACTACATATACAGCACTTATCCATATATATAACTTATATAAGTGTACTAGTAGTTTTCTATATCCCCATGTAAAAGCACCCTCTATAAAGTCCCTGTGCGTTTGTGTACATTTAATTTCCAAATGGAGTGGTAATTTTCTTTTTTCTTTTTTTATTTCATAATAAATATTACTTGTTTATATCTATTTGTACTATTTTACTTCATTTGGCTTGTTGATTTATCCATATATGGGTAGAAAATCGTTACATTAGGGAAGATATATTTCGAGCATGTGTTATTGATTTTATCTAAACTTGACATACCTCGCCTCTAGAATTATCAAGTTCAGAGAATCTAGCCAGTTGGTAAATCAGAGAAACGATATAATTTACAAGTGCCGTCATAGAAATAAATTTAAACTATCCGACACATAAAATCCCGGAATCACCACCTTCCGACACCCTTACCAACCCTCCCACAAATGGATGGATCATTGGTTGGAAAAATGTGCAGACCAAATGAAATAAGGTTAAGAACCCACCATTCAATAGAAAGACACACCCATCTAGGCAAACAATGACTTCATATTATGATTAGTGTACATAAATCGAGCAGCTGAGTTCGAATTCCAGTTGAATTCATTGCATTCACTCGCAAATACCCCTGGGAAAGGTATTAATCCGTCTATTCCTTCCAGTTATGGGTTAAATAACAGGACAGATTGGGTTCTATAGCCTAGGCAGGCAACCAGTCTACCGCAGAAAGCAATGGCAACCTACTGCGGGATAATCTTCTGCCCAGTCAGTCATGTTTCTTTCGAGACATTATCGCCCAAGCGTGTTTCACGTACGGCACCTAACTGACTGACATAAATCTGAAAGAAATGTCCTACCATGAACTATGTCATAAAAAATGCTCAATATATTAATTTCAACATAAACATTTCCCTTTGGAAATGAGGCACCGAAATATGAGGTGAGATATGTCTCTCATAAAAAGGAGTCCACCAAATTTGTGCATGCTCCTAGAAAACTTTGTGAAAGTTCATATGTATTATGTATTATGAATTATTGTATACATTATGATACGTAAAATATGGCACCTAAATAGATGTGTATTTCATGGGTAAGAACAAACTTAATTAGGTCAAATATATTTTTCCATCGCGTGGGAACACCTAATTAGAGACGAGGTATGTCAACTTTAGATAAAATCAAGTATACATGCTCGAACTATATCTTCCCTAACGTAACGATTTTCTACCCATATATAGATAAGTCAACAACCCAAATGAAGTAAAATGGTATAAATAGATATAAACAAGTAATATTTATTATAAAAGAAAAAAGAAAAAAAGAAAATTACCACTTCATTTGGAAATTAAATGTACACAAACGCACAGGGACTTTATAGAGGGTGCTTATACATGGGGATATAGAAAACTACTAGTACACTCATGTAAGTTATATATATGGCTGTGTCCGTGTATATGTGGTCATGTTTGTGTACATATGCACATATATATATATATATATATATATATATATATATATATATTGTATTTGGGTATATGGGCATAAATATGTTCGTGATTGTCTCGTATATATCTTGTGTATATAAATGTACATGCGGGTTTGAGAATGCGACAAATTTATTTAGCAGTGATATGTGTGTACATATATATATATACAGCACTACGTGGAACTTTTTTTATAAAATTTTGTGATTTTCTCATTTTTTTATTTTTTTATAATCATATCGCCGCAAACAAGGCATTTCATTGCCACTGTTTATAACGGTGATCAAAACCAGTTTTCAACTGTTTTTCCGTAGTGATAACGGTTCTTCCAAACAAGATATTTACCTACCTTATCATGACGTTATTTCTAGTCACTGAGTGTGAGTGTCAAGCTTCTTGAGATAAAATGATCAATAGTCTCAATAGCTTGATGACAGAACTTTCAATGTAGACCTATATTATTACTGTATTATTCTAAACCTATCATAGAGGTGGCACAAGGCCGAACGTATAGGGCGACTTGTGAAGATCTGACTCACTTCTAAATCGTAATTGTTCCAGAGATACAAGTTGGCTATTATATCATGTTGATATACTCATGGTCCGTACTATTGTTGTCATAGTAATATTCAGTGGTAACTATTGTTCCAGATAATATAATCGCAGAAACAATTTTTTTTTTTTTGAAATGCTGAAACAATATTTTAAACCGGTTCTCAAAGCCTAGTGGAGCTGATTTAAATTTCGGAGGATACATATCAGGCGAACGAGTGTGTATCCTACTATACAAAATTAGTTTAAGTAATTTAAGAGTGGTGAGTTATTTTTAAAATGAAATTCAGAAGTGGATGAACCAATATACGAGGGTTATTCAATAAATAAGGTGAATTTGTCGGTATAAAGACTTCTAATACAGATAGAAGCTTTTTATTCTTTTTTTTTTTTTTGCTTTTTTCAACGTAGTCTCCCAGCAATGTCACACACCTTTCCCATCTGTGCACAAGCTTCCATATTGCCTCAGCATAAAAATCTTTGGACTGATGTCTCAGCCAATCGTACACAGCACTTTTGACTTCATCGTCACTTTCAAACGTCTTTAAGCAACATGTGGTACCATGCACAGTTCACATTCTCTTATGAATTTCAATTGCTTTGCACCCTTCAGCAACCAAAAACTTGATAACTGACTTCTGTTCAATCATGGAGCATGCTTCTTGGTCGGACATCTTTGTTAATATCCAAAACTCTCAAAGTTTTTTTTTCAATCTGCAAAAAAATTAAATCTCTTTGAAAAAAGGATTTTTTTTTTAAAAAAGTAATCTTCTATCTGTATTAGAAGTCTTTATACCGAAAAATTCAACTTATTTATTGAATGACCGTCGCATTCAATTATGATGTTTTGAAATGCAATGTTGTTTGTTAGCTTGTTGCAAAATAATTACCGCTCAAAATGTTGTATTTTGAAATGCATTTTAACATAATATTCATGGTATATATTAAGTTAATTTTAGTATACATAAAATAAATATGTGCTGATTAAATAATTTTAACTTATTTTCAGACAAATATTCTTAAAGCATAGAAGGCCTTACTTATGAACATGAGAAAACATTATCTTCGTTTACTTTTTTTGCATGAGGTCAAACTTGGGTACAGTGCCTCCCGAACTTCTCTCAAAATCAACAGAGCATGGGAGATGTGTCCACAAGTGATAGGATAGTGCGAAAGTGGTTCCAGAAATTCCGTACTAGTAATACTAGCCTTGAAGATGAAGAAGAAAGAGAAAAGTCGTGCAGTATTGACATTGGACAATTGCAAGCAAAACCCACCGCAAATGTCTAAAACGCTCGGTGTCAGGACTGCAACAGCCGCACGCCATTTGCAGAGTTTGGGCTAGGTGAAAAAGCTAGTGGGTTCCTCACGATCACAATGAAAATCAAAAACTTAGGCGTATTGAAGTGTGCTACGTAGCACTACTGATTCCTTTCTTGACTGAATAGTTACTTGAGATAGAAAGGGAACCCTTTATGATAACCGTAAACGATCAGGTCAATGACTTGATCGTAATGAGTACCTCCAAACATTTCCCGAAACCAAAGTTGCATCAGCAATGGTTATTGTGACTGTGTGCAATTGGTGTTATCCACTACAACTTTCTGGAAGCCAATCAGATCATTAATGCAGAACGTTACTGCAATCAAGTTTCTGAAATACAAGCAAGCCTGCAAAGAATTAGACATGCATTGGTGATTTGACGTGGCTTAATTCTGCTCCACGATAATGTGCAGCCACATGTTGCAGAAATGACTTTGCAAAATCTCACAGACTTAGGATACGAGAGTTTACCACATCTTGCATATTCTTCTGATCTTTCAGCCAAAGATTATCGTTTTAAAGCATTTAAGCACATGGTTAAACTTTAAAGTCAAAAGCAAAGGTGGAATCAGCTTTTTCGTTACATCACAGCCAATAACCTTTTAACAACGGGGAACAAATAATCTTGTCGATCGATAGTAGACGGTAATGGATGCTCAAGGCTCGTATTTTGACTAATTTCGACATTTCTGCAGTTAATTTGTCAAGAATAGAATTATGTTTCTTAAATCGGCCATTATTTTTACCACAATTGAATTAAACTTAACACAGCCACTGCATTCGCAAACTTGAGTGAGAGGAATCATTATAGTTAATCATTATAGAAAATAATACAGAAAAACTCTCGTGGGATTAAAAACAAAATGAGACCGTAATTGTTCGTAACAAAGAGGCACAGTGAATAGTGGCTCAGAATGAGGGATCGGAGAAATGAGTTCGAATTCCAGTCGAATTTATTATATTCACTTAATTGCAACTACTATCTCTAATTCCCAACTATGGATAAATAAAAGATCAGAAATGGGCCCTAAAGTTTTAAAAGTCAGCTGGTCGAGGACATTTTACTGAAATAAAAAAAAAACATCTCCAACTATGCCAACCAAGCAATAGTTGACTAAGCGTGCCGAGAATCGTTACATGCCTGAAGACATAGCCAATCAGAGAGGGTTCCTTTAAAGCAGTGGTTTCCAACTTTTTTTGCCCCGTTCCCCCTTTTCCAGTCACTTATTCATTTGTGAACCTCTACAACAGAATAAGTTAAATCAGCAAAAATAAAGGTATTTTTTTCTGATTTTTCCGTAAAAAATATATTCATGTAAAATGCCCTGCGTTATTATGCTGATTAAGCTTTAAACTTACTCATATAAAATCAAAGAACATTTAATTCATCCGTCCTTTATTTAAGTAAAGCACCTAGTAAAAATGTTATGTTAACGTTGTTGTAGTTGTAGGTATTGTACACAAAAACTATCTTTATAAAACTGGCTTTATTTTTGATCTTATGAACGATTGTATGAATAAAAAAAAGCATAAAATTTGTATACATGAAATACATGTATGAAAAAAAAAACACTAGAAAATCCCAAAACAGAAGTGAATAAACTTTTATTTATTGAAAAAAAAGTATTTTACTCTATATTTCTCAATGGGACCTTTGTGGTCGGTTTGAGCCCCTTGAAATTCTTTCATGGACCCCAAGGGGTCTATAGACCCCTAGTTGGAAACCTAGACTCTAAAGAGTGAGAATATCATGGATCTTAATAATTGTTTAATGCATTTTCATTTTTAATATCGTTTCAAAAAATAAATTCGTGATTTGATTTGTATAAGAAGACCACTGGAATTCCATGATGTGTCTTCGATGTGTTTCTTGTGCAAGAGTTTAATAGCAAGCTCCCATTTTCTCCTAAGCCTTAAGAGGCACATAATAAAACTAGTTACAGGTCGGGGACACGTGATAAATTTAATAGCAAGCTCATTTTCTCCCTAAGCCTTAGAAGGCACATAATAAAACTAATAGTTACAGGTCGGGGACACGTGATAAATTTAATAGCAAGCTCCATTTTCTCCTAAGCCTTGAGGCACATAATAAAACTAGTTACAGGTCGGGGACACGTGATAAATTTAATAGCAAGCTCCCATTTTCTCCCTAAGCCTTAAGAGGCACATAATAAAACTAGTTACAGGTCGGGGACACGTGATAAATTTAATAGCAAGCTCCCATTTTCTCCTAAGCCTTAAGAGGCACATAATAAAACTAGTTACAGGTCGAGGACGTGATAAATTTAATAGCAAGCTCCCATTTTCTCCCTAAGCCTTAAGAGAGGCACATAATAAAACTAGCTACAGGTCAGGGGACACGGGATAAATTTAATAGCAAGCTCCCATTTTCTCCCTAAGCCTTAGAAGGCACATAATAAAACTAGTTACAGGTCGAGGACACATGATAAATTTAATAGCAAGCTCACATTTTCTCCCTAAGCCTTAAGAGGCACATAATAAAACTAGTTACAGGTCGGGGACACGTGATAAATTTAATAGCAAGCTCCCATTTTCTCCCTAAGCCTTAAAGGGCACATAATAAAACTAATTACAGGTCAGGGACACGTGATAAATTTAATAGCAAGCTCCCATTTTCTCCTAAGCCTTAAGAGGCACATAATAAAACTAGTTACAGGTCAGGGACACGTGATAAATTTAATAGCAAGCTCCACATTTTCTCCCTAAGCCTTAAGAGGCACATAATAAAACTAGTTACAGGTCGGGGACACGTGATAAATTTAATAGCAAGCTCCATTTTCTCCCTAAGCCTTAAGAGGCACATAATAAAACTAATTACAGGTCGGGGACACGTGATAAATTTAATAGCAAGCTCCCATTTTCTCCCTAAGCCTTAAGAGGCACATAATAAAACTAGTTACAGGTCGGGGACTACGTGATAAATTTATCCGCTCAAGCTCCATTTTCTCCCTAAGCCTTAAGAGGCACATAATAAAACTAGCTACAGGTCGCGGACATGATAAGTTAATAGCAAGCTCCCATTTTCTCCGTAAGCCTTAAAGGCACATAATAAAACTAGTTACGAGTCGGGGACACGTGATAAATTTAATAGCAAGCTCCCATTTTCTCCCTAAGCCTTAGAAGTACATAATAAAACTAGTTACAGGTCGGGGACACGTGATAAATTTAATAGCAAGCTCCCATTTTCTCCCTAAGCCTTAAGAGGCACATAATAAAACTAGTTACAGGTCGGGGACACGTGATAAATTTAATAGCAAGCTCATTTTCTCCCTAAGCCTTAAGAGGCACATAATAAAACTAGTTACAGGTCGGGGACACGTGATAAATTTAATAGCAAGCTCCCATTTTCTCCCTAAGCCTTAAGAGGCACATAATAAAACTAGCTACAGGTCGCGGACACAGTAAATTTAATAGCAAGCTCCCATTTCTCCCTAAGCCTTAAGAGGCACATAATAAAACTAGTTACAGGTCGGGGGACACGTGATAAATTTAATAGCAAGCTCCCATTTTCTCCCTAAGCCTTAAGAGGCACATAATAAAACTAGTTACAGGTCGGGGACACGTGATAAATTTAATAGCAAGCTCCCATTTTCTCCCTAAGCCTTAAGAGAGCACATAATAAAACTAGTTACAGGTCGGGGACACGTGATAAATTTAATAGCAAGCTCCCATTTTCTCCCTAAGCCTTAAGAGGCACATAATAAAACTAGTTACAGGTCAGGGACACGTGATAAATTTAATAGCAAGCTCCCATTTTCTCCCTGACCTTAAGAGGCACATAATAAAACTAGTTACAGGTCAGGGGACACGTGATAAATTTAATGGCAAGCTCCCATTTTCTCCTAAGCCTTAAGAGGCACATAATAAAACTAGTTACAGGTCGGGGACACGTGATAAATTTAATAGCAAGCTCCCATTTTCTCCTAAGCCTTAAGAGGCACATAATAAAACTAGTTACAGGTCGGGGACACGTGATAAATTTAATAGCAAGCTCCCATTTTCTCCCTAAGCCTTAAGAGGCACACAATAAAACTAGTTACAGGTCGGGGGACACAGTAAATTTAATAACGAAACTCCCATTTTCTCCCTAAGCCTTAAGAGGCACATAATAAAACTAGTTACAGGTCGAGGTTACCGTGATAAATTTAATAGCAAGCTCCCATTTTCTCCCTAAACTGAGGCACATAATAAAACTAGCTACAGGTCGGGGACACGTGATAAAGCAGACACAGAAATTTAAGTATCCGGAAAGTGTTTTAACAGAGGATAGAATGTAGGACCGAGGTCCGAAAACTTTCTGGGATGGCCATAGATGAATTCCAAAAGCTTAGAAGCGTATTAAGAGACAGGAAAATTTCATTAGAAACAATAGGAAAAGTCTTGAACTATTACAAGATCTCTGTCCTCCTGTATGACAGTGAATGCTGGATAATCTTCTAAAAGATGAAGAAGAGAATTGAAGCAACAGAAACGTCGTTCCACTGAATGATGCTCAGGATACTATGAGCCGAACATATAAGCAATAACGAGGTTTTCGATAGAATGGAAATAAAAAAGCAACATATACTTAACATCAAGAAGCGTCAGTTGAAATATTTCGGGAAAGTAATGAGAAAAGAAGGCTTGGCAAAACGGATACTCACAAACAAGAATGAGAGAAAGAGGGACAAAGGAAAGCAGTGCGTAACGTACTTGACGGACTGTAACAAAGGGATGGCAGAACTGGTATTTGGGAAAAAAATAAACTTATTAAGAGCCACAAGGAATAGAAAGCTGTAGAGGTCCATGATTGCCTACGTCTTGAAGGGACACGGGTCGTAAAAGAAGATTCAATAGCGACTTGATCATTATTATGAAAGCACTCACGTTCTAGACGCGAATTAGACGCGAACACACAGATAATTTTCTCTCTCTCTCTCTCTCTCTATATATATATATATATATATAAATGTAATCATCCGCAGATCTGTTTTGCTGTATCACAGCTCATCAGTAGGGTTAGACTCCGATTGCTTTTTAACCCAGGATTGAAACCCGACTAAATTGGCGTCAGTCGGCGATTCTACCCCTGAGCTCTGGCGCTCGGTAGAAGGAGGCATACTTTTTAGCGTGTATATTATCATTATACACGCCCAATACCTGAGAGTGGTCTAATTCACCACTGAATGAACGATGTGTAGATGCTAGAGTAGCTACTGTTTTTCAAAGTCTACCATTCTTCCAGAGTGCTCAATCAGGGTGTGAGAGCGTAAATAGACATCCGTAGACAGATCTGTTTCGCTGTATCACAGCTCATCAATACGGTTAGACTCCGAATGGTTTTAACCCAGGATTGAAACTCGACCGAATTGGCATCAGTCGGCTATTCTACCTCTGGGCTATGGGCACTCGGTAGAAGAAGGCAGACTTTTAGCGTGTATATTATCATTTTACCCGTCCAATAGCCAGAAACGGTAAAATCAGTTAGTGCGAATTGCCTGAATGCAGCACTCTTGATAGAAACCTAAGTCGCGTAATAACTCGATTGCAAATGTAAAATATTCAAATGTTCTACAATATAATTGTATTTAACACTTCTTAATGCAAATGTGCACTGATCTAATTTATTATAACCAAACACTAAGTAAATAAACAATCAATATATGTATATATATATATATAAATTTATAAATATATATATATATATATGTATATTTACATACACGCACTCATACACACACACACACACACACACACACACACATATATAACTTCCCACATATATAAATAACAAACCGATTGTTTGTTGTTTTTAAATGTAAATTGTTTTTGCAACCAACATCCAACATTACCTGATGACAAGATAGAAATCTCGAAACATAGAAATTTCAAGGTCACAATGTAGTTTTAATTCATAATTATATGATTATATTATGCTCTACAATATTTATTGTATTGAGCTCTTTTTATAAACAAAGTAAATGCCAGCGAACTCAAAATCGTAAAAACTTGTGTCCTCTTCGACTGGATGGATATATATATATATATATATATATATATATATATATATATATAATTATGTGCATGTATGTTCAATAATAGTCAGTATCGCCCATCTTTTTTCTCTCTGTGCCTTGTGTTGGCCTTTTGTAGACAGCACTGATGGAATTTTTCCTTGCAATGTATCGATATACAACTAACAATCTATACATTTATCTACACTGACATATTTCCGGTTGTGTTGGCTTATATCTGTAATTGAATTTGGTATTTTTTCCCCTCTTTTACTGTTTAGGAAAAGCCTTTTAGCTTTTTTCCTATCTTTAGATCAATGTTTATATATCTAACGCGAAGAACAAACAGCATTAATGTTTTCGTGCATATGCGTTAATATCAAAGAAGCTTGTGTTTGCATATACATAACATTGTTAAGATTTTTGCTGTAGACATCATGGAGTTAATACTTTTGAGAATTTGCAACTTCGCTTTGAGAGAATAGATAAATAGAAATACCTAAAGAATATACTTCCGTGATTGTGTATTTCTTTTCGCTATATATATATTGCCTGTGCGTCATTTCATGTTTCCACACCACTAGCATCTATTTTTTCTTTGAGCTTATCGTTTTGCTATAAAGCGCTTACTGCTTTGAACTGTTGTAAAATTTCCATGTGTTCTGTTGTCACTCTGGATGCACCGACTATTTGTTTCTTGCCAAGCTCGAGTATTAGAGTAGTGGTCGAGAGGTCTGAGAACTCACATTGCGAACGTTTCAGTTAAGTCACACACAAACTGTCAGCTAATTTGCATTCTTTTGTATAGTCAGATATACTAGAAACAACGCCTTCGAAGAATACTGTCAGACTTTTTTGTTTTCTCGACCGGAATGCATATTATATCCCCATATATATATATATATATATATATATATATATATATATATATATATACACTAGCCGTATAGCCCGGCGTTGCTCGGGTGTAATGAAAGCTTTAAAACTCATCCATGGTCCTAGAGCTCAGACACTTTGGACGTTGGCATGAACACACACACACACACACACACATATATATATATATATATAAACGTAAATGCGTGAACAACAGGTAAAAAACCTACGAGTTCTACAATAACACCATTGATCTACGTTTATTTGAAATATAAATATCGTCTAATTTATAAAATTTATATATATGCATTTACAAATTTCATTAAAGATCTCAATAGAAACGAAGAAAAAAGTGCTAGACTGCTACGTGATGTCAGTTCTTCAATACGGCTGTGAATGCTGGACAATATCATCGAAAATGAGGACAAAACTGGAAGCGGCCGAAATGTGGTTCTACAGAAGGATGCTACGGATATCGTGGACTGAGCATACAAGCAACGACGAAGTGTTAGAAAGAATGGCAACAAAAAGGAAATTGATGCTGAGCATCAGGAAGAGACAACTGAAGTTCCTGGGACATGCAATGAGGAAGGAGAGCCTGGAGAACCTGATACTGACTGGACAGATAGAAGGAAGGAGAGACAGAGGAAGGCAGCGGATAACATATTTGCAGGGTCTGATCAGGTGGATGACGGAACGGGGGTTGCCAGGAGCAACAGGAGCAAACATATTAAGAGCCACAAGGGATAGGGAGACGTGGAGATCCATGATCGCCTACGTCCTGAAGGGACAGGGCACATAGAAGAAGAAGAAGAAGAAGAAGAAGACAATGGACTACGATTAAGCTTTTATTTAATTTTTTTCTTATTTGTATAAGAGCTTAAATTTCTGGACATTAGATTTGTACAAAATGTTCAAATTTCTGTATATCCGAGCGCTTTCGTCTATTCTTTTAGACATTATCAAGAGCTATTTTTATTATTTTATTCTTAATTGAAGACGTGGTGGTTTTTTATGTATGTGACTGAAGTTACCCACGTTGTTTCCGGAAAAAAACAATTGTACGAAAAGTTAAATAAAATACTTCATCGGAGTACTGTGTGAGAGGTCTTTAACGAAACACACACACACACACACACACACATATATATATATATATATATATATATATATATATCTTAGAAGTAGCACAATCTAATGGGTTAGCAGTCGGCTACTTGTAGCGATTTACTTTATTAAGAGTACTCGATACTTAGCAGATTATAAACTGCGTCTAGAGATTATATGCAAGTTATGAATTGGTATAAAGAGTTGCGTCTTTAATGTTAAAAGTTCTATTATGATCTTGTTTAGATTCTACTCAATATTAAGTTAGAAATATAGTGATAGAGAAAACTATTGTTTTTGGTTGGAAAAAGTCTTACTAAGTTAACAAAACAGACTAATTTAAGTGTCAGTAGTTTATTTGCAACTATTTATTCTGATACTTATACATTATTATATCTTGTAAAACTAATTTAAAAAATAATATGAAAGAATTTTAGAACAAATTCGTCAATTTCTTAAAGGAAAAAATTAAAAAAACATTTTATTTTAAAAATAAAAGATATATTAACAAAAAATAATAATAACCTTCTAAAATTTATTGCACAAATGCTCCTTTCCATTCAATAACACTTAGCAGCCTATTGTCAAGGTCTGATGTTAGATTTGCAATTTTGGCCGCTGGTAAGTTGTTTGTAGCAACTTTAACTGCCTCTCAGAGATCACACTTGCTGTTGGATTGCTTTCCATTAGAATAAATATCTCTCTTGAGGATGCTCCACAGGTTCTCAATGGGATTCAAGTCACAGCTATTTGAAGGCCAGTCCATAAGAGAATCTTCAACAAATCCCTTTTCTTTCAACCAGGATCTAGTAAACTTTAATGCATGACTTCGTGCGTTGTCTTGATCATAGATCTACGCTTGGCTAAAAACTGGTTATCAAGCCATTCAAAGAAATATTGCTCTAGAAAATCACAGTAACTTTTGGAATTCATTTTAACCCCGTCTTTCAATTTAAATGAAGCCACGAGCTCATTACCAATAATCCAAGCCCATATCATGATCCCACCGCCGCCTTGATGCGTTTAAAAAAATTTCTTGGGTCATGTTTCTTGCAAACCCATCCTTGGGCCCATCCATCAGGCCCATCGAAGGTGATCTTTGATTCGTCTGTAAGAAGCACTTTACTGAAATCAGTTTTCATGTATTTTTTGCCCACTGCAATTTTCTTTCCTTATATTATTTTGTTAAAATGGGTTTTTTTTACCTCGGCAAACTTCCTTAATGCTTCACACCTTGTTTCCCTTGACACCATAGGAGATCCAGACGGCCTCAAATCTGAACGCACTTGACGCATTTGGGTTTCGTATTAATTCTCTTCGGATATGTGAGAAGATCTCGCTTTGTTAAATTCCTGAATTCAGCCTGGGACTTTTTTCCTTGGTTGAATTCCCATTTGCCATATTTTCATGATTGTTCGATAATCCCTTTTTAAATCCTTAGAAATTTGAAGCAAAGATTTTCCTTTACTAATTTCTTTGATTATATAGTTCTTTTTATTCATTGTTAGTTCTGTTTTACGAGCCATAATACTAATTTCTATTTCTTGCAAATAATCTCTTGACACTGCAAATTGCTATAACTACTGAAAAATACTAAATATCAATCTGAAATTGAAAATTAGGACATAATTGCTTTCATGCTTAAGCGCTGTACTTAATAATACAAATTATTTCATTGGATAACACATATCTATGAATTTTACATAAAATATTTAACAATACTTCTTTTGGATATAATCTTTAGACGCAGTTTATATGGTAATATTTATATTATAAGTTATTTATAAGTTATTATAAGTATATATATATATATATATATATATATATATATATATATATATATATATTCTAAACATATGCTGTTAAATATAAGAGACAATGAATGTCTATTATGTTTATATTTCAGTTTAAACAACCTCTCTGAAGATGGCTTGGCTCATGTGAGCCGAAAGCTTAGAAGAAAATCAATAAATAATTATCCAAATGTTGGAGAATTTTTGTCTTTATTTTCAACTGAAATTAAAGCAAAAATACGACGTTTAGAGCGGCTCATGATTAAACATAATAGACATTCATTGTCTCTTATATTTAACAGCATATGTTTAGAAAATTACTTGTTGCCTCGATATACTATATATATATATATATATATATATATATATATATATATATATATATTAACTCCAAAATAGAAAGTGTATGTAGGTAAAATCCTCAAAATAAGGATCCTATTAATATTAATTTAATCAATATTTAAAATGATCCAGGTGGAGCGCTTGATGTAAATAGCATTTATCTATTCACAGACCAAAAAATGAATATTATATTAATAAATTCTGAAATTTGCATTTCTTTAATTAGCTATTTCAGCGTGAAAATTCTCGCTTCATCAGCAACAATCAGAACCATATATATATATATGTATAGTTAATTAGTTATTTTTTCGCCATAATTAAATTAAACCAGTACACAGTTGTATTAAAAAGTACTCAATACAATTATATCGTAAAGCTTTTGAATATATATATATTTTTTAGAAACACGTTATTTCTCGACCTCGGTTTAAACCTTTAATTTTTTCAGGTGATTTTTAATAACTGACGGTAAATCTTCATCGAAACTTAATATTCAGGTATTATGAAAATATGCTAAATCTGAAGATATACGATGTTTACAATTTACAATAATTACAGTTTGCAATATTTACAATTTACAATATTTACAATTTACAATATTTACAATTTACAATATTTACAATTTACAATATTTACAATTTACAATATTTACAATATTTACAATTTACAATATTTACAATTTACAATATTTACAATATTTACAATTTACAATATTTACAATTTACAATATTTACAATTTACAATATTTACAATTTACAATATTTACAATTTACAATAATTAAAATTTACAATATTTACAATTTATAATATTTACAATTTACAATAATTACAGTTTGCAATATTTACAATTTACAATATTTACAATTTACAATATTTACAATTTACAATATTTACAATTTACAATAATTACAATTTACAATATTTACAATTTATAATATTTACAATTTACAATAATTACAGTTTGCAATATTTACAATTTACAATATTTAAAATTTACAATATTTACAATTTACAATATTTACAATTTACAATAATTACAATTTACAATATTTACAATTTACAATATTTACAATTTACAATATTTAAATATTTACAATTTGCAATATTTACAATTTACAATATTTACAATTTACAATAATTACAATATTTAAAATTTACAATAATTACAATTTACAATATTTACAATTTATAATATTTAGAATTTACAATAATTACAGTTTGCAATATTTACAATTTACAATAATTACAATTTACAATATTTACAATTTACAATATTTACAATTTATAATATTTACAATTTACAATATTTACAATTTACAATATTTACAATTTACAATATTTAAAATTTACAATATTTACAATTTACAATATTTACAATTTACAATAATTACAATTTACAATATTTACAATTTACAATAATTACAATTTACAATATTTACAATTTATAATATTTACAATTTACAATAATTACAATTTACAATATTTACAATTTATAATATTTACAATTTTACAATATTTACAATTTAATATTTACAATTTACAATATTTAAAATTTACAATATTTACAATTTACAATATTTACAATTTACAATAATTACAATTTACAATATTTACAATTTATAATATTTACAATTTATTAATTACAGTTTGCAATATTTACAATTTACAATAATTACAATTTACAATATTTACAATTTACAATATTTACAATTTATAATATTTACAATTTACAATATTTACAATTTACAATATTTACAATTTACAATATTTAAAATTTACAATATTTACAATTTACAATATTTACAATTTACAATAATTACAATTTACAATATTTACAATTTATAATATTTACAATTTACAATAATTACAGTTTGCAATATTTACAATTTACAATAATTACAATTTTATTAATATTTACAATTTACAATATTTACAATTTATAATATTTACAATTTACAATATTTACAATTTACAATATTTACAATTTACAATATTTAAAATTTACAATATTTACAATTTACAATATTTACAATTTATAATAATTACAATTTACTGTGTTACAATTTATAATATTTACAATTTACAATAATTACAATTTACAATATTTACAATTTATAATATTTACAATTTACAATATTTACAATTTACAATATTTACAATTTACAATATTTAAAATTTACAATATTTACAATTTACAATATTTACAATTTACAATAATTACAATTTACAATATTTACAATTTACAATAATTACAATTTACAATATTTACAATTTATAATATTTACAATTTACAATAATTACAGTTTGCAATATTTACAATTTACAATATTTAAAATTTACAATATTTACAATTTACAATATTTACAATTTACAATAATTACAATTTACAATATTTACAATTTACAATATTCACAATTTACAATATTTAAATATTTACAATTTATAATATTTACAATTTACAATATTTACAATTTACAATAATTACAATATTTAAAATTTACAATAATTACAATTTACAATATTTACAATTTATAATATTTACAATTTACAATAATTACACAAGTTTGCAATATTTCACAATTTACAATAATTACAATTTACAATATTTACAATTTACAATATTTACAATTTATAATATTTACAATTTACAATATTTACAATTTACAATATTTACAATTTATAATATTTAAAATTTACAATATTTACAATTTACAATATTTACAATTTACAATAATTACAATTTACAATATTTACAATTTACAATAATTACAATTTACAATATTTAAATATTTACAATTTGCAATATTTACAATTTACAATATTTACAATTTACAATATTTACAATATTTACAATTTGAAATATTTACAATTTACAATATTTACAATTTACAATATTTACAATATTTACAATTTACAATATTTACAATATTTACAATTTACAATATTTACAATATTTACAATTTACAATATTTACAATTTACAATATTTACAATTTACAATAATTACAATTTACAATAATTACAGTTTGCAATATTTACAATTTAGAATTGTAAAGATTTTGAAGATATTTTCTAGCACTTCCCACCTGTGGAACACCCTTCTATTTCCTTGCTTCTCTGATAGTTACAATCTCCAAAAATTTAAATGCAACTGTCTACTTGAAACTTGTTCATATTTTATTCTTTCTTTAATACCCCCTGTAACCAAGCTTTCCTCTAACTGCAACCCCCTGTTCAATTGGGAATATCCCACCTTGCCTGGGTTGAAATTATTTACAAAATACTTCTATACCCGTGTCCGTTACAAAACCATTCGTCGGTGCATGGAGTACTGCTGCCATATATGGTCTGGTGCCCCTGCTGTTCATCTCCGGGTTCTTGACAGGTTCCAAAGGAGAATCAGTAATGTGATAGGTACTGATTGGCTGCTCGACTACAGCCATTTTCCCACCGATGAGATGTGACTTCCCTCTGTCTGTTCTATAAATACTTCTATGGCTTCTGCTCCAATCACTGGTGCTTCTGTAACAGGTGTTTACTCGTGCAACTACACTGGCAACTGGGTCTCACCCATTCACAGTTAGATCAACCAAATGCAGACGACAATTCAACTCCTGCAGCTTCTTTTCTCGCACTTCCCGCCTGTGGAACTCGCTTCCTTATTCTTTTTTCCTGACGGCTACAAACTCCAGGAATTTAAATGCAAGGTCAATACTCATCTCTTAACTACTTAACCTAGTTATTTCCACACCGCCCTGTATATACTTTCCTTTCTCTCCATATTTGCAACTGTCATCACACCTGTATTCCTATCCCCCTCTTTCTCCTTTCTAACTGGTTTGCCCTTCTCTTCAATCTCCTCTAATCTTTTCTCTTATGTAGCCCCCTGCATATCAGTGGCGTTACCCCCTTGCTCGGGGTCATATGATTAAAAAAAATCTTTGGATTTCTATTGTCTAATTTAAAAGAGTATCTATGCTCTTAAATGGTCCATAACAGTGAAGCCGGTCTTTGGTATCAAAAAACTTTATCTGTCGTAATTTAACGATACATGTGCGTAACGTTTATATTTTATTCGGAATTAAGAATTGCGAAATAGGAAAGCAAATAAATAGTGTTTCTTCCGGCTGCTCTAGAGAGGAGAGTATTTTTTATTCGTCTCAAAAATAAATATCCACTGAATAACGAGGATCTCTCCAAACTCTTAATTTAGTTCAGATGTCTTTTTGGAAATGTTTTCATGGTTTTCGTGAAACGTCTTAGATTTATTAGATTAACCTGAAGAACAAACCACGGGAGGTCTGATTATTATATTTTAGAACTTCTTTCTTTCTTTTCCATTATTTTTCTTGTTTTTTTTATTCTAATATAGATTGACTTTTTTTTTCAATTTCTCCAGTTGCCACTCAACATGCATCTTTTCATTCCTTTCTCTTTCTCTTTTTCTTCTCTTTTTTTAACTCTCCCTTTCTTTCTGTTTCTTTATCAATTATATTTCTTTCCCTGTTTTCCTTAATTTTTCTCTTTCTCCGTTTTTCTTTATAGTACCATTCTTCTTTCTTTCTTTCTTTTTTTCGAATTATTTTTTTCATTTCTGTTATCTTTTCTTTCTTTTCTCCGTTATACTTTAGATTTATTTTCATTCTTCTTGCTCCTCCATTTTGCCATTTTTAAACTTATTAAACTTTTTAAATCTTTATTTGTCGTTCTTTTGTTAGCTATAATCTTTCTTAATGACACGTTATCTTTTATACTTTCTTTCGACTTGATTTTCTTTCTTTGTTTCTTTTCCTTTCTTTGTTTTCTTTACTTTTGTTTCTTTCCTTAATTCTGTCTTTTTTTTTTTTCATCCTTTTTTCATTGGTTTGTTACTTTATTTTCGTTTCTCATTTTCTTACTTTTGACTTTCATTTTTATTGGTCATCTTTTATCTTCCCTTAGTTCGTTTCTTTTGTACTTTCGAATTACCATTTTTTTTTTATCATATTCTTCTTATTTTTCTTTCTTCTTTCTTTCAGGTGTTTTTCTTTTTGTTCGTTTTTTTATCCTTTTTGTTTGATATTTGTCTTTTTCTTTCTTTCTTTCTTTCTTTCTTTCTTTCTTTCTTTCTTTCAGGTGTGTTTCTTTTTTGTTTTTTAATCCTTCTTGTTTGAAATTTGTCTTTTTCTTTCTTTCTTTCTTTCTTTTTATCAGGTGTTTTTTTCTTTTTAGTTTGTTTTTTAAATCCTTGTCTTTTAAATTATTTGTCTTTTTGTTTCTTTCTTTCATTCACGTGTTTTTCTTTTTTGTTTTTTAATTCTTCTTGTTTGAAATTTGTCTTTTACTTTCTTTCTTTCTTTCTTTCTCTCTTTTTTTCAGGTGTTTTTCTTTTTTGTTTGTTTTTTTAATTCTTTTTGTTTGATATTTGTCTTTTTCTTTCTTTCTTTCTTTCTTTATTTCTTACAGGTGTTTTTCTTTTTGTTTGTTTTTTATCCTTCTTGTTTGATATTCATCTTTTTCTTTCTTTCTTTCTTTTTTTCTTTCTTTCTTTTATCGTGTCTCTTGCTTTTCTTTCTTCATTCCTTTTTATTTTCCTTCAAATTTTTCTTTTTCTTTTACCATTCTTGTTTGTCTCTGGCATTCTTTCTTTCTTCTTTCTTTATTTCTTTCTTTCTTTTTCTTTAATTTATCTTTTTTTCTTTTCTTTTAGTTGTTCATTTCTTTTTTCATCATTCTTTTTTACTTTCTATCATTCTCCTATTTTTCTTTTTTCTTTATTTTCTTCTTTCTTGCTTTCTTTTACTTTTTTATTTAGTTATTTTTTCCTTTCTGTCTTTTTTTTTCATTCTTTTTTCTTTCCACTTCAAACGGAACAATAAAAATTATTTCTATCAGAATTAAATATGTATTCCTCTCACGATCAAAGTTAAAATAAAACTCATCAAAATAGTTTTTATTGTCTTAGTTGAAAACAGAAACGAAATTCATTTTTCTTGTGATTCATGAATTTACTTTTTTTTTCGAGGTGCTATCAAAACCTACACATAATTCCCTTCCTTTGTATACACAACATCACACACACACACACACACACATACACACACACTTTATATTTATATATATGCGTGTGTGTGTGTGTGTGTGTGTGTGTGTGTGTGTGTGTGTGTGTGTAATGTGTGTTTGTGTCACTATAAAAACCAAGAACAAACTGAATAGAATTTACAAAACACGCCAGATACTGTATAAAACAACAAAACAATTTAATATTCCAGGTTTCCAATAACCTGTTCAAGTCTAGGGTTAACCGTTATTTTGTTTCTTCCTATTCCTCATAAACTGTCTTTTAATGCAGCCCTCTGCTTCGGGTGGTTCTAAGGCTTATACAGGAGGACCTTTCTGTCAAAAAATCTTTGCAAGTTACTTGTTTGTTTCAAGATTTATTGTCGTACTCATGGGGACTAAAGCCATGGATCAAACTTTTCAGCGATAGTCATACTTGTCGAATTAGTCTACGGTTCTTATTATGCATTAATTAATTTTAGATATACATCATCTAATGTGCATCTATATGACTATGAATATTTGACTTCAATCCCTTTACCCCGGTCCTTTACTAAATATATATCTTTATGATTATTTATGTACAATTTTATTAAAATCCTTTTTGGAACCTTCAAAATTCTGATTAAAACTTTGTGTTTTTGGCTTCGACCTGAGGCTAAAATGAATGCAGGAAATCCGATCGTCGTTTTTCAATGAGAAACACATAAATTTGGATATTTTTGCAAAATTCAGATAACTGTCGGACTTTTAAGAAACCTACAGGATTTACTCAGAAATTAATTTATTTATTTTTAAAGCTTTCTTTAGAAAAATTTGATATTTTTATTTACCCATGTTACTTAATATTTTTAAATGTTAAGATTTATATTTTATGTAAAGCTTAATTTTGTATTAATTATAAGAACAAGTCTACATGAATTTAAATCTTATTTTTTTCTGTCACAGAAGTCCTCCAGTTTGAGAAGAATATTCTCTGAATAGTAGCATATGAAAATGCAATAAAAATAAGTTTTCAAATTAAATTTATGAATAAAATATAGAAAGTGTGTTCAAAAAATATCCGACCTTATTTTTCCAGCAAATACTGTTGTCAGGTGGGCAAATTACATTGGAAGATTAAATAAATGTTACCTTCTTGCGCATCTGTGACTACTTTAGCGCCGGTGGGACGCGTCGTTTCTCAACTGATACGCCGAGAGTGCACATATGTAGTGCGCTCTCGTTGGCATTTTATTTTCACACAAGATGCAATAAATAAATAAATAAATAAATCTCCTCTCTCTCTCTCTCTCTCTCTATATATATATATATATATATATATATATATATATCAGCATGCAGTGTGGGTATAGAAGAATCCAAAGGAGTATCCTGTACAATTTGTAGTGGATATCTAAAAAAAAAATTGTACATGTTCAGAAATATAATTTATAATAAATATTCACAGCTCTATATTATATATCGAGCACTTTTTTAAATTAATATTTTAGACGTTGTAAATTTCTCCTTGTTCCTTATTCAATCGGATATATATATATATATATATATATATATATATATCCGCATCGCTCATTCAGTAATGAATTAGAGCACTCTGGCTATTGGGCATGTATAATAATAATATACACGCTAAAAAGTCTGCCTTCTTCTACCGAACGCCCATAGCCCAGAGGTAGAATCGCTGACTGACGTCAATTCGGTCGGGTTTCAATCCTCGGTTAAAACCAATCCGAGTCTAACCGTACTGATGAGCTGTGATGCAGTGAAATAGATCTGTCTGCGGATGACTATATATATATATATATATATATATATATATATATGAATGAACCTTCCGTCGATTTCGATATATGAGGATCCGACAACTCATTCAGTTTCATGCTTGATTCATATGTGCCATTTCAGTTCCTCTAGTGACCTACATACAAGTCCACATATTGTGACACACCGGGGCTCTCAGGACATAGCAACAGAAAGTGGGTTGATGCTTTTCGCTGTTGTCTTAAAGTCTCTTGTCTATTCAGTACGACTGATTTTGAAATGGCTGTTACCTCTCTGGCACACATATCTCCTGCTATTTCTATCTACGTATGTGGCCCATTGAGATCTGAGTGGTTCCTCTTTAGCTTGTCTTTACACTAGAGTCACTTTTCTCCAATTAGCCTTTCTTGACTGACAAGCTCACTATACATGAAGACCTTTGGTATTTTGTCGTCATATACCCTTGCAACATAACCATAATAGTGGGGTTGTGACAGCAGCAGAAAAGCCTCGGTTCCAACAATGTCGCATTTTGCGAGAATATCGGGCATTGGACATATTATCGTCAAGAGTATAATCATATAGAATAATATATAAACTCATTTAGTTCTAGCCACATGAATAATATAAATAAATTCGTTTATGCATAGCCGCACAATACATCAACTCATTCATGATTAATAATATATAAACGCATTTAGTTATAGCCACATGAATAATATATAAATTCGTTTATGCATAGCCGCACAATACATCAACTCATTCATGATTAATAATATATAAACGCATTTAGTTATAGCCACATGAATAATATATAAATTCGTTTATGCATAGCCGCACAATACATCAACTCATTCATGATTAATAATATATAAACGCATTTAGTTCTAGCCACATGAATAATATATAAATTCGTTTATGCATAGCCGCACAATACATCAACTCATTCATGATTAATAATATATAAACTCATTTAGTTATAGCCACATGAATAATATATAAATTCGTTTATGCATAGCCGCACAATACATCAACTCATTCATGATTAATAATATATAAACGCATTTAGTTATAGCCACATGAATAATATATAAATTCGTTTATGCATAGCCGCACAATACATCAACTCATTCATGTATTGCCAGATTAATAATATATAAACGCATTTATGTAAATTCATAGAAAATGTCTGAAAAACAAACCATTGGTTTATGCAATCTTATTAGTAAAAGCACCTCAGCTTAGTGTAATGGTTAGCAACCTTGTCTCGCTAGAATCTACTACAAGTGAGTTCGATACTTACTGGGTACTCCATAGTTTGGATGTGCTTTGTGGTGCAAGGATAGCGACTCGGAACGAGAAATTGTGGAGCCGAGTTCGAAATCCAGTTGAATTCCCTGCATTCACTTACGCGCAAATACCCTTGGAAAAGGTATTAATCCATCTTTTCCCTATAGTTATGGGTTAAATAACAGGACAGATTAGATTTGCTGGCAACCAGTCCACCGCAGAAGGTAATGGCTACCTAGTGCGGGATAATCTTCTGCTCAATCAGTCATGTCTCTTTCGAGATATGATCGCCCAAGCGTGTATCACGTATGGTACTTAACTGACTGACTGAATATAATAGTTGGAAACATGATTAAGGCTTCTACTGGGCCTAAAGTGGGTGATCAGTTTTATACTGTTATGAAGTAATAACCTGATCCCCCACTAATTACTACTTAGTAATATAATACATCACTTCCTGCTCTAGCTATGTGTCAAATAAGAGGACATATTAGGTTCTGTAGCCTTTGCTGGCAACCAGTTTACTGCAGAATGGCAAACTACTGCGGGATAATTTTCTGCCCAATCAGTCATGTCTCTTTCGAGATACTATCGCCCACTCGTGTATCATATATGGCACTTAACTGACTGATTAGTAAAATTGTGTAGATGGAACTGTTCAGAGAATCCTCAATAGGCACTGGGGATAACGAATAGCCAGTTTCATCAGCTCTTAACAATTGCTAAATAAGGCAGGTAGGTTTTTGGACCGTGGTATTGCACTCAATTTGAAAGTTAGAGTTTGATATGAGAAATAATGACGCAAAATATTTATTTGTTATCACGAAGTCACAATTTATAGTGGCTGAGTGTTTAACCCTCTAGGGCCATTCGTATCATATTTGATACAGTATTTCCCTATAAGGAAACGTTTGGTATTTCCCTATAAGGAAACATTTGGTATTCATTGACTGAGCAGTCAGTACTGCTTTCATTTGAAATTTATAAAATATTTCTCTTAAAAAATTTTTCAGGAAAATATTTCTTTCAAGGCTTGTTTTCATAATGTATCAAATATGATACGAATGGCCCTAGAAGCATCCAGGCCTTGCTCAATCGATCACGCCCGATAACCACGCAGTCTTCTAGGAACAGTAAATAAGGTCCGCTCCTCTAATTTAGCTGCCGTATAACCCATATAGGGACTCTGTGTGTGCTGAACAAACACAGATGTGTCTGAGTAGACGTCTGACACAGGGACTGATTAACATGTATGCATAGCGGTAGGACAAACAGAAAAACATAAAAGACACCAGCGGTAGACGTTTCTCTTCGGAAAATATTACAAGAGAAACTCGTTTTTCGCCACTTTTTACCTGCTTGACGTATTCATATCTTATAATTCTGTGTAGGACAAAACAATTCTCAGTCAGCCTAGTATTTTTTCTTTGTGTATTTTTCCTTCGTCTGCCAGAGGACATTATAAGAAGAGATTATTTTTTTCTCTGCTAGTTTATAGTTGCCTTTTCTATTTCAGTTGGAAAAATTTATAGCAGTGTTAAATATATTTTTCAATTGAGCTGAGTATTTATGAGCGTTTTAAATTTTGTAGAAACGAAAACCATTTTTGTTGTTTATGAATACTTTATATTAAATAAATTCATTTTGTTTCTTTTTTTGTTTTTGTTTTTTTTTTTGGGCCTTGGTAAAGTTCGTTAGTGAACGAAACGCGTCGGCTTAAACTAAATACGGTTTTCTACTTGTCTTTTTCTTTAGTCACACACACACACACACACACACACACACACATATATATATATATACATATATATATATATATATATATATATATATATATATATACACATGCGCTAAATATAGTTTTCCTCTTGTTTCTTTCTTATAATCATATATATATATATATATATATATATATATATATATATATGTATATATATATATAAGTGTAAATCTAACCTAGAGCCAACGAACCTAGCTAGGTTCCACCTAACAGATGGTCGCTTGTCCTGACGATCCGTTAGGTGAAACCTAGGTCGGTTTGTTGGCTCTAGGTTAGATTTACACTTATTTGTTTGTTCTATTATTGTATTGAACGCTTCAGTGTTACGGTTCTCGTCTCGTGTGTTTTTTCTTTTCGATGAGTATTTTGACTTATGTTCAAGTACTTAGCTCGTTTCTTTTTTTGTCCATTTTTCCCCCTCCGCGTTTATTTTCGGTGGGTTTTTCGAGACGGGTTTAAAAATAAATTTATTATTATTATTATTATTATTATTATTATTATTATTATTATTATTATATATGAGTAAAAAGGATTTTGTCTCTATAACAGATCCGATTCATACCGACTTCGAAGTTTCGTGAGGACACCGTTATGATGTTCTTTACACGTCAGGGCTGTGTGCCAAATGAGAACATCATGACGGTGTTCTCACGAAACTTCGAAGTCAGCATGAATCTGCTCTGTTATAGAGACAAAATCATTTTAGTTATCAACGCTCTATCTACATTCCGATATCGAGCACGTGAGGATAAAAAAAACCCTGCTTGCCAGAATATATTTTTTAGTAAAATCACTGAAAATCAACAACCTTGGCGCTATATATATATAAGAAAAATTAAGGTAGACACGTTATCGGGACTATACTTCCGATTTACCATGAAATAACGTGTCTGCCTTAATTTTATTTATATTTACTCTATATGTATATATATACATATATATTTCGAGCTCTCTTAGAGAGTTATCCTACCACTGTATGTACAGGATACTCCTTTGGATTCTTTTTTATCTACACTGCAATCTGATATATATATATATATATATATATATATATATATAGGAAAAAGTTGTAAGTTTAAAAATGTATTTTTTGGATAACAAAAAAAATAATAAAAGAAGCACTAAATAAAACCATCCACATAAATCGTAACACGCTTCTCACATACAAGAAAAGAAATAACAACAACCGAATTCCCATGGTTTTTAACCGCAATCAATATTCCCACACACTTATTCAAAATTTAAAAAATGATTACAAGAACCTCCAATCAAACAAAAAAATCAAAGATCTGTTCGATAAACCACCCATAAATGCAATGAAACAAACACCCAACCTATCAACTATCCTCACTTCTTCCAAATATCTAAAAATTACAAACCTATCAAGGAATTTCAAATGTAATAAATCTCGTTGTTTAGTTCGCAACCATTTAGTAAACGATGCAGTATTTTCTCTACCCAACACCAACATCAGATTACACCCACCACGCCTCACCTGTGACAGCCAAAATATAATATATTTTCTCTTCTGTTCAATATGGCCAAATAGTGGTGATTTAAATGTGATGTAAACAATTCTCGACGAACGCTCTCGCGACGAACGCTTCTAGTTTAAATTTTAAAATCATTTGTTTCTGATGAAAGGCCGAGGTCGGTCTGAAATATCAAATATATATATATAATAATAGAAATAAATAAATACTGTCAAAAATACTTTTTTAAACTTACAACTTTTTAGTAGTTTTTCCTATACATATTAATACAGTATACGTGGATCATCAGTATGCTATACATATATATATATATATATATATATATATATATATATATATATATATATAGTGACCTTGTCACCAAGTTGTTCTGGTTCGGTTGGGGCCAGAAATAAAGACACAAAGATAAAATAGAGTTATACAAATATATTCCAAAGTCAGTAGTACAAACATATACCAGTGAGCAATTATCAGCGTAAGTGTTTAGTTTGGAAGCCAGATTTATCTTCTGGAATAAAATCCGCTATCAACTATACCTTATTCTGCTTTTACAAAGCAGAACTCTTACGGATATGCAGTTTGAACTTGTTTATGTGTCATCTGTGTAAGTCTCCAAAACAGTGGAGATATAGATATATATATATATATATATATAATTAACTATAGCAACAACAATACCAACAGTAAGGGAACTAACTCTAAATCAATTATTGTTCTTATATTTTGAATTTTGGTTCGTCACTACCAAGGATCGAACTCTTGACTACTACATTATACTAACATGTATAACAAACTATATCGGCTCCGCCACCGTCCCGAAGGAATTTAGTGATGCATTTTTAGAACTTTTTACCCTCAATGTCAGATGAAAATTTGACAACTGGGTTATGTGGATTCGCCCCACTTGTCATAATGTGTATTTAATAATTCCAAGGTTATTGTAAATTATTCATCTCAGAAATGGATTAAAAGATTTTATTTTATTTTATTTTATTTTATTTTATTTGCTTCTTTTAATAGCATCCATTTTTGTCACGTTTTCTGTATTTGGTGAATCAGGTAGAACTCTTTGATAGCTTCACACTTTCTAGTATTAAATTTTTTAAATGTATCGGACACCTATTTTTGGGTGCTGCATTTCGGCGCAATAGTAAATATTTGCCGGTAGTTATGGTCTTTTTACTTACGTGAATGTCGGGTATTTATGGTGTTTACGCGCTTGTGTATATATCACAAAAATGCATTAATCTTACTTCTTTTTTTTATAATTGTGTCGCCCCAAGAAAAAGCATTTTACTACCACAGCTGAGCAGTGGGTTACATAGGAGGTATGTTATTAGAAACAGTGACAGGTTATAGGTGGTGTCTGGAAGTGGGTAAGAGAAGGATGACTGTGGCATAAAGTGAGGGATAAGTTTATATATTGATTGTAATATAGAATTGATCCCCCACTTTGTATCCACGTTATAATGGTACAGAATTTTTTTTATAATCATATCGCCCCCAGCAAGGCATTTTACTGCATAGGAGGAAAGTTATAAGAAACAGTGACAGGTTATAGGTGGTGTCAGGAAGTGGGTAGAAGAAGTATGAGAATATTGATGAGAGTGGAGTGGACGAAGAAAGAAGCATGAGAAAGAGAGAGAGGGGATGCAAATTAGTGAGATAGGAAATGACTATTGACTTTACTTCTAAAGAATAAAGTGTAAATGTAAAGGTTGTTCAGTTTGGTCCGAGTCTTTAATTATACGGTGCCTGAAAATTTTACTTAGTAAGCTTTACTCTGTTCTAAGTTGCGATAATTGAGAACAATAATTAGACAAGCTCGTGAATCATTAATCCAACGCCATGGGCCTCGTAATGTATTTATTCAAATTACATAGCTGTTACATAAGGTCATGTACATGGTGCCTTCAGTGCAGATAAAACTCACTAAACAGAAGTAATTATATATTTTTCCGCCTGAAAGAATCCGCTGTTAAAAAGGTCGGTTCTCTGTGCAGAGCCAGGAAATTTTTCACATCTGAAACAATCCTGCACATATATAAATCTACCATCCGCCCCTGCATTGAATACTACTGCCATATCTAGTCGGGTGCTCCTGCGATCCACCTAAGCGTCCTTGACAAAATTCAACGGAGAATCTGTAATGTGATCGATCCCGACTTGGTAGCTCAGATACAGTCACTTTCTCACCGGCGCAATGTGGCTTCCCTGTGTCTCTTCTACAAATACTTTCACGGCTTCTGCTCTGATGAACTTAGCTCACTGGTGCCCCCGATATATAAATTTACTCAATCCCAAGATTAGCAACTAGGTACCACCCTTTTACTGTGAAACCAGTAACATGTAAACGCAAATTCTACTATAGCAGTTTCTTTTCAGGTGAAGGACTCTAAAATCAAGCTGGTAGAAAAATTTAAACACCTGGGAAGTTTTATAACAAAAGACGGAAAGTGCGACACAGAGATCCAAATGTGAATTGGCATGGCGAAGGAAGCATTCCAGAAGTTAAGTAAAGTATTAAGAAACAGGACAATTTCGCTAGAAATAAAGAAGAGAGTACTGGACTGTTATGTGATGTCAGTTCTGTAATATAGCAGTGAATGCTGGACGATATCATTTAAGATGAAGGAAAAGCTTGTAGCAACTGAAATGTGGTTCTACAGAAGGATGCTGCGAATATCATGGATCGAGCATGTGAGCAATGATGAGGTTTTGGAAAGGATAGAAACGAAAAGGAAATTAATACTGATCATCAGAAAGAGACAACTGAAGTTCCTGGGACAAGCAATGAGGAAAGAGGGCTTGGAGAACCTGATACTAACAGGCCAGATAGAAAGAAAAAGAAACAGGGGAAAGCAGCGTGTAACATATTTGAAATACCTAATCAGGTGGATGATGGAACGCGGGTTGCATGGTGTAACAAGATAAGTTATGCTAAGAGCCACCACGGATAGGGAGACGTGGAAAGCTATGATCGCCTACGTCATGAAAGGACAGGGCATATAGAAGAAGAAGAATCTTTGGTGTCAGTATTATCACATCAAATTCCAGATTTTAAACTCAGTGCAACACTGATTTTGTAAAAAAAGTGAAAAGTTAACTTGTCCCATCGTTCAGTCCTAAATATCTCTCTTGGTTACTTAGCCTCTGTTTTAAAAATATATTCTTATGATGTAATTATTTATTACTGTTTGATTAATATGGTACGAGTCCAGTTTGATGAAAATCAGTGTAGAAACCTTGTGTGGCTTTAATCTTTTAAGTAAAGCCCTGGAAAGCATTTGCGAAAGTTCGATTATGTTATTTTGTTCGATTATGTTATTTGGCTGAATTGTTTCCAATTCAGTATTTCCTCCAAATGCTTTATTCGCTAATATCTTTTTAGTTTTTGCAATGTTTGCATAAAGCTTCATTTATTAACAACTAGCAGTATAGCCCGGTGTTGCTCGGGTGTAATGAAAGCTTTAAAACTAATCCATGGTCCTGGAGCTCAGACTCTTTGGACGTTGTCTCGAAAGACTAAAAAGCAATAGTTGTTTCCAGTTAAAGCGAATCCCTAGACTGAAAGAAAAATCAATGGATGTAAGTCAAATTTTGATTTCCTGGTATCGATATCAAATAAGTTTTTCATCGTAAACTGAATTTTGAAGGCTAAATAAGTCCTCTGAGTAAATGGTATCCTGGCTGAGACTAAGAACTACAATTATACCTACTTGGAGCCAAACCCGAAGCAAAACCTAAAATAAAAGGGCTGAAAAAATACAGACATACAGGCAGATAAGCAGATACAGACACAAACATCTTGCCTTTTATATATATATATTATCGATTTTTTGCACTATTGTAAGAACTTGAAACTTCTGAATATCGTTTCTTATGTCTTTGTCTATCAAATTTGATTAAAATCGGGCCACTCTTTTCTATAACCCGATTTTTCGATTGTCGATTTTCGATATTTATCGGATGTACCTCGACACAAAACCTAGCTCAGAACACTCGCAGACGCTTATAGTACAACTGTGTAAATTTTCAAGGAAATCGGTTCAGCCGTTTCGGAATCTATAGATAACGGACACACACACACAGACAGATATAGACAAAGTTCCATTTATAAATAAGTTTAGATTCAACACAATATTGCTATCTCCTGTCTCACTAACTTACATCCTCTCTCTCATTCTTTTCTACATCTTCCCTCTCCTACTCTCTTCCTGACACCCCCTGCAACCTCTCACTCCTCGTAACATTCCTCCTTTGTGACCCCCTGCACATCAGTGGCAGTAAAATGCCTTTCTTAGGGCGACACGATTATAAAAAAAAAGAAAAATACTACAAAGTACCGAGTAAGAAGCCAATAAATTTATTATCATTGTTTTATATTTCAGCAATAATAGATCATGAATAACCTTGAATAAATTTCTTGAATATTCATGACCTTGACAAATCATTCTCGCTTAATTACTTAACTTTAATTGCTTAATTTATGACTGATTATCCGCTGCTTGATCTTGTGATTCGTCATTTAACGGTTATAAATTTCGTCTTCCCTTCAGCCCTTCACAAATGATTGTGAGCATCAAGTTATCGTCCTTTTCAAAGAAGAACATCCGACGTACAGATCGACGAAATATGCAGAAATTCTTCATGAATTTTCCAGTCTCATCAGTCGTCACCATTTTTCAACGATTGTCTAAATGTACCACTTTTTTTTTTTTTTAATGAGAAATCTCTACAAGTGTATTTAAAGTTTCGAATGTTATTTCATATTGTATCTCTGCCAGAGATTTGCTTTGTTTCAAAAATCGATTTATTGTTTCACTTTCCGGAATAAAGAAATAGCAGTTATGAATACAGTAATAAAAGTCAACAATAAATTAATAACAGGAATAAAAAAAATTAATGTCAGAAATAAAGAAATAACATAAAGAAATGATAGTCGGGAATAAAACAATTACAGTCATGAATAAAGAAATAACAGTAACCACCTTTCAATAACAGCCAGGAATGTCTAAATAACAATAAAGAATAAACAAATAAAAGTCAGAAATTAATAATCAAGAATTATTATTTCACTTTCAGGAATAAAGAAATAACAGTCAGAAATACAGTAATAACAGTGAATAATAAGTAACCGTTAGGAATAAAAAATATCGCCTATGAAGAAATAACAGTCTGAAATTTAAAATTGAAACTCGAGAATAATATACTTACAGTCAACAATAAATTAATAACCAGGATAAAGGAATAAAAGAAAGCAATAAAGAAATGATAGTCGGGAATAAAATAATAAGAGTCAGGAATACAAATAACAGTCATCATTCAATAAAAGCCAGGAATAACTAAATAACAATGAAGAATACATAAATAAAAGTCAGGAATTAATAATCAGGAATTGTTGTTTGAATTTCAGTAATAAAGAAATAACAATCAGAAATAGACATAACAGTTAGGAAAGCTGTAATAACCGTCACTAATAAATTAATAACAGTCAAGAATAACAGAATAAATGTCAGCAATAAAGGAATAACAGTCAGGAATAAAGAAGTGATAGTCGGGAATAAAATAATAACAGTTCTGAATACAGAAATAACAGTGATCGACATTCAATAATACTCAAGAATAACTAAATAAAATAAAGAATAAATAAATAAAAATCAAGAATTAATAATCTTTGATAATAAAACATGAATGATATTATTAAAATTTAAAATTAATATTTTAAAAGTTTAATATGTATCTTTATTCGATGAACATAGGCCAGGCAAAAACATTTCGCTTTTATTGCACCTAAGAAGTTGGAAACGGCCAATTTTGGGTATTACACTGGAACTAAGAATAACTGAAAATTGCTTTCTGCCTTATATTGCCAATATATATGTGCAAATATGTTCTGGCCCAAAAGATTAAATCCAATTAAATAATTTTATTAAAGAGGTTTTAACTGCAATTGGCTGAAGCAGTCATAGCATCCAAATTTGCCACTTTTGGCAAGAAAAAACACCAATGATTTGAAGACCCTGGGCAAGGATAACGGATCATGGGTCACAACTCTTGGTCAGGATATTTAATTAGAGAATTACTGTTCATTTTGATGCCAACTAAGAAATTCCAAAGCTTAATAGAAAACACTTAAACATAATTTACATGAAGGCATTTCAGGGCTACTTTTCGCCGAAATGGGAAATTAGAATTAATATAGACTTTGTCTAATTCGACTGACATTATGTCAGTAGAGTTTTCGGAAGATGTTACAGAATACGTAGTCAAACGGATGGGGGTGGCATAGCGAAATTGCAACCTACTGACCATAGAGACGTATAACATCTGTATTATAATCTCGACGATATTAAAGCTAGAATGTTTCTGTGCAGCCAGTCGGTTAAGTACCATACGTGATAAACGCTTGAACGATCATATCTCGAAAGACTGACTGGATCGATGATTTTCCCGCAGTAGATTGCCATTATTTTCTGTGTTAGACTGATTGTCAGTCAAGACTGCAAACTTCTCCTTCCAGCTATTCAACCCATAGTTGGAGGGAAAAGCGACGGATTCATAGCTTCCTCAAGGGATTTGCGTGTACGGGAATGCAACGAAACTGCACCGTGCACGCACATCCACATTTAAATATATATACATACATAATAATATTTAATATGTATAATAGAATAAAGAACAAATAGGAAATATATCTCAATCTAACTTGATTCACTTTTAGTAATGCTTCATCAGAGATCGAGAGAGAAATTCTGATCTATATATTTAACTAATATATATATATATATATATATATATATATATATATATATATATATATATATATATATATTAAAAAAGGATTAATTCAAAGATGTTGAATGGCCATTTCGATATGAAGATCCCCACGGGGGACAACACATCACCTCAGCAACAGAAAAATCCTTTCAGAAACTGGAGAAAAATTAGTCTACTTTTACTTTTTAAATAGATTGCAAAGAAATTAAAAAATAAAATAAAATAAAAATAAAAAGAAAGGGAAAGAAAAAGAAAAAGAAGACGAAAAAGAAAAAGAAAAAGATAGAATAAAATCAGATAAATAAGAAAAGAAAAAATTGACATCGTCTGGGTTCGCAAAAAAAAGGAGAATGTAACTAAAAATTAACAGACAGCCGTGTTAAATCGACGGAAGTTTAAGCAACACGGAAAAAAGGTGGTAAGAGAGATAAAAGAAGGAAGGGAGGGAAAAAGAAAGAAACTAAAGAAAAAAATTTTTAAATATTACAGACGCTGGACAAATTCAAAAACCTAATTTCCCCAAAACGTTGAAGTATTAGAAAAAGGCCTTTACTTAAAAAGGCATAATTATTAATAAAAGGGAATAAAAAGATATAGGATTTAAAATAAAATTATTTTTAAAAAAAATTAGGTCATTTGAAATTAAACTAAATAAAGACAACACTAGGTAAAAAAAAAAAATTAATTACAATTATACATACCTATAGAAGTACACACATACATACATATATATACACACACAATTCTACGAATAAGAATACATATATACATACACATACACACACATACATTCAATTTATTACACACTTATATACATATACATGCGCATACACACATATATATGTGTGTACACACCTATATACAAAAAATTCATATACACATACATGCACACATACACACACACACACACACACACACACACACACATATATATATATATATATATATACATATTCCATATGCACTCACACACATACATATAAAAATATAAAAAATTAATGAATATTATGAAAAGGAGCATTTAAATAGCTAAAAAAATTTTTTCCAAAATTACATATAGCCCACATACATAAATACATATATACATATATATACATATATATACAAATATGCACATCCACACACAAACATACACATATACATAAAAAATTAAATAATAAAAAAAAAATTAAAATTAAAATTAAAAAAATTTAAAAAATTATAGAAAAATTTAGAATTTAAAAATTTAAAATTAGAAGTTAAATTTTAAAATCCGCCCTATGGCGGCACGTGTTTATAAATTCCCTCCTAAGGTTCAAAAGTAAGTTCTGATGAGGATAAAGTAAAATAAATTTTCAAAATTCAAAAATATTGAATGAACATTTCAACATGAAATCCCTAAGAGAGATTTAACGTATCCTCAGCAATAGTCCATATGACATTTCGACGCTCTTGTGTTCTTGGCGCGGCTCTTCAGATCCAAATGATACAACAATGGGTAATCGAAATATCACCGCCCAAATTAAAAAACCGAAAATTCCTTCTCTTTTATTTGATTTGCAGTAAACGCCCACATGCCCATATTAGGGCGGGCATTTGTGACGTTTATATACGAAAAGGCTCTCGTTCATTCGAAACACAAAAAAATTTGAGAACTAGCCCCGCGTAAGGTATGTGGTAGGGTTGACGATTGACATGTGCGAGGACGGCAAAGGTTAAACCCGGAAAAGGAAAAAGTAGAAGAGGTAACGCTGAAGTGGTTAACCCGACCGGCGGTAAGATGGAGGAAACCACAGAGAGAAAAGGAAATGCTTGCCCTAATATGGGCATGTGGGCGTCTACTGCAAATCAAATAAAAGAGAAGGAATTTTCGGTTTTTTAATTTGGGCGGTGATATTTCGATTACCCATTGTTGTACCATTTGGATCTGAAGAGCTGCGCCAAGAACACAAGAGCGGCGAAATATGTATAATCCAAACTAATAATTAAAAATCCATTATATAAAATATATATATATATATATATATATATATATATATATGAAATCTATTTTTATGTGAAGATGAGTTCCTGACATAGGAATTTACTAACATTCACAATTGTCTAAAACCCACTAATTGTTAATTTTAATTAGGATGTAGTTATTCTAATATTATGATTATTACATATATATACATATATATCCTTAAAAGATATCAAACAATTAAAAGAAACATCCAGATCATTACAAGAACATCTCCCTAAGATAGATCTTTGTCTTTTAAAAGGAAAATACAAGGTATGGTGCTTAGAGCATGTACTCATTCAAATGCTACTATAGCCCCTACTTGTATACGAATTTCGAATGAGTGCAATTGAATCCATGGAAAGAAAAATAAACAAATATATCCGAAAATGGTTGGGTTTGTGTTGGGGTGCTCTCCACCTTTCCACGGAAATGGACTATTCGAATCACTATATAAAATAGTATTGCTTATACCCCTAAGAAGAAAGTCGAGTGAGCGAGTTCGTCGGGTATTTCCTAGTCAATCTATCACGTCTCCACGACGATACTGTATACTAATTACCTTGTTCTGTATTCTACTAATCCTCACCTCTTGTAAATACTTCTCTTTCCTGACAATACACCTACTTTTATACATTCTAAGAATATTTGAATTATTTTACTAATATTTTCTATTTGTAATATTATTAATACTATTTTATCATTTAAATTTCATTTTTAGAATTATTATTATTATTATTAAAAATTATTATTATTATTGTTATTATTATTACGGATTATGATAATATTAATATTAGGTTATTTTTATTTAGTATTATTTTTTGTCATCATTAACATCCTTAGCATACTACTATATTCTAAAGACTAATATTAGTATTACAGCACGAATGCTGGTGTCCCACAGGGCTCTATCCTGGGCTCGACGCTCTTCCTTATTTTCATCAACGACCTCCCTGATGAGATCAAGTCCCAAGTAGGCATCTACGCAGATGACACTACAATATACTCCCGCTCCAGTAAGAAACCTGTCGTGGTGGACAGACACAAACTCGCTGCTGACCTTGAGCGGGATCTACACTCTGTGGTGAACTGGAGCAAGAAGTGGCTTGTCAACTTCAATTCCTCTAAGACCAAGCTGTTGTCTGTCAACCATTACAGGCAACCTCTTCTGCCTCCCATAAGCATGGACCAGGTGATTCTCCCGGAGAGTAATACACTACGCCTCCTCGGACTTACCCTGTCCTCAGACCTCAAATGGAACCACTATATTGAATCCATAGCAAAATCTACTGCTAAGAAGGTTGCGTCACTATGTCGATCCAGGATGTTTTTTCCACCTGAATCCATCCTGCATATATACAAGTCAACCATCCGTCCGTGCATGGAGTACTGCTGCCATTTATGGTCAGGTGCCCCTGGCGTTCTCTTCAGTGTTCTTGACAAGCTCCAAAGGAGAGTCTGTCATATGATAGGTACTGATCTGGCGACTCGACTGCAGCCACTTTCCCATCGTCGAAATGTGGCCTCCCTCTGTCTCTTCTATAAATATTTTCATGGCTTCTGCTCGGATGAGCTTAAGTCACTGATGCCTCCTCAACAGGCGTTTACCCGTGCAACCAGACTGGCAACTGGGTCCCACCCATTCACAGTCAGGTTAGCCAAATGCAGACGACAATTCTACTCCTGCACCTTCCTCTCTCGCACTTCCCGCCTGTGGAACTCACTCCCGTATTCTTGCTTTCCTGACGGCTACAACCTCCAGAAATTTAAATGCAAAGTTAATACTCATCTACTAACCACTGGCCTCTAGCTCTCTCTCCTACCCTGTATAACCTTCTCTTTCTCTCCACCTATGTATACGTCATCGCACCTGCTTTCTCAGCTTTCTATTGTTCCTTTCTAACTAGCTTGTACTCCTCACTCTTTTCTAATTAATCTTTTTACATTTATGTAACTCCCTGCACATCAGTGGCGTTTCCGCCTTGCTCGGGGTGAAATGATTAAAAAAAAAATTAATAAAAATGTAATGAAACCGAAACAATTATATTTATGAGACGAAGATATTATTATTGCCGCCGAAATTAACATAGAAATGTAACAATTCAGATTATTTATTTAAAATATGGTCCCTAAATATACTGCCCTGTATTTGAAAAGTTCATCATATCGTCTGGTTTGTAAATGCAACATAGTAACCATGACATCGGCGTTCAAAAATTAACATTGTATATCTGACTCCCTCTCCAAACAACAAAATGTTTTCTTTCATCCCCGTCTGGATAAATCTAAACCATTTATTTTGTTTTTTTTTTAATCGGTCTGATGAGTTAAATAATTTTTTAAAATATTCAGGGAATAAATTATCACTAATGGATTCATAAATTTGTACGATGTATTTTCACTATACACACACACACATACACACACACACACACACACACACACACACATATATATATATATGTGTGTGTGTGTGGGGGTGGGTGGCATAAGTTCATCTGAGCAGAGCAGAAGCCATGAAAGTATTTGTAGAAGAGACACAGGGAAGCCACATTGCACCGGTGACAAAATGACAAAGTCGGGATTGACCACATTACAGATTCTCTGTTGGATTTTATCAAGGACACCCAGGTGGATAGCAGAAGTACCCGACTAGTTATGGCAGCAGTATTCAATACACGAGCGGATAGTAGATTTATATATATGTAGGATTGTTTCAGACGATATAAACTTCCAGAGAACCGACCTTCTTAAAAACGGATTTAGCGATGGATTCTATATAGTCATTCCACTTAAGGTCTGTTTTTTCAATCATTTCACCCCAAGCAAGGCATTCCACTGCCACTATTGGCAGGGGGTTACATTTTTTTTAATCATTTCACCCCGAGCAAGGCGGAAACGCCACTGATGTGCAGGGGGTTACATAAATGTAAAAAGATTAATTAGAAAAGAGTGAGGAGTACAAACTAGTGAGAAAGGAACAATAGAAAGCAGGTGCGATGACAGATACATAGGTGGAGAGAAAGGGAAGTTTATACAGGGGAGGGGAGAGAGCTGAGTATTGACTCTGCATTTAAAGTGATGAGAAATAGTGGTTAGTAATAAGAAATGTCGGAAGGAGACGGATGAGGATACCGAGGATGAGGGTTGAGTAGATGGGAAGAGTGCTTGAGAGAATGGATGCGAGTTAGTGTGATAAGAGGTGTCTATTGACATTACATTTAAATTCCTGGAGATTGTAGTTGTTGTGGAAGCAAGTATAGGAAAGGGAATTCTACAGGCGGGAAGTGCTAGGAAAGAAGCTATTAGAGTGGAAATTGCGGTTACATCTTATCTGTTTCACTATAAAAGAGTGGGACGTAGCTGCTACTCTAGTATCTCGTGCAAATTCATACCTAGGAGTCACCAGCGATCTAATTTATTCGTACAACTAGACTGGCCACAAGCTTCCACCCATTTACAGTTAGATCAACCAAATGAAGCGGACAATTCTACTCCATCAGCTTTGTTTCTCGCACTTCCCGCCTGTGGAACTCCCTTCCATATACATGCTTTACTAAAGGCTTCAATCTTCAGGAAATTAAATGCAATATAAATACCCATCTCTTATCGACTTGACTCCAGATCTTTCTACATCACCTTGTATATCTTGTTCTTTTCATTTTTCTCTACCTTTGCTACTGTTTTCACACCTGTGTTCCTACCCTTTTCTTGCCCTTTCTCTGACGGCCCCTGTAACTGATTAGTCTTTCTCTTCACTCTTCTCCTCTCTAAACTTTCATTCATATGTAGCCCCCTGCGCATTTAATTTATCCCAATGCACTTGGTAATTTACATGACTGTATATATCACATGCGATTCTATACTTTTTTCGTCCCGGGGATGGACTACAGCCGTTATACATTTTTACTCAATTTAAATTTTGGTTCGTGTGTGCGTTTAACTGAATCCATAGCAAAATCCACTGCTAAGAAGATTGGGTCCCTCTGTCGATCCAGGATGCTTTTTCCGCCTGAATCCATCCTGTATATATACAAATCAACCATCCGTCCATGCATTTATGGCCAGGTGCCCCTGCCGTTCTCCTCAGTGTTCTTGACAGGCTCCAAAGATGAGTCTGTAATGTGATAGGTACTTATCTGGCGACTCGACTGCAGCCACTTCCCCACCGTCGAAATGTGGCCTCCCTTTGTCTGTTCTATAAATACTTTCATGGCTTCTGCTCGGACGAACTTAAGTCACTGGTGCCTCCTCAACAGGTGTTTACTCGTGCAACCAGACTGGCAACTGGGTCCCACCCATTCACAGTCAGGTTAGCCAAATGCAGACAACAATTCTACTCCTTCAGCTTCTTCTCTCGCATTTCCCACCTGTGGAACTCGCTCCCATATTCTTGCATTCCTGGCGGCTACAACCTCCAGAAATTTAAATGCAAAGTCAATACTCATCTACTAACCACTGGCCTCTAGCTCTCTCCCCACCCCAGTATAACCTTCCCTTTCTCTCCACCTATGTATACGTCATCGCACCTGCTTTCTCAGCTTTCTATTGTTCCTTTCTAACTAGCTTGTACTCCTCACTCTTTTCTAATTAATCTTTTTACATTTATGTAACTCCCTGCACATCAGTGGCGTTTCCGCCTTGCTCGGGGTGAAATGATTAAAAAAAAAAATTAATAAAAATGTAATGAAACCGAAACAATTATATTTATGAGACGAAGATATTATTATTGCCGCCGAAATTAACATAGAAATGTAACAATTCAGATTATTTATTTAAAATATGGTCCCTAAATATACTGCCCTGTATTTGAAAAGTTCATCATATCGTCTGGTTTGTAAATGCAACATAGTAACCATGACATCGGCGTTCAAAAATTAACATTGTATATCTGACTCCCTCTCCAAACAACAAAATGTTTTCTTTCATCCCCGTCTGGATAAATCTAAACCATTTATTTTGTTTTTTTTTTTTAATCGGTCTGATGAGTTAAATAATTTTTTAAAATATTCAGGGAATAAATTATCACTAATGGATTCATAAATTTGTACGATGTATTTTCACTATACACACACACACATACACACACACACACACACACACACACACACATATATATATATATGTGTGTGTGTGTGGGGGTGGGTGGCATAAGTTCATCTGAGCAGAGCAGAAGCCATGAAAGTATTTGTAGAAGAGACACAGGGAAGCCACATTGCACCGGTGACAAAATGACAAAGTCGGGATTGACCACATTACAGATTCTCTGTTGGATTTTATCAAGGACACCCAGGTGGATAGCAGAAGTACCCGACTAGTTATGGCAGCAGTATTCAATACACGAGCGGATAGTAGATTTATATATATGTAGGATTGTTTCAGACGATATAAACTTCCAAAGAACCGACCTTCTTAAAAACGGATTTAGCGATGGATTCTATATAGTCATTCCACTTAAGGTCTGTTTTTTCAATCATTTCACCCCAAGCAAGGCATTCCACTGCCACTATTGGCAGGGGGTTACATTTTTTTTAATCATTTCACCCCGAGCAAGGCGGAAACGCCACTGATGTGCAGGGGGTTACATAAATGTAAAAAGATTAATTAGAAAAGAGTGAGGAGTACAAACTAGTGAGAAAGGAACAATAGAAAGCAGGTGCGATGACAGATACATAGGTGGAGAGAAAGGGAAGTTTATACAGGGGAGGGGAGAGAGCTGAGTATTGACTCTGCATTTAAAGTGATGAGAAATAGTGGTTAGTAATAAGAAATGTCGGAAGGAGACGGATGAGGATACCGAGGATGAGGGTTGAGTAGATGGGAAGAGTGCTTGAGAGAATGGATGCGAGTTAGTGTGATAAGAGGTGTCTATTGACATTACATTTAAATTCCTGGAGATTGTAGTTGTTGTGGAAGCAAGTATAGGAAAGGGAATTCTACAGGCGGGAAGTGCTAGGAAAGAAGCTATTAGAGTGGAAATTGCGGTTACATCTTATCTGTTTCACTATAAAAGAGTGGGACGTAGCTGCTACTCTAGTATCTCGTGCAAATTCATACCTAGGAGTCACCAGCGATCTAATTTATTCGTACAACTAGACTGGCCACAAGCTTCCACCCATTTACAGTTAGATCAACCAAATGAAGCGGACAATTCTACTCCATCAGCTTTGTTTCTCGCACTTCCCGCCTGTGGAACTCCCTTCCATATACATGCTTTACTAAAGGCTTCAATCTTCAGGAAATTAAATGCAATATAAATACCCATCTCTTATCGACTTGACTCCAGATCTTTCTACATCACCTTGTATATCTTGTTCTTTTCATTTTTCTCTACCTTTGCTACTGTTTTCACACCTGTGTTCCTACCCTTTTCTTGCCCTTTCTCTGACGGCCCCTGTAACTGATTAGTCTTTCTCTTCACTCTTCTCCTCTCTAAACTTTCATTCATATGTAGCCCCCTGCGCATTTAATTTATCCCAATGCACTTGGTAATTTACATGACTGTATATATCACATGCGATTCTATACTTTTTTCGTCCCGGGGATGGACTACAGCCGTTATACATTTTTACTCAATTTAAATTTTGGTTCGTGTGTGCGTTTAACTGAATCCATAGCAAAATCCACTGCTAAGAAGATTGGGTCCCTCTGTCGATCCAGGATGCTTTTTCCGCCTGAATCCATCCTGTATATATACAAATCAACCATCCGTCCATGCATTTATGGCCAGGTGCCCCTGCCGTTCTCCTCAGTGTTCTTGACAGGCTCCAAAGATGAGTCTGTAATGTGATAGGTACTTATCTGGCGACTCGACTGCAGCCACTTCCCCACCGTCGAAATGTGGCCTCCCTTTGTCTGTTCTATAAATACTTTCATGGCTTCTGCTCGGACGAACTTAAGTCACTGGTGCCTCCTCAACAGGTGTTTACTCGTGCAACCAGACTGGCAACTGGGTCCCACCCATTCACAGTCAGGTTAGCCAAATGCAGACAACAATTCTACTCCTTCAGCTTCTTCTCTCGCATTTCCCACCTGTGGAACTCGCTCCCATATTCTTGCATTCCTGGCGGCTACAACCTCCAGAAATTTAAATGCAAAGTCAATACTCATCTACTAACCACTGGCCTCTAGCTCTCTCCCCACCCCAGTATAACCTTCCCTTTCTCTCCACCTATGTATCTGTCATCGCACCTGCTTTCTCAGCTTTCTATTGTTCCTTTCTAACTAGTTTGTACTCCTCACTCTTTTCTAATTAATCTTTTTACAGTTATGTAGCCCCCCGCTCATCAGTGGCATTTCTGCCTTGCTCGGGGTGAAATGATTAAAAAAAAAAAAAAGAAGTAGTCTAAGGTTATATATACCGAGAGTAATGCTGATACATTTCGCATATAAACTTAAGCAGAAACAATATCTCTGATAATTTTTTGTTAAACGAAAAGTTGCAGCGTAAGTTTAGATGCAAATATACTTTTTTACAACGTCCAGTTCAATTGTCCCAGCCGTGAGGAGTGAACAAAAAATTCGGTTTTTCTTATATATATCAAAGCCGTCTGTTACTATGTATAACATTTGACATTCAATTTAAAAACTAACGCATTCAAATTAAATTATAAGCCATCAAATGAAAAAAAAACTGCAATATTTTTCGTTATCGATATAAAATGGGATCAAATTAATCGTCGAAATTAAATTCGCAATTGTCAAATAAAAGACGAGTTCAGATGAACATCAAAAGAGGCAAACATGTATTATCAAACTATGTGGTCAGTTAAATGCCATACGTGATACACGGTTGGGTTATCATGTCTCGAAAGAGACATGACTGACTGGGTAGAATATTATCCCGCAGGAGGTTGACATTACTTTCTGCGGTAGACTGGTTGCCAGCCGAGGCTATAGAACCCAATCTGTCTTGTTATTTGACTCATAACTACAGAGGGAAAAGATGTATTATATTACTAAGTAGTAATTAGTGGGGATCAATTTATTACTTCATAACAATAGTAAACTAATCTCCCACTTTATGCCCAGTGGAAGCCTAAATTATGTTTCCAACTATTATACTCAGTCAGTCAGTTAACTGCCATACGTGATACACGCTTTAGGCGATCATGTCTCGAAAGAGACATGACTGACTGAGCAGAAGATTATACCGCAGTAGGTTGTCATTATTTTCTGCGGTAGACTGGTTGCCAGCCAAGGCTATAGAACCCATTTGGCCTGTTATTTGACTCATAGCTAGAGGGAGAAGAGATGTATTATATTACTAAGTAGTAAATAATGGGGATCAGTTTATTACTTCATAACAATAGTAAACTGATCCCCTACTTTATGCCCAGCAGAAGCCTAAACCATGTTTCCAACTATGATACTCAGTCAGTTAGTTAAGTACCATACGTGATAAACGCTTTGGGCGATCATGTCTCGAAAGAGACATGACTGACTTATGTTGAACGGAAAGATACATGATAAGGTTAGATGCAAATATACTTTTTTACTACGCCCAGTTTGATTGTCCCTGCAGTGAGGAGCAAACATAAAATTCGGTTTTTCTTATGTATATCAAAGCCCTCATTTTTATATGCAAATTTTCACATTCAATTTAAAAATAAACGCATTCAAATTAAATTATAAGCCATTCATTTTAAAACATTTCAATATATTTTTCGTTATCGATATAAAATGGAATTAAAGTAATCGTCTAAATTAAATTCAAAATTGCCAAAGAAAGGAGTTCCGAGGAACACCTTATACTTCTTCTTCTTCTTTGTGCCTTCTCCTTTCAAGGCGATCATGGCCCTCCACGTCTCCCTATCACTGGTGGCTCTTAGCACTCTTTCTCCTGTTACACCATAAAACCCTCGTTCCGTCATCTACCTGCTCAGGCCTTTCAAATAATGTTATCCGCTGCTTTCCCCTGTCTCTTTTTTCCTCTATCTGTTATCTGTTAGAATCAGGTTCTGCAAGCCCTCCTTCCTCATTGCATGTCCAATGAACTTCAGTTGTTTTTTCCTGATGCTCAATATTAATTTCCTTTTGTTTCCATCCTTTCCAAAACCACATCATTGCTCACATGCTCGGTCCATGATATCCACAGCATCCTTCTGTAGAACCACATTTCAGTTGATTCAAGTTCTTCCTTGGAGGATATTGTCCAGCATTCACTGCCACATTGAAGAACTGACATCACATAGCAATCCAGTACTCTCTTCTTTGTTTCTAGTGAAAGATCCCTGTCTTTTAATACTTTACTCAGCTTCTGGAACGCTCCCTTCGCCATGCCAATTCGCCATCGGATCTCTGTGTCACATTTTCCGTCTTCTGTTAGAACACTTCCCAGGTATTTGTACTATCAAACTATGTGATACTAACATAAAAAATGCACAATTAAATTAGAATTCGTGAATTGTAAATTTATTATTTAATTTCAAAGTGTTAGTTTTTAAATTATATGTCTTTTTTAATTTGAATGCCTTGGTCCCTAAAATGAATGGCAAATATTGTAGAATAAGAAAAAAATTACTACGATATTTCAAACTACTTTGCGTACTTGAGCTTTTAAGTAATCCTAGACTTATCAGTGTAAGTTGAATTTAATAGCTTATAAATGTTACCGCAAAACAGTCGTAAAATCTTTAAGAAAGAATACGAATAAACTTTTTTCCAGATTTCAGAAAACTAATCTGTGAATTGAAGATTTACAAAAATAAATTCCACTCTCTTTTAGGACACGGGTAATCATGGCTCTCCCCAGTTTTCTTCTAAACCGTACACTAATATGATTGTTATTGTAGATACTGGTGGAGTTTTCCCTAATGCCTCCTCCATAGACTTATTATCGAGATATGATTTATATTTAGCTGATCGCTGATCACCTCCTGTTGCCCCGGTTTTCATTCACACTAAAGTGAGATGAAGGGCTGAGTTAGACACCAACCATTCTTCTATGAACCATTTGAACTCTCCTGAACTGGTTGCGAGTGAAAGTTAGATATTCCAATTTTACCTATCGCTGGGGAGAAGAGAGGCAACTGTCTACTCGCACGCTCAAAATTATTCTTTCATAAACATCACAATCACAAGTTCTGTAACACGTTCGGGTCATAGGATCACCACATGTTCTACAATCATAACAAAAGTAGGTGTGTTTAGAGAAAGATAGTTTAAAGGTGCATATAGTTGTACAGGTTGCTTTTGAATTCAGAGTTAACTTTCTTCTAGGTTGGTTGCCCTGTCAAGACAAAAGACTCCAGTCTAATCTATATTAATTTTAATTAATACATAAAACAGTTCCATTAGATTAATCGTAAAGTCATCAAGTCCAACAAATTGTAATACTTGAAAGGTAAAGTGCTAAACGAACTAGAATATATCTTTTTTATATGACGTATTTCTTCAGGAAGTAGGTCATGGCTCTCCACAATTTTCTTTTAGGTACGTGTCTCTTCAGGGCGTTGGCACTCATGTCGCTACACGATAGAATATCTTAAGGACCCTAGATGACACGCCAGGATTTGGTATTAGAGGCCACAACTTGAACATAAGGTAAGCAGATGATAGTGCTGATTGCAGACACGGAAAGGAAACTACAAGACCTCCTACAGAAGGTAGCGGTGGAGAGTGACAAAAAAGGACTACAATTAAACTTTAAGAAAACTGAATGATAGTCATCAGCAAAAGGTGCAATCCAAAATGCCAAATACAGGTGGGGGATACCAGAATCAAGCAAGTACAAAAATTTAAATACCTAAGAAGTGTTCTAACAGGAGAAGGATGCTGCGGATATCGTGGATTGAGCATGCAAGCAACGATGAGGTCTTGGAAAGAATGGCAACAAAAACGAAATTAATAATGAGCATCAGGGAGAGACAACTGAAGTTCCTGGGACATACAATAAGGAAGGAGAGATTGGAGAACCTGATACTGACTGGCCTAATAGAAGGAAAAAGAGACAGAGAAAGGCAGCGGATAACATATTTGCAGGGCCCGATCAGGTGATGACGGAACGGGGGTTGCCAGGATTAACAAGAGCAAACATACTAAGAGCCACAAGAGATAGGGAGACGTGGAGAACCATGATCGCCTAAGTCCTGAAGGGACAGGGCACATAGAAGAAGAAGTAGCCCTTCATAAAATTTATCTTTTTTTGATATCTCCAAAACCCTGCATTATCATCCATTTATTCAATCTTAATCATTTTCCTCGTGGTGTTCTGTCCCTTCAGAACATTGACGATCAAGGCTCTCCACCATTTCCCGTTCTTATAGCTCCTAATATATCTTATTTTTTTGTGATCTCTCCTAAGCCTGATCTTTCATCCATTTAGTCAGTTTCAGTTTTTCTTCTGGTAGCCGTGTCTTTTAAGGACGTTGGCGATTATGACTCTCCACAAATTCTTGGTTTCGTAGCTCTTTAAAAAATATTCTTATTTCTCATGAACATCTATTAATGTTCAATAGGTATATTATGCGTTGTTTTATTATGTCCTTCTTGGCTTTAATCTGTCTTGTGACTATCAGATTTTCTAAGCACCCTTTCCTCGTTATGTTCCCTTTTCTCAAGTCTATAATTATTTTCTTTTTGTTTCCATTTTCTCGTTAACACACACACACACTCTCTCTCTCTCTCTCTCTCTCTCTCTCTCTGGTGTCCTCAGTATCCTTTTCGAGAATCACATGTCTGATTTGTTTTCTTGAATTAAGCTTGGTCCCCGAAAAGAGATATTTGCAAAGTTGGTTTCAAATATAATGCGTTAAAATCTCCGACCATTCCACTTAAGCATTGCACTAATGATTGTTCAAGACAATTACCTGAATCGGTTTGAAACCCGAAAACTGTTTCCCAGAGTCTGAATAATAAATTACACGTTTACTTTCCCTTTTATCACGCAATCTACCGCTGTGTTCACAGCAGTGAACCTCGCCGGTATACTAGTGAGGAGGAAATTACCAATTCAAAATCAGGATCGGTTTTTGTACTTGACACTATACAGATGATACAAAGATCACCTGAAACTTAAATCGAGTTAAAATAATGGCACACCTATTGAATATCGAACTCATTGTATTAAATCATTACTGATAAAACCATGCTGAATATCTGATAAGCTGTTTCTCTTACTCTGCTATTTTCTACCTCGATTGATTTTCAGGCATTGTTCGTCGGAATATCATTGTAAGAAATAAAATATGTGTTAATCAATCTAGTTTGTTTTTCAGAGAATCAAATGCTAGAGAGAGACAACCGTTTACGAATGTCCTTACGTTAATCGCAACAGATATTCAGACAAGCTTGACGATCAACAGTTTTCACTGCGTTTAATTAATTTGGGTTTATAATAATAATGCCACTTGTTAAACCCAACAGACAACAGCAAGATTATTTTACAAAAATAAAATTCTTCAGTAAGTAATTTATGTTAACTTCTCAGATTGTCACAAAACTTAAAAACGGGGTGTCCAAAGAGGATTGACCGCACTACTTCTTTGTTTAACGACTTATCTCATTTTAGGCCGAAATTTAATTTTTTTTTTTGGGGGGGGGATCTTTGAATTAATGAAAATATGATATATATTATTCTTCTTTCATAATCGAATATGAGGCAGATGATACTGTTTGTGTAGCCAGAATTGCTAGAGTCGGTCATACATGTATTTTATGTTGTATTTTTTAATATTTTATTTTGGAATATAGTTTTGCTTCTTTAAGAAATTCTATGATATATGGATAAATTTCATGAATGTGTTCTTTCATATTGGCTGATTTTATTTAGCGGCATATCAACATCTTTATGGGTTATTGATATGGACCCGGTATGAGACCATAAAATAATGAGTCAACACAGTGGTAGGTCAAGAACATATATTACGTCAACAAGAGATATAAATAAATACAAAGAGAAAAAGTAATAATAGCTTGGCTACAAATGACAGACAGACAGACAGACTAGACTGAGATGAACTGAAGTCGTACTGGAAACCAGTGTCTCTGTCTCCCCGGCTCTGTCCTCAAGAGTAATTAACTCTCGGTTAATATAGGCAAAAGACGAGTCCAGTATTAAGTGGGTAACTCCCCACAACCGTTATTTAATGTCAACGTTTAAATATTTGGATGACAGTTTTATGGCACCGGCTAAATATATTTTGAATGCAATTTCATGACTTTGGTAATTTTACTATAAAGTATAATGCTGATCATTCATTTTACTTTAAAGTTGTATCGTTGATAATTTTGCTATCAATATGTATTTTTATACCTTCCAGGTGCTTTGATTTTTCTTTTAGTGTCCACTATTTTCTCAAAGCTGGGACCCCAACAAACACTACCACCCTGTATCACTCAAATGACTACATTGAATCCATAGCTGCATCTACTACTGTCAAGTCAGGAAATTTTTTCTTGTCAAAATCCATTTTCCACATTTATAAATCTACCATTCGTCCGTGCAGTGAATACTGTTACCATATCTGATCAGGTGCTCTTGCTATTCATCTTAGGGTTCTCGACAAAATCCAAAAAACGGTTTGCAATATAACTGGTGTTGATTTTTCGGCTTGTCTTCAGCCATGTTCTTTCCGATGACTTCTCTGTCTTTTACACATGATAAATTTCAATTAAATTTAACCAACGCTTTTATCTATGTAAATGATGGCACCACCGTTTACCCCCGTCTCAATAGTAAATCTGCCAAGGCTGACAAAGTAAACCTGGCCTCTGCTCTTGAAACAGATCTATCAGCTGTGATGGATTTGCTGTAAGAAATGGATCGCAAATTTTAATGCCTGCTAAACGAAGCCACACTTCTTTAAACATCATAGAGAAACATTCCTTCAGTATCGATGACTCTAGTAACCCAGAAAGAAACACACAGTTCATCCTTAGCCTCACTCTCCAAACTGATCCCAAGTAAAACAACTACATCAAAATAATAGCTACATCTATGTTAAGAAGTTTGCCTGTATCGGGCAAGGAAAGGTTTCTCGTCAGAAGCCATTTTGCACATTTATAAATCTCCTATTCGTCCCTGCATTGAATACTGTTGCCATATCTGTCCGGTTGCTCTTGCTATATATCTTGGGGTTCTCCCCAAAATCTAAAGGAGGATGTGCAATAGAATAGGTGCTGATTTTTTGACCTGTCTTCAGTCAATTTCTCGCCGATATGATGTGTCTCTTTTTACCAGTGTTTTCATCGAAAGTGCTCTAACGAGATTTTTTTCTGAAACTTCGACCACGTTTATTTACTCGTGCTAATAAATTGGCATCAAAGTCCCATTCTTTTACTGTAGAAATATGACTGTCTTTTAATAACAGTTTCTCGCACTTCCCGTTTGTGGAACTCGCTACCTTTTGCTTGCTTCCCAGACAGTTTCAATCTCAAAAACTTTAAAGGCAACGTCAATTGCCATCTTTTATCTACTTTGGTCTTATCCATCACTTACTTTTTTTTACATAAACTGTACATTTGTCTATCACTGTAGCTCCTTGCGCAACCATGGTATTTCTGCCTTGCTTGGGGGTGAAATAATTATAAAAATACCTAAGAACAATGACAATTAAGAGGTGGTTAAATGATCCTCAATACTTTCAATTTCCTATTCAGAGGTTTTGCTGGCGGGTGTCGTTTATGGTCCTACACAAGACAATATCTCATTAATCTATCAAAATATTGAATATTTCCATTGATAAAGTCCTTCTGAGAACGAAACATATCGGCTAAGATAAGTTTTCCTTTTGATCCTATTCATATCATTTTTACAAATATGACTAGAGTCAGACGTTCATAGTATTTAACGTTATTTATTTATTTTTGCCTGGTCAAGGCAATCTAGGTTTCAAAGACTTTATTGAGTAGTTATTTATGCTTCTACACCATTATTTCTCATTATTTACTGAGTATTGTCGTCTTTATTCGAGACTGTATCTGGATAAGAGCTGTCCGTTGGCTCTACCAGCGTTTATTTCTTTAATATATATATATATATATATATATATATATATATATATATATACTGTTAAATAGAGAATGAATGACTGTTATGTTTAATCATGAGCCGTTCTGAATTGTTATCGTTTCTTACCAATGTTTTTTGTCAACACAAAAAGAAGTATCTTTGATGGTGGATGTCTTTATGTTAACGTCCCTGTAACCTCTCTGAAGATGGCTTATGTGAGCCGAAAGCTTAGAAGCAACATAATAAAAAAATATCCAAATGTTGGAGAATGTTTGACTTTATTTTCACCTGAAATTAAAGCCAAAATACGTTGTTTAGAACGGCTCATGATTAAACATAATAGACATTCATTGTTTGTTATATTTAAGAGTACATGTTTGGAAAATTATCTACTGACTCGATGCACTATATATATATATATATATATATATATATATATATATATATATATGAAGTAGGGATGCTGGAGGTAACATCAATCAGTTATGTTTATATTCATTTTTAATGCTCTATCTTTGGTATCAAACATTATTAAAAAACTGCTTGCCTTAAATATTTTTGTCTCTCCGTATCTCACTGACTGACAGCATATTTGGCTTCATGGTGTCTTTGACATCGCTTTTGTCTACGTTTTTGAAAGATCATTTTCAGTTGAGCACATTTTCATGTTTTAAAATTCAAGAAAATTTAAAATTCTAAAAGCAAAAAACAAAGAGACCGTATACTGGAATGTTGATTGGGGCTTGATTCTATTAGTTAGTATTGGTTTATTACGTGTAATAAAGCAATAGACGTTTATTTTAAATGTAAATGTATGCATATATTAGAACGCTTGTCTGTTTATTTGTATGCCTGCGTAATAAAACATATGTGAAGCGAATTAGAAACGATGGATGAATTTTAAATATGTGTGCAAGAAAATCATGCTTAAATGTGCTCAATATAAGAGAACGTGCCTATGCAAACATAAAAGGGGACACTGTGGTCAAGTTCGAGTGGTGATAGCCTGTTTCATGTTTTAAAATAATCTTTGAAGATGGCATATATATATATATATATATATATATATTTATAGAGGTAGAATCGCCGACTGACGCCAATTCAGTCGGGTTTCAATCCTGAGTTAAAAGGCCATAGGAGTCTAACCGTACTGATGAGCTGTGATATAGGGAAACAGGTCTGTCTGCGGAAGACAACAGTATATATATTTACATATATATATAAGGGGTACTATAGAAATATATTCCATATATACTTCCAGAAATATCTGTTAAAAAAATAATGGTAATTAAAAAATAATGGTAATTTAGCCAAAATGAAGTTTTCATCTAACTATCTATCTTCGTGTCTATCTATTATGGACTCTCCCGTCGAGTTTGACGTATGAGTGTCTAACACACTTAGACTGCCACACAAACACAGTTAGACTGCCACACAAAGAATTGTTTGGCTGATGAAGGTTTGAGTAGCACCATCCATACTTTTTGGAACTGCTGATAAGAAACAATCGTTGCAGAAATTCGCCACGGATCGCATGAACAGCAGACCTCAGATAATTAACCCATAACTGGAAGGAAGTGACGGATTAATACTTTTCCCAAGGGTACCAGTGCGTAAGTGAATGCAGAGTGTTCGACTGGAATTGGAACTCGGCTCACCGATTTCCTTTTCCGAGCCGACAACCACTGCATCACAACGCACATCCTTAATTAAACGCTTACAGCATCTGGTATTCCAAAGCGGTCACCCATCTAACCATCTATATATATATATATATATATATATAGTATGGTATAGTATATTTTATTCTACGACCGACGTTGTATTGAACATTTTTTAGAAAGTAAATCGTGGAATATATATATATATATATATATATATATATATATATATATATATATATATATATATATACCACTAACTCAATTTCGTTTATTATGTATTGAAATGTTCATCTCACGTCCATAAACTTGCTTCACTTTTCCAATTACCTGGTGAATGTTCATGAGCAATTTTCTTCAGAAATTTTTGAAAAACTCGTAACGTAGTTGCTCTTATATATAATTACTTTTCATAAAATAAAATACAGATATTTGCCTTGATAAAAATCCTCAGAAAACAAAATGCATCAGCTAAGATTACTTTTACTTTCGTCTATATATATATATATATATATATATATATATATATATGTGTGTGTGTGTGTGTTTATATATATATATATATATATATATATATATATAGTATTTTAGGTATGACATCCGCGCTTAAAGATTATCGCTGTATATCTAACCTTCTCTCTCATCGATAAAATATTTTCTTTCTTTCCCCTTTACCCCCACGATTCCTTTTGTCTGGATAAATCTAACCCAATCATTTTTGTCAAAAATTTTGTTCTGAGGAGCTGGATTTATTTTTTATCAAATATCCACGAAATAAATTATCCCCAATTGATTTTTAAATTCGTCCAATTTATTTTCACACACGCACATATATATATATATATATATATATGTGTGTGTGTGTGTGTGTGTGTGTGTGTGTGTGTGTGTGTGAGCAGACAAATCTTAGTATCTTACGCATCTTAGACCGCTCGACCACGAATGTTTTAACAGTCCAAACGAAGCCGAATCAAACAGCTTTGTTTGACCGGTGAAATATATACATATACTAGAATTAACAGACTATCTTCCATCTAAAAAGTTTTTGACACACACAAAAACATATAAGAAGGCTTTACATAAGAGCGGATTTCAAAAGCCGCTTTTTTATGACGAATACTTGAAATATAGTAATACTAATAAGACCAACATAAGAAAGAAATCAATTTGGTTCAACACTCCATTTTGCAAATTATTTAAAATTAATATAGGTAAATATTTTCTAAAACTCGTAGATACACATTTTAGCAATTCTTGTCCCCTACATAAAATATTTAACAGAAAAACACTAAAAATGAGCTATTCGTGTTCTAAAAATATAGAAAGTATAATCAGCTCTCACAATAGAAGAAACCTTATCTAGCTATAAAAACCAAATTGATAACCCGAAATCTCCTACCACTGCTCAAGCCAGCTCGAGAGTAACAACTCCTAGTCAAGCCAGTCTTAGTTCTGCAGCTCCTAACCAAAGCAACCCTAAAGTTGCCCGGAATTTACCAGACATCAGCTGAACAAGACAGTCATACACCTAAATGTAATTGCAGAATTAAAAATGAGTGTCTTATGGGTGGAGAATGTATGACAGAAAGGGGTGGTATATCAAGCTATGATATACCCAAAAGAAAATACAAAATTGAAGAAACACTACATTGGTATTTCAGCAGTTGCTTGGAAGCAACTATTGTTCAATCACACACACACACACTCCTTTTCCCATCCTGAATTAAGAAACCAGACATCTCTATCAAAATATCTCTAGTTATTGAAAGACAATAACTTAAACCCTATGATTAAATGGAATATCATTAAAAGATCTAACACACCCATCAACTTGATTGTAGACGCTTATGCTTGGATGAAAAATCACTATTATAAAACACAAAAAACAATTGGACTTGCTGAATCTGAGGAGGGAACTAATTTTTAAATGTCGACATTTTAAACTATGTTAAACTTTTAGCCCCTCATGCATTCCTCTGAAGATTTTACACACATCACACTATCTTAGGGAATATATATTGTTTATTTGTAAACCATTGTTATATGTGTCGATTTTTTTATACGGGTTTTTATGTCTATGGTATTGCTTACATATTTGTTTTTGCTGGTGTTTGAGTGTATATATATGTGTGTTCGTACATGTGTATATGTATGTACGTATCTGTGTACGTGTACATATATGTGTATACATATATATGTATATTTGTGTGCGGGTATGTGTGTACGCATTTACGTGTGTGTCTGAGTTGTATGTGTACATATATATATTTTTACATTACTAAAGTTATACTGTATTATAACTGTAACGTTGACTGAAAAAATTACCTACATTATTGTTTTATTAAGTTATATTCTATTATTATTATTATTGTATTGTTCACCGAATATTTGGTATAATTTTGATTATATAATGTTGTCGTGGTAATTATGATAATAACGGATTGATTAACTATTATATCTTAATTGCTTAATTTTCTTAGGTTTTTAAAATTCCAATTTCTTATCCTTCCACTAGTAATATGTAAATTTATTTTTAAACTAAATAATTAAGTTTAAACAAGTAGATTTAAATAGAATAATTAGGCTTACTTTTAAATTAATTTTTTTTAATTTTTTAAATTTTATATTGTATTATATTTGTTTTGTTGATTGTATAATTTGTATAATTTGGATATATATATATATATATATATATATATATATATATATATATATATATATATATTGGTGTGACGATTTTGTGATCACAACGGATTGATTAACTATTATCTTTAAAATATATTTTTAATTTTTTTAGACTTTAATTTCTTATCCTTTCACTGTTAATATATAATATTTATTTTTATTTTTTATATTTATTTTCATTTTCTCCTATATTTTCTTTTTATTTTAAATTTATACCTCTCTTCTTCCCCTTTCGTTTACGCTTTAAGATACTTACCCTTTCTTTTTAACTCTCTCTCTCTCACTCTCTCTCTCTCTATCTCTCTCTCTCTCTCACCTAACCCACTTTCTTTACGTTTCAAATCTACGGGTCAGCAGTCTAACTGACATGCTGAATGTATCATTAGATTTTAGTTGACATCAGCTCTTACGCGTGCTCTTTGATTATATGTTACGTATATATATGCTTATGTTTGAATATGTGTGTGTATTCGCCGAACTGATGTAATGATGTATTTTTTCTTAAATTTTCACTTTTAAGGGAGCGACCTTTATTTATTTTTATTCGGGTTTTTTGTGAATTTCATGTAAAATCTTTTGTACAATAAACACGGAAGCTGATGATGGTTCGCCTGAAATAGGCCTACACTTCCCATTTACCATGAAATAACGTGTTTGCCTTAATTTTAATTTAACTTTCTCATATATACATATATATATATATATATATAATGAACTTAATCGCAGTAAGGCAACACTAATAATGACAGACTAAACATCCGAAAATAATGCTAACTTAACAGTAATTTAAACCGTCTTGTAATACGGCGAGACCTGCCTCGTGGGTTAAATAATGGGAAAGAAAAAAAGAAACAAACAGTGCACAAGAACAATACGTCTAGTGCCCGTTGTAAAGAAAAAAACCAAGACGAAACCTTAACTATAAAGTGTTCTATACGAAAGTACGAAAGTAGAGCGAGAATACAATACAAGAAATCTTGAAGTGAGCCACCACCTACTGGGGTTTCAGGCAACGGTTCTTCAGGGTAAGAGGCTCCTTACCCTGAAGAACCGTTGCGTGAAACCGCGGTAGGTGGTGGCTCGCTTCTAGAGTTCTTGTATTATATATATATATATATATATATATATATATATGTATGTATGTATGTATAGTTACCTACAAATAATGAAAAATACATTTACATGGTGCGATGGCTAAATTGTGCCAATTCATATCTTTAATTTATGGCTGCGTGTTTTTTCTTTTTGATTTTGTCACTGAACAGTGTAGTAGCATCGTCTCTGAGGAAAAGATCACCATGACGCAAGTCACTCAGCCAGAAATTTGGAAACGGTATGCTGCACTGCTTTTTATTCGCAATCCAATAAAAACATTTCTGAGAACAGTGCAGAGAATAGGCAATGAGTCATATGAGTCTAATGGTGATTAAGTATATGCGATAGCTCGACAAACTCACTCTGGTAGCTCTGATAAAAAAAAGAGGTACTGAATTTGTTGGCAAGAGCCTCAGTCTCAACACGGAGGCCTACATCAAGTGACTGAGGAGGAAGTGATACTCTGAGTAAAGAGGATGATTGCTGGAAGACCCAATATATAGAAATAGGATTCTTGTACTATACCCAAAAAACAGGAGAACCCAGCCATGACTGTCAAACAATTTTTGGCAACCACATCACCTCTTACGTCTGGCTACCTAAATCCCCAGACTGCAACCTTTTTGTTATTATGTGTGTGGTGTAATTGAGCAAACGACCAACAAAAGTCCTTATAACACCAAAGATGAAGTGAAGCCAAGGATTATGGCAACATTCACCAAGTTAAACAAGGATACTATCTAAAAGATTTGCAAGATATTCTGTAGTCGTTTGGAAGCCGTGGTTGAAGCCAATAGCTATTTTATTAAATAAGTCTACGTTTTATAATTTCAAGATATTTTGTTTGATTTTGGTAAATATATCTGTTAAAATGAAATGTCAGTGTTATTTTAAATCTTACGTAATTTCGTCGGATATTTACCCATTTCAAGCTGTATTCGAAATTAATATCCTTTTATGTAATGGCCCTTGATTCAGTGTGCATATATATCACATAGGCTGATCATTATACATAAAAAAGAAATAGAGCTGAATTCAAATAATGAATACGCTTTAGGCTACTTATTATTGATTTCACATTGTATGTGTTCATTAAGTAACTAAGTAGTTTAATTGATGTTGTTTGTACTATTCCTTTTGTATTTTATTAGTTTTCGGATGAATATTTTTTCAATTCCCAGCAAGTTGCTAAAATGTTCTAAACTCTGACTTCCCTCATTGGTTCACTGAGTCGTGCTAGATCATTTTTCTCTCCAGAAATTATCTTAGATTTTTATAAGTCTACAATTTCGTTCTTGCTTAAAGTATCACTGTCACATATTGCCTTGTGCTTCTGCTATATATCAAGAGATTTATTTAAGGATCCAAACAAAAATTTGCAATGTCAATGATCTCGACTTGGCGTTTCGACTTTAAACCCTTTCCTGCCAACTTAACGTACCTTCTCTGTGTCCTTTCTGTAAATAAATTCATTATGATTATTCTGATAAAACTTCATTTACGATACCTACACTTTATTGATTTCAGCGCAGTACTAAATTGTCGGCAATGTCTCATCATTTTTCACTTCAAATAACTAGATATAACCGTAATACTTATGCTAACTGTTTCTTCTATGCTTCTGGCTCGTTTAACTCTCGTCTCTTTCCTTGCTTTCCAGTCAACTTTGATCTTCAATATTAATATGCAATGTCAATTGTTATCTTTCGTTTATTTAAGTCCTGTTCTTTTATTGTTCTCTCTTCAAAGATGAAGGAAAAACTGAACTGTGGTTCTACTGAAGGATGCTAGGAGTATAGCCCGGTGTTGCTCGGGTGTAATGAAAGCTTTAAAACTAATCCATGGTCCTGGAGCTCAGACTATTGGGACGTTGGCACGAAAGACTAAAAAGCAATAATTGTTTCCAGTTAAAGCGAAACCGTAGACTGAAAGAAAAATGAATGGATGTAAGTCAAATTTTGATTTCCTGGTATCGATATCAAATAAGATTTTTCGTCATAAACTGAATTTTGAAAGCTAAATATGTCCTCTGAGTAAATGGTATCATGGCTGAGACTAAGAACTACAATTATACCTACTTAGTGCCAAACCCGAAGCAAAATCTAAAATAAAAGAACTGAAAAAAATACAGACATACAGGCAGATAAACAGACTCACACACAAACATCTTGCCTTTTATATATATATATATATTATCGATTTTCTGCACTATTGTAAGAACTGCAACCTTGAAACTTCTGAATATCGTTTCTTATGTCTTTGTCTATGAGTGCATGAAATTTGATTAAAATCGGACCACTCCTTCTATAACCCGATTATTTCGATTATCGATTTTCGATATTTATCGGGGGTACCTCGACACAAAACCTAGCTAAGAACACTCGCAAACGCTTATAGTACAACTGTGTAAATTTTCCAGAAAATCGGTTCAGCCGTTTCGGAGTCTATAGGTAACGGACACACACACAAACACACGCACACAGACACACACACACACGAACACACGCACACAGACACACACACACACACACACACAGACACGCACACACAAACTAAGTTCCATTTATAAATAAGTTTAGATTTGTTGTTGAGAGCATTTCAGTGTTTTGCTTTATTCATTTGACATTTGACGTACAGGATAATTTACACTTTTGTTGAAATATTCACATACTACTTTTTCAATATATATATCTTCACCTCAGAAAGGTCTCTATGCTCTCATATACAATCAGAAACTATTCTTAACGTAAGGGCTTGACTTTTCGACATGATCCGAAAAAAGTAATGGCTATTTTGCTAGATTCATATAACTTACCTTTTCCATGTGATCGATTTTCACAGGAATAGATATAATAAGCATCTTTATAGATTTTATTTTGGATTCGTTCATGAGTAGTCACCAAGATTCAGTCTTAGATTGGGTAGGCAGAAGGAAGATTCTGAATTTGCACTTGAAGAATAATCGGATTTTTATCCACTAAAGAATATAAAAAAGGAATTATATTTACCTGATTATCCATAAGATATACTTGTGATATTTTAGCTTCACATGAACAGAAAAATGTAAATCTTTATCAGCAATCTCAACATCTCTTTTCCTGTAATGTTTATTGAGAGAACCAGAGAGCATGTTAAAAGGTTTAACATTTCTTCCGTTGTTGATGCATCATAAAAAAGAGTTTAAATCTAAACCTGTGTAAACATATTTTTAACCAATCAAAATTGAAATAAAATTAACCAATCAGAAAACAGTACAGTGAGTCACATTCTGGAAGTACACAGTTTTTCATAAAGAAACTGTTTCACTTCGAAGATTTATGCAATTACACAAATCAAAGAAAATACAGCAAAAACATTTTGATTTGAACATTTTCTCTGTGTTTGGCATTTTCTTGTGATATTTTAGCTTCAGGCAAACAGATAAAAGTAATCCTTTATCAGAAATGTCAAGTTCTAACCTTTTCATGTCGCACTTGTTGGTAAAAAAAATAAATACTGGAAAAAGGTCTTGAATTCTTCATTTGTTAACACGGTCGACTGTTTTAAACTTTTTTCTTTTTACTCTGTAACAATCTGTAGAACAAAATGGTTATAATTTTACAATTTCCAAAACTAATATATTTAAACTAATCAAATGAGGAAAATAACCAATCAGCGGTGAACTAAATTGGATACGTCTTGAAATCTCTCTTGTAAATAGATAGGATTTCTGTTGTAAAATTCAGTGATGCTTAAAAACACAAAAACCGACTGATACACGAACTCTTCTTGCGGCTTCTTTCATCTCTTTCTTCCCTGAAGTTAAATGGTGAATATCTTTCATTCATAGGAATATTGTCTTTTGTTGCAATAAATGCTTTATCTTATTCAATTTATATTCGTTAACAATATTTAAACATTATTCCATCCGTTGTTTTCTCAGAAATATCACTAGAATGTTCCGGAGTAATTATTATTATTTCGTAGTGTCTGTCCTCCACCCACTGATTCCAACAAAGTGAGCCAAACTAAATGACTAGATTTTGCAGAAATCGAGTAGGAACTTGAGAATTTTAGTTTTATAAGATATAATCCTTTATTCCCTCTCCGGGGAATTATATAATGTATATAATTTTCAGCTGACATGAAGTGGAAATATTATATTAAATCAATTGCTAGTTCTACAGATAAGAAAATTGGTTCACTGAGTCGTGCTAGATCATTTTTCTCTCCAGAAATTGTCTTAGATTTTTATAAGTCTACAATTTCGTTCTTGCTTAAAGTATCACTGTCACATCTTGCCTTGTGCTTCTGCTATATATCAAGAGATTTATTTAAGGATCCAAACAAAAATTTGCAATGTCAATGATCTCGACTTGGCGTTTCGACTTTAAACCCTTTCCTGCCAACTTAACGTACCTTCTCTGTGTCCTTTCTGTAAATAAATTCATTATGATTATTCTGATAAAACTTCATTTACGATACCTATGCTTTATTGATTTCAGCGAGGTACTAAATTGTTGGCAATGTCTCATCATTTTTCACTTCAAATAACTAGATGTAACCGTAATACTTATGCTAACTGTTTCTTCTATGCTTCTGGCTTGTTTAACTCACGTCTCTTTCCTTGCTTTCCAGTCAACTTTGATCTTCAGAATTAATATGCAATGTCAATTGTTATCTTTCGTTTATTTAAGTCCTGTTCTTTTATTGTTCTCTCTTCAAAGATGAAGGAAAAACTGAACTGTGGTTCTACTGAAGGATGCTGCGTATATCATGGATCGAGCATGTGAGCAATGATGAGGTCTTGGAAATGATGGAAACAAAAAGGAAATTAATACTGAGCACCAGGAAGAGACAGCTGAAGTTCCTTGGACATGCAATGAGAACGGAGGGCTTGGAGAACCTGATACTAACAGGCTAGACAGAGGGGAAAAGAGACAGGGGAAAGCAACGGATAACATATTTGAAGGACCTAATCAGGTGGATGATAGAACGAGGGTTACCTGATGTAACAAGAGAAGGCGTGCTAAGAGCCACCAGGGATAGAGAGACGTGGAAAGCCATGATCGCCTACGTCCTGAAAGGACATGGCACATAGAAGAATAACAAACGGAGGAAGAAGTCTTTCTAAAAAGTTTAAATGGAAAGTACTTACTAGTTTTGTCGCAGAATTCACTCTGGGTGTGTTGAGCCGGCTTTTTTCCTTTAAGAAGTTTCATAAAATTTCCACAAGCGGTGCGCAACAGTATGGGGTGTGAAGAATTTTCCGCGGTAGTCTGGTTGCCAACCAAGGCTACCGAACCCAGGATGTTTTGCTATTTACCCATACATGGGGAGAGAAGAGGTGGATTCATAGTTATCCAAAGAGTATTAGCACGTAAGCGAATGTAATGAATTCAACTGAACTTCAAACTCGGTTCTCTGATTTCTCACTTTAGTATCTCTATTTTACTTCCTTCAATGGAATTACCTCATTTTTACTTTAATGAAAAGTGAACACAATACACATTACTGAAATTTTCAAACAGGCATATATATATATATTTTTTTAATCATCTCACCCCAAGCAAGGCATTCCACTGCCACGATTGCGCATGGGGCTACATAGGGGCAGGTAAAGAGAAGGAATGATTAGACATAGGGAATGTCAGGAGGAAGGTGACAGATGAGTAAGGATAGCGAGGATGAGGGTTGGGAAGAGTGCTTGATAGAATGGGAGCAGGTTAGTGTGTTAGGAGGTGTCTATTGACCTTACATTTAAACTCCTGGAGATTGTAGCCGTCGGGGAAGCAATCGTTTGGAAGAGAATTCCACAGTCGGGAAGTGCGAGGAAAGAAACTGTTGGAGTAGAAGTTACGGCTGCCTTTTATCGGTTTCACTGTAAAAGGGTGGGATCTAGTTGTTAATCTAGTATCTCGTTCAAATTCGTATTTAGGGGGCACTAGTGATCTAAGATCATCGGAGCAGAAGCCATGAAAGTATTTGTAGAAGAGACACAGGGAAGCCACGTCGCGCCGGTGGGAGAGAGATTGCAGGCGGTCTGCCAAGTCGGTATCTATCACATTACAGACCCTCCTCTGAACCTTATCGAGAAGCCCGAGGAGAACAGCAGGGGCACCCGACCAGATATGGCAGCAGTATTCAATGCACGGGCGGATGGTAGATTTGTAAATGTGCAGGATAGATTTAGACGGAAAAAACTTCCGGGCCCTACACAGAGAACCGACTTTCATAGCAGCGGATTTAGCAATGGATTCGATATAGTCATTCCATTTGAGGTCCGCTGAAAGTGTGAGACTAAGGAGGTGTAGTGTTTTATTCTCTGGGAGGCAAGCCTGGTCCATGCTAATGGGAGGTAGGTAAGATTGTCGATGATGGTTAATTGAGAGTAGCTTCGTTTTAGAAGCATTAAAATTTACTAGCCATTTCTTACCCCAGTCCGATATGGATATATATATATATATATACTCTAGAAAAAATTTTAGACATTCTAAAATTTCATGGGTAATGCATATTTCGCGGCCAAAACCTTGCTGCTCTTCAGACCCAAATGATAAAACAGTTAATATTGAAAATCATCCAGAAAAGAATAATATACAGACACTCACTTACCCATATCGAGAATATATATATATATATGGTAACGTGAGTGTCTGTATATGATTCTTTTCTGGATGATTTTCAATATTAACTGTTTTATCATTTGGATCTGAAGAGCAGCAAGGTTTTGGCTGCAAAATGTGCATTACCCATGAAATTGTAGAATATCTATATTTTTTCTAGATTATATTACTCTGTTAAATTAAATAAATAAATACGACATTAAGTTCTTTTAAGTTCGTCTCCATCGGAATTTACCTGACTTAAATACCAAATATTCTACGTTATATATATATATGTGTGTGTGTGTGTGTGTGTGTGTGTGTGTGTGTGTGCGTGCCTGTATGCTGTGAGTGTGAGCGCCTGTGGGTATTGTATAGGTTTTTTATGCATGAGAATCGAGTAGTGAAAGATAGAATAAAAATTTAATACAAAATTTTATTTGAATTAATGATCAATGTAATGCTCATGCAGATATATAGTCTCATATAAGTACGAACACACACACATTCAAATAAACACACTCACATGCAAAACATGCGCATATGCACACTCTTTTACATACGTCAGTAAAATATCTAAATACAATACGTGCACTCACACACGTATATATATATATATATATACACACACGCAATATATACATATACATACATATATATATATATATATATATATATACATATACATACATATATATATATATATATATATATATATATATATGTATGTATATATATATATATATATATATATATATGAACTTTTCCCCTCTGTTTTTCTATATATATATATAATGATAGAGAGAGACAAAGAGAGAGAGAGAGAGAGAGAGAGATAGAGGGAGCGAAAGAAGAAGCCAAGAGGGTGAGAAAGCATATATATATATATATATATATATATATATATATATATATATATACAATATATTCAATATATATATATATATATATATATATATATACAATGTATATACATATATATATATATATATATATATATATAAATATGTATATACATGTGTGTGTGTGTGTGTGTGTGTGTGTGTGTGTGTGTGTGTGTATACAGATAGGTAGGAAGAGCTGCGACGGACTGTCGTGCCGATTTAAAATTCTTCTTTACCGGAAGTACGGATTCGGTAACCCAAACCTCTGCGGTCAAATACTCATTGCGTGAAACTCCCAGGAAAAAAAAAATGCCTTCATTACATGGTCATAGAACACATTTAGACGCCATGTTGAAAAATAATTCTTGGCGCACGTAGCAGGAAAATAAGTAAAAATTAAGCGATTTGGCATATTTCGATCTGACATGCAATATTGCTGATCTGGAGGAGGTCTACTGTCTCCAGTGCGAACAATGTTGAATAATGACAATCATTGTTTGATTAAGAAATTCTAATCGGTCGATATATACGATGGCAAAGTCATATCAGAAAGCGAATCATAATGCTACACATCTTTTGGAAAATCGCAGATCTGACCTCAGATAAGGTTGCTAGATACTGAATAAATAGCTATTAAGAAGGTTTCGGAGGTACTTACATATCGATTTAGGGATCAATAGGAGCTTTAATCCGTCTTTCATGCATTAGCTAATTAAGCAATATATATGTTGTGGTGTAATGGATATCGACTCGGAATAAGAATTCGGAGAGTTGAGTTCGAATTCCAGTCAAATTCGTTTCATTCACTTCTTCTTCTATGTGCCTTGTCCTTTCAGGACGTAGGCGATCATGTCTTTCCGCGTCTTCTTATCTCTGGTGTCTGTTAGCAGGTTTTTCCCTGTCACAGAAATAACCATAGAAAAGATATTAATTCATCTGTTCTCCTTCCAACTATGGGTTGAAGAGCATGATTATTTTTTATAGCTTTGGCTGGCAACCGGTTTATTTCAGAATGTAATGGACAACTAATGCGGAAAAATATACCGCTTAGTCAGTTATGCTTCGAAAAAGACATGATCACCGAAAGGTGTATCACGTATGGCAACTAAATGACTGACTAATTCGAGGTATGTGTCTAGACTAACCCATAACGTCGCGGAAATTAAGGGCTACAAACACCACCCGAATATATTGTGATTATTTTACCTAACATTCCATTGGAAGGGGCACAATACGTTCGCCCTGTCGTATTCGATTACTGTTGTGAAGGCATACTCAGGCAGGTTTATGTTGGTTATTGTTGTGGGACCTCCCCTTTTTCTATGATAATAGACTCGACTTGAGTATACATATATTCCTGCCATAGTGAGAACCGTAGAGATCCGTTAGAAACATCGGGACTGATCCGTAAGTTACGGAATGATACCGAAGTTACACAGAGAATACCGTGTCAGTTGGCATAGTACCTCTGAGCTCCACTCAGCCAGAATAATATTACACGGATATACTATACAAATAGAACACGGTTTCACTTCAAGTCTTGTATATATATATATATATATATATATATTCCTTACTAATCGTATTCCTAGATTACTAACCTGCATTCCAGTTTGTATATTTACGTTCAATATAATCTATTTTTCTATCTCAAATATCTATTTTGTTGTTCATTATTTTGTGTGGTTCCTCAACCGGATCCAGAACAGATATATACCCACGGAGCCCGCCAGTGGATTATACTGTAAGAGAGAGCATAATCTGGCGTGATCAGCAGCGCAATCCCTCGGTCATGATGAATGTGGCTTCGAGCTAGAACAACCATGGAGAATGGAATTCTAGGTGACTGTCTGGTAGGTCCATATGTTCCCCAAGCACGTTTACAAGAGCTGTCTATAAAGAGTTTGTTTTCGAACACACTTCCAAACCTATACTGCAACTATGCTGAGCGGAACTTCATTACAGTTTATGGGAGGAAGAGAGAGTCTATTATCTGGCAAGATCTGCATCTTAAACCCCCAATCACGATGACTTGCAAATAACTCTAGGTACCCAATTTTACTCACAATCTTTGGGTTAACCCGTGATGTGAATTTAAGACTCTTGCTAATGGGATCGCCTTCTCGGGAACATCATAGGAAGTCACCTTCTTAACAAATCGATCCTGGTGAGATTCAAACCCGTGTCGCATGGTCGCAAAGCGAACGTTATAATCAGTTCGGCCACGTTCCCATATTCTTCTAGCTATGGATTAAATCGCAAGTCACACTGGACTCTCTAATTTTGGATTATAGCCAATTTAGAACTACTCCAAACTAAAAACTCTTGAGAAATCACGCGTAACCAATCCATTAATTTCCAACAATGTTATGGCAATCAAAATTATAAGATATCTTTGAAGCCATGATTATCTACGTTTTGAAAGGGGAATGATGATATTACAAAAACGTAGGCGCTTAGGGACCTATTTGTAAGCGCAGAGACACGCAGAAGCGGGGAGAGTGAGTGGACTTGAAATTTATGGGTATAACTCTTGATATTTGATAAGATTATTGTTGGGGATCACCCCTTTTTGCACATAAAAATGGACTCGCCTGATGTGTACATATAGTCATGGCTATCGAGAGAACGTTACTAGTTGTAAAATAATAGTAGTTGTAAAGTAGTTGCAAAGAGTAGCTGTACAGTGTTTGGTAAGGGGTCAGTTGGTCTGTAAGTTGGTGCATAGTACGTTGGAGTTGTTTGGATATAGACTCATTACCCGGATATAATATTTCACTGCAAGACTGTGTATATTGATTTCTACTAATAGTATTCCGAAATTGACTAACCCGTGTTCCAGTTTGAATTTCTTGTTCAATATAACTTACATTTGCTATCTCCATATCTGTTTTTGTTATTTATTATTTTGTGTGGTTTCTTAACCGGAATCCGCAACAATTATATTATTAAGATGCAAGGTCAGTGATAAATGAGATTTTGTTATTTTTACTTGAAAGCACCCAAAGAGAAAAACAGGTTTCTAGGCTTATGTGAACATGTGGGTAAGGTCTCGTTTATTTGAAAACAAGCTTATGGCTTATAGAACGGGTGTTTAATCATCGACTATTTCCTTATTTCAGTTTCGCACTACTTATTTTAGTGCTTTGATAGAGGATAGGATGTACGTTGTGATGCAGTGGATATCATCTCGGAACGAGAAATCGAAGAGCCAAGTTCGAATTCCAGTTGAATTCGTGCATTCAATTACACGCAAGCACTCTTGAGAAATGTATTAATCCGTCTCTTCTTCCTTCAGCTATGGGTTAAATAGCAGGACATACTAGGTCCTATAGCCTTGCTTTTAAACCAGTCTATCCCAGAAATTAATGGCAACCAACTGCAGGAAAATCTTCTCGATCAGTCATGTCTCGAAACCGCATATGGAGAAAGAGACACCGAAATTCGAATGGTGCAATGGAATAATGAAAGGTGCCTTCCAAAAGCTAAGCAAGATATTAAGAAAAAGAAACATTTCGTTATAAACACTGAAAAAAGTACTAAAATTTTATCACTTTATATTAGAGGGAATTCTGGGCAATTTCTTTACAGATGGAGAAGAGATTTGAAGCATCAGAAATATGGTTCTACCGAAAGATGCTGAAGATACCGTGAACTGAATATGTAAACAACAAAAAAACTTTAGAAAAATCAAAACAAAAAGACACTTATAGTTAAACTCTGAAAGAAACAGTTGAATTTTATAGAATACATAATGAAGAAAGAGGGCTTGGAGAATTTGACACTTACATGACATATTAAAAGCAAGTGAAACAGAGAAATGCAGTTTATAAACTACCTAAGAAACTTGTGGAAATGGTTGGTACAACAAGGATTAAGTGATATAGCAAAAATACAATCCTTGATTACAACTAAAAAGGACAAGAAATCGTAAAGAACCATGATGGCCTAGGTCCTAAAAGCAAACGACTAGAAGACGAAGAAGAAAAACGGGTTTGTAGAAATGGTTGGAAGAACAGGGATTAGGAGAGACAGCAAACAGACTTACATTAATTAGAGCTACAAAGAACAGGAAATAGTGGAGAATCTTGATCGCCCAGTTCTTAAAGAGATATGGCAAAAAGAAAAACGAGCTTGTAGAAATGGTTGGGAGAACAGGGATTAGGTCAGATAGCGAAAAGATAAAATTTGCTAAGAGCCACAAAGAACAAGTAATTGTGAAGAGCAATGATCACCCATGTCCTGAAGGGTCATGGCATGTAGAAGGAGAATAAGAATAAGAGCGAGCTGTTGGAAATGGATGACAGAACAGGGATTAGGAGAGACAGCAAACAGACTTACATTAATTAGAGCTACAAAGAACAGGAAATAGTGGAGAATCTTGATCGCCCAGTTCTTAAAGAGATATGGCAAAAAGAAAAACGAGCTTGTAGAAATGTTTGTCAGAACAGGGATTAGGTGAGACATTTAAAAGGCAAAATTTACTAAGAGCTACAAAGGACAGGTAATTGTGGAGAGTCATCATCACCCAAGCCTTGAAGAGTCACGGCCCGAAGAAGAAGAAGAAGAAGAAGAAGAAGAAGAAAAGAAGAAGAAGAAGAAGAAGAAGAGCGTGTCATTGGAAATGAATGACCGAAAAGGGATTAGGAAAGATAACAAAAAGACATGTATTAAACTAGAGCTACAAAGGCCAGGAAATTGTGGAGACCCATGATCGTCCTGAGGGGCACGCCGCATAAAAAAAGTTTAATGATCTTATGTCATCTAGAAATTTTGCAATCCTCGTCAAAACTTAATCAGGGAGCTTAATTTTTGAATTCACCGAGAAAACTTTTCATTCTTCGAGAAAACATTTAATTCCTTTTTTCATGTCTTCTGGAAGATCACAACTTCCGACTTTCTGTATTTTGTCCCTATGTTTGCCATCCATTCACATGTTAATTAGATCATAAGCATTTCCTTCCTGCTTCCCTTATTTTCAATATACCCTTTTAGTGTCACATTCTCCGGGCTTTTTCCTACATGATAACACAGGGAGTTCAACTCTCTCTTTTTGATTGTCATATTAAAGTTTCATTGCATTTTCTATTGTCCTTAAAACCATTTCCATTGCTCAAATGCCTTTGCTATGGTATTCTCAACATGTCTATTGCTTCATATCTCTTCTACATTTCTAGAGAGATTTTCCAAAATTAACCGATTTTCTGGAGATGGGATATTACATAACAATTAAACACACCTTTATTTATTTCTAACAAAGTTTTCCAGTGTCTTTATACTTCACTTAGCTTCTATAGGTCATCTTTTGCTAAATCACCGTGCCTCCATATTTGTGTCACGCTTTCTGTTGTCAGGTACAACACTACTAAGCTAGTTCATTTTTTGTACCTCCCACAATTCGGCGACGTTTTTTTTATTTTTTTATTTTATTTTATTCATTTTTTTTTTTTTTGCTCACAAAGCCTACAATTCGATTTCTTAAATTTTTCAAATAACGTCAGAGAAACGGTTTTTACCACGTGACCCGAATTTAATATTTAAGGATGTCCCCTGACCGGCCACAGCAGTCAACGGGTCAGTGAGAGACAGCAGTCGGTCGATCCGTCAGCCAAGCAAGCAGTCGATCTGTCAGTCAGCGAGTCAGGAGAGACAGTCATCCACGCCAGTCAAGACTGAAAGGCGAAGTGTCAGATACGTAGAGTCCAATATGCGCCGACTTCAAAGAGACCAGTGCCGACAAACAAGTCCATCGCCGACTCAAACTCTACTAATGAGAAGAAGGAAGAAAGCAACCGCAAGAAGATACCTTCAACGTCCGTAAAACTTTTCCCGTCTATCAACCAGAAAGGAGAAAGAACACAGACTTACAGAGTTAAGTAGACTGATTCATCGTTTTACACATGCATTTTACTAATTACTACTATCTCCATTTGACTCTCTTTCTCTCTCTCTCTCTCTCTTTCTCTCTTCGCGAATTCTTATTCATACTTCTTTTCACCGTAATTTGAAGTACTTTACTTTTCCACCTACTTAGAGGCTGACACATAAAAAGGAAATAAGCATTTCTCTACTACTCTGCTTAATTACAGACTTAAAACAAACACTTTTATCTTCACTCAAATTCGAAAAACACTTTTCTGTCAAACAAAAGAAACGAAGAACTGTACAAATTGTTTATACTGTATATATGTTGTCAAATAAAATAGTTTCATATTTTTATACAACATTTCGTATTGAGTTGTCTTTTCTTGAAATTTGTGTTGTGTTTTTTTTTAAATCTCCCTTTTTAATGCGGGTGTTCTGGAACCCCACAATGTCTTAAAATAAATATATTTTGATAAATATATTTTGATGTCAAAACAGCCAGGTCATCCTTACTTCTACTCAAGACTATGCCTGAATAAAAAGGCAGATTTTAATTATCTTCGTAGCTTCAAATCTAATCTGACGAAACAGAATTTTTAATGTAATACAAAATTGTCCAGTATTCAGTTATTTCATAGCAATTCAAAACTCTTTCTTTGTTCTTAACAATATTTTTTTATATCTTTTAATACATTTTTTAGTTTCTGGAGGCATCTTTCAGTATTTTTCTGCACATCATATTTTCGTATCACATTTTCTATCGCCTGTTGCTGTAATACCCAAATAGTTTGATTTCTGAATCTGCTTGATTTTGACGCACCAATTAAGAAGATTAAACATTGGTCTGTTTCTTTTATTGACCTATTGCATATTTTATATATGCATATTATCTTTTTACATTTATGTCATAAATTTTAAAACTGCTAATATATATAGAGAGATAAGATATTAAATTGTGTATTAATGTATTTCAAGTATCAGTTCTGAATTTTACAATAACAACCTGATTTAACGAAAGTATTGTTATTTTTGTTGACTTAGGTAAAGCAGTATATTTGTATTTTGAAAAGACGATATACTTCCTCATCAATTTTAATAATGCAGAATGAAAATTTAATCCAACACAATTAATCTCATTCTCGATTATGAATAAGCGTTCTCTCAGCAATTATATCTTTAAATAAAATTCTCTGAGAAATTTTTATTACCTCCCTTTATTAATATTCTGAATAATTTCTAAGCGAGACTATTCTATAACATGTTTCGTGACTTATTCTCTTAATGATTATATGTTGCTGTTTCATTGTGTTCCTACGCTACTATGATATTAACGAAAAACATCATTTCTTATTTCACATTCGTTTTATCAGGAGAGAGTGAGGGCGTCTTGGTTACTAAGAAGCAATAGGAGGAATGACGTCACATGTACGCATGTCGCACTTTGGCTCAGCGTCCCACGGAGCTGTATCCACGTTTCGGAATTCTTGTGGTCCTCTGTAGAATTCGAACCGTTTTGGACAGATCAGGTACAAAAACATGGAGCACTGGTTTCATATTTGGACGGGAGCTGCCCAGACCGCACTCTCCAGCCTTGAGTCCAGAAGGATCTACAAGCAATTATGGGTGACGAATTATTCTCCACTCCCCAAACTCTCTCACACAAGATGGATGTGGTAACCCTCTCGCTGCTCTACAGCTACTTCCACGGGAAGTGCTCGGACGAACCACATTCCCTGGTCACGGCAGGTTAAACCTTCAAGGCAAGAACACGCCATGCCACTCTCATAGTAGCAAACCACTCACCTTTCCTCCGTATTCCATCGGTGAGAAATAAGTTTCATTCGAACTGTTTTTCCCACGAACTACTGATCAGTAGTTTCCCAGATCACTACCACCTAAACCTATTCAAGATTAGTGTTAACTATTGTCTTCCACGCCTATACGCACCAATGATTTCCTAACGTAAGCCCCTAACTAGAGTGGCTCCGGGGCCTTGTAAAGGTAAATCTAACTGTAACCAAAAAAGAAAAACTATACTTAAGACAGGTCTGGAGTTCTTTGTTAATTCTCGTTATACATTTATTTGTGTTTTCTAGAAAAAGACAAATGATGGAAGCCATCTTTCTTGTTATTTGTCGTCTCTATCGCTCTAGATAAATGGCGCTTTCGTTTTTAAACTCTGGAGCGTGAATGAGTTGATAAATAATGACGCCTTGCAACCCTATTTCCACGTAATAAAATATCAGGGTTGGATACCTTGCGTACTACAAAATTTACAGGAAAGAAGAAAGTATGGATAAATTGCTGAGGTTGCTAAGGGTATAATGCTGTGTTCGTGCGATACCGGGTTTGGCTAACCGAGTTTAAGTTGTGGTGGATAGGAAATTAAGAATTAAAAGCAACCTTCTTTTTCACTTTTACAAAAATTCACAATAACTTGTGAAATCCTGGTTTTTCACAAATAGAAAAAGGATTGACCACATGCTTAAAGAAAAAGTCGGGAACCTGATTTCGCAAAGTAGATGTTAAGTTGAAATTCTGACCAATGGAAGCGATTTGCAAAACTAAAAAGACTTAACGACCCAGTGCGAAAAATCTAAATGAATATAAAAGGCTTCGGTCAGCGTCAGTCTGTCAGATGGGACACACTAAAACGTAACGGGAGAAACTTCAAGTCGACCCGGTCGTAAAGTCGCGTCGCATATTGTCCTCTCTTTCTTTCTTTCTTTCTTTCTTTCTTTCTTTCTTTCTTTCTCTTGTGCTGATTCCTTTTACTTCTTCTCCATTCAAGGACATTCCTACCAAATAAACGCCCATACACATACATACGTACACATAAACTCTTTCAAACAAATTACTACTACGAACAGTTCTACTACTCGTGATACCCTTAAATTTTTCATTGAGTATTAACTTCTACAATTCTTGTTATGCTTTTATATCAAGAAATTTCTATTTTAACATGCAAAAATGTATACTTTTTTCCCTCTACTATTCCACTCAAATCCACGCATTCCAACCTGCCAACAACCTTCTGATGAAAAACCTTCTGATAATTCTGGATAAAATCTGTGTGCTGTGTGGAGTTCGGTTATGTATGACACAAGGCCGAATTAATAAACATTAACCATCTCCCTACAGCTACAAAGTAAGACTGTAATCCAGCGTCACAAGAAATTCGTTCGCACTTGCATGTTTTTCCGGTGTTTTGGCTACGTTCATCCCTTAAGTGAGGTGATCCTGTGTAGATACCGTGTTGTTTTAATTCCATACTCGGCTTTTCTTGTGTTTGCTTCCGGGACTGCTAAGTTTTCTGCACCGTATAGCTGTCAGACACCTATTCTTTGAGGATCAATCAGTTAAGTGCCATACGTGATAAACGCTTTGGGCGATCATATCTCGAAAGAGACATGACTGACTAGGCAGAAGATAATCCCGCAGTAGGTTGCCATTGCTTTCTGCGATAGACTGGCTGCCGACCAAGTCTATAGAACCCAATCTGTCCTGTTATTTAACCCATAACTGGAGGGAAGTTACGGATTAATACCTTTCCCAAGGGTATTTGCGCGTAAGTTAACGCAAGGAATTCCACTGGAATTTGAATTCGGCTAACCGACATCCACTGCACCACAACGCACATCCTCTTTTCGGGTACCCAAGTAAAAAAACCCATCAAGTTTAGACAGCATTTTTTCGCAATGAAGTTTAGGAGAAACAAAGAAGAGGGTACAAGCAGCATAGATCATGAGAATTTCCACGAGGCATAATGACGAAAGTGTTTCCAAAGAATACAACAGCCATATGACAAGATATGAAGAATGAAATCAAGAGAACAAGGCAAACAGCAAGTAATTGACCCAAAAACCTTGTATAAATGTTCGGTACAACATGGACAAACACGGATATAAAAGCAGTAATCCGCTGCTAAGAAGTGCGGTTCGCTGTGCAGGGCCAGGACGTTTTTCCCGTCTGAGTCCATCCTGCACATATATAAATCTATTATCCGTCCGTGGATTGAATACTGCTGCCACATCTGGTCGGGTGCTCCTCCTATTCACCTCGGGGTTCTTAACAAAATTCAACGGAGAATCTGTAATATCATTGATACCGACTTGGCAGCTCGGTTGCAATCGTTCTTTCATCTGCGTAACGTGACTTCCCTGTGTTTCTTCTACACATACTATCACGGTTTATGCTCCAATGAACTTAGCTCACTGGCACCCCTTTTTGTATGAAGTTACACGAACAACTAGGTCCCACCCTTTTACAGTGAAACCGATAAAATGTAACCACAATTTCTACTCAAACAGTTTCTTTTCTCGCACTTTTTCGCCTGTGAAATTCCCTTCCAAATACTTGCTTCCCTGACAGCTACAATCTCAAGAAATTTAAATGTAAGGTCAAGAGACATCAAGCTTTTTTCTTCATCAACTCCACCTCCATTAAACCGGTATTCTTATCCGTCATATTGAGCACTGTTTTAAATTAATGTTGTAAAGTTGCAATTATTTTCTTCATTTTTATTCATTTGTGTGTGTATATATATATATTATTGTCATCCGCAGACAGATCTGTTTCGCTGTATCACAGCTCATCAGTACGGTTAGAGTCCGATTGCTACACAACCCAGACTCGAAACCCGACCGAATTAGCGTCAGTCGGCGACTCTACCCCTGGGCCATGGGGCGTTCGGTGGAAGAAGGCAATATTTTTAGCGCATATCATATTACACGCCCAATAGCTTGTGCTCCAATTCATTTTACTGAATGAGCGATGCGTACAGGCCAGAGTGGCTACTGTTTTTCAAAGTCTACCTTTCTTCTAGAGTGCTTAATACGTGTGTTTACATTGTATATACCACGCTAAAAGTCCGCCTTCCTCTACTAAGCGCCCATATCTCACTGGTAGAATCGCCGACTCATATCAATTCCGTCGGGTTTCAATCCTGGCTAGAAGTGATCGAATGTCTAACCGTATTGATGAACTGTGACACAGCGAAATAGATCTGTCTGCGGATGACTATATATATACCAGAAATTCGTCCTTGTGCATGCTTTTGTCTGCAAACACGATTTGTTGAAATGACCTAGATTCTAATTTATAGAAATATTTTCTGGCAAAAAAAAGTAAGTTTTATTGCTTCAGTAGAAATTGTTTCTTCTCTAATTCTTAATGATGTCTTTGTTATAGACAATGTTGCACTGCGTAAGTTACGTTTGCCGTCATGTCTTTTTGTGAGTAGGCACCCTTATGAACAAATATCATTCTTAGTATTAACGATCTGTCGTTTAACATGCACATTCTTTAAGATGGTTACCTTTTCTGACTCCGATACGCCCACCTAATCAACTTCATCAAACTGATGCTAAAACCTTCACTGATTATCATTTAAGAAGAAAAGCAAGCTCCAGATGCTTTTGAATTTCCCTCAAAGTTATTTCTTAAGCACAGGAATGATTTATCAAGGAAATCGAATTGAGCCTTTTTAGGAATTTAAGTTGGGATTTTAAATGCCTTACTCCGACATTTTCCGGTCTTTCCTTTATACAAATTTGCCGAAATGGAAACTCTGAATATAAAAGGTTTTTACTGCAAATAGTTAGCGCCCATTTCCTTCCAAATTGCTAATGTCTCACTTTTATCCGAATATAAGACAATAGTTGTTTTTATATGTTTTTTTTTTAATCATTTCACCCCGAGCAAGGCAGAAACGCCACTGATGTGCAGGGGGTTACATAAATGTAAAAAGATTAATTAGAAAAGAGTGAGGAGTACAAGCTACTTAGAAAGGAACAATAGAAAGCTGAGAAAGCAGGTGCGATGACAGATACATAGGTGGAGAGAAAGTGAAGGTTATACAGGGGAGGGGAGAGAGCTAGAGGCCAGTGGTTAGTAGATGAGTATTAACTTTGCATTTAAATTTCTGGAGGTTGTAGCCGTCAGGAAAGCAAGAATACGGGAGTGAGTTCCACAGGCGGGAAGTGCGAGAGAGGAAGCTGCAGGAGTAGAATTGTCATTTGCATTTGGGTAACCTGACTGTGAATGGGTGGGACCCAGTTGCCAGTCTGGTTGCACGAGTAAACACCTGTTGAGGCGGCATCAGTGACTTAAGCTCATCCGAACAGAAGCCATGAAAGTATTTATAGAACAGACAGAGGGAGGCCACATTTCGAGGATGGGAAAGTGGCTGCAGTCGAGTCGCCAGATCAGTACCTATCACATTACAGACTCTCCTTTGGAGCTTGTCAAGAACACTGAAGAGAACGCCAGGGGCACCTGACCATAAATGGCAGCAGTACTCCATGCACGGACGGATGGTTGACTTGTATATATGCAGGATGGATTCAGGTGGAAAAAACATCCTGGATCGACATAGTGACCCAATCTTCTTATCAGTAGATTTTGCTATGGATTCAATATAGTGGTTCCATTTGAGGTCTGAGAAGAGGGTAAGTCCGAGGAGGCGTAGTGTATTACTCTCCGGGAGAATCATCTGGTCCATGCTTATGGGAGGCAGAAGAGGTTGCCTGTAATGGTTGACAGACAACAGCTTGGTCTTAGAGGAATTGAAGTTGACAAGCCACTTCTTGCCCCAGTTCACCACAGAGTGTAGATCCCGCTCAAGGTCAGCAGCGAGATTATGTCTGTCCGCCACGACAGGTTTCTTACTGGAGCGGGAGTTCTATTTGAAAAAAGAACTTTCGAGTAAAATTTTTTTATTCTTATTCATCAAACTCGCTTGATTTTTGTATATAGTTACTATCTACTAATTTTAGATTACTTTGGCATAAGGTCATCATTATGGATGCCCACTGACAATCTAAGACTTTATTAAGTATTAAAACTCAACCAGATTATCTCTCTGAACTTTATCACAAGTTCAGCAGCCCAATATATTTATTAAATTTAGTTTTACACAAGACGAGTATGCTCCACCTGATGCTGATCAAAATCTGTATAAATGAACAACCAGACTAGCCCGGTGAAAATTAACACAGACCTCGTTATTAAAAAATTTAAGAAGCTTAGTTTCACGACAGATATCATTCATATGCCACCTAGTGGGGATCGAACTCGCGAAAAATGACCAACCATCCTAGTTCACTAACATTCAAGCCATGAATACTTGCCTAATATGTTTACTATGCTTAATTTGAAATAAGACAGCAAGTATGGGCCACTTTGTGTGGATTAAACCCTTTACTAGTGATCAACTAGATTAACTCGTTATAGATATTCCTACACCAAGATGTTCTAGGTATTTTATGGTTGACGTGTTTTGTCATGAAAATAGACCGTGTTAATTCTTTATTATCTTCGCTTTCATGAGAAGCTAATTAGAATTGTTTGACACCAAACCAGTATTTCATCGTTTGTTTATTGATTTTTTGAAAGTGGGTTGCCCAAAATATTTCCAGCACACCTTCGTTTTGATTTCATTTGGGGACGAAAAGAGGGCATAAATTTAACATTTTCAAACTTTTGTGTATATATTATTGGACAGATTGGATAAGAAGAACTATATTTCGTGCAATTGGCTGTTATTGACTTAGTTGACAAATGTGTAATACGTGGCCGTCATAGCAATTACTCAAATGAAAAATGCAATCCCACTTCTGTTTGGTTCCAAACTCGGGAAAACAGATCAGAACAGTTGCTAATCTATTTTTTGCACTAGGATTTTTTTTAATGCAGTTTTATTCATATCCGGGTTTGATTCTCTCACACGTTTCGCCTGATAAAAAAAAAAACTTCTTTCTTCTTCTCTTTTATATGCCGTGTCTCTTCATGACGTAGGCGATCATAGTTCTCCACATCTCCCTATCCCTTGTTTCTCTTAATATATTTTGTCCTGTTATTTCTCACAAACACAGCTCTGCCATACATTTGTTTAAGCCCATCAATTATGACAGTTGCTGTTTACTTCTGTCTCTCTTTTCTTCTATTAGCCATGTGAGTATCAGATTCTCCAAGCCCTCATTCCTTTTCCTGATATAAGCTTTCTTTTCGTTTCAATTCTATCCCAAACATCGTCGTTGATCAAATCTTCGGTCCATGCTATCCTCAACATCGTTCTCTAGAACCACATTTTTGTTGCTTCAAGTCTTTTTTCATCTTTGATGAGATTGTACATAATTCGCTGCTATATAGGTTGACAGATATCACATAACAGTCTAACATTCTTTTCTTTGTTTCCAACGAAATTTTTGTGTCTCTCAATATTCTATTCACATTTTAGAATGCATCACTGGCTATGCTAATATGCCTTCGGATCTCAGTGTCGCACTTTACGTTTTTTGTTAGAAAATTTCCCAGGTATTTAAATTTCTGTGCCTGCTTTCTTACCGTATCCCTGATCTGAAATTGGCATTTGGGCCACATCTCAGCAAACCTGGAAAAAAACTTTTCTTTTTATAATCATTTTACTCCAAGGAAAGCAGGACTGTCACCAGTACGCAAGGGGTTACAGTGAGAGGAAAAACAAGTCGGGTGCTCCTGCTATCCACCTAGGGGTCCTTGACAAAATTCACCGAAGAATCTGCAATGTGATCGATCCCGACTTGGTAGCTCGGATACAGTCGCATTCTCACCGGCGCAGTGTGGCTTCCCTGCGTCTCTTGTACAAATACTTTCACGGCTTTTGCTTTGATGAACTTAGCTCACTTGTGCCCCATATATACGAATTTACACAAGCCACATGATTAGCAACTTGGTCCCACCCTTTTACTATGAAACTAATAAGATGTAAACGAAAATTCTACACCAGCAGCTACTTTTCTCGCACTTCCCGCCTGTGGAATTCCCTTCCATTTACATTTCTACGTCACGTGATGTAAACATCTCACGACGAACGCTCTCGCGGCGAACGCTTCTAGTTTAAATTTTAAAATCATTTGTTTCTGATGAAAGACCGAGGCCGGTCTGAAATATCAAATATATATATAATAATAGAAATAAATAAATACTGTCAAATAAATACATTTTTAAACTTACAATTTTTTCTAGTTTTTCCTATACATATTAAGACAGTATACGTGGATCATCATTATGCTATATGTATATATATATATATATATGTGTGTGTGTGTGTGTGTGTGTGTATGTGTGTGTGTGTGTGTGTGTGTGTGTACAGCTATATCGTGTTGAATACATCGGTTCCCGTCCAATCACCGAAGTTAAGTAACATCGAGCCTGGTCAGTACTTAAATGGGTGAACATTTGGGAATACCAGGTACTGTAAACGTAAGGACCAAGAATGGTTCACCGGTCCTCCAGGTTTCGGGTTTGGGGGGAATGGGTGCAGAGCTACAAGCCGTGCCCCGTAAAAACAGTTTGTTACAGAAACATCAGCAAAAAGTTGCAGCCCTATGTACCATCTGGGTGTGATGAATATATATATATGGAACTTATATATATATATATATATATATGCAAGTTAAAGAAAAAAGTTAATTGCATGCCTAATCGCATTACCTTGTCAATCTTTAATAAAACTGATATAAAACAAGGATTTCTACCGAAATATATATATATATATATATATATATATATATATATATATATAGTGTATCGAGGCAGTAAGTAATGTTCTAAACATATGCTGTTAAATATAAGAGACAATGAATGTCTATTATGTTTAATCATGAGCCGTTCTAAACGTCGTATTTTGGCTTTAATTTCAGTTGAAAATAAAGACAAATATTCTCCAACATTTGGATAATTATTTATTGGTTTTCTTCTAAGCTTTCGGCTCACATGAGCCACCATCAGAGAGGTTGTTTGGACTGAAATATTATAACATCCACCATTTGGAACGGCTCATGATTAAACATAATAGAACGGCTCATGATTAAACATAATATGTTATATAGCGACAAATAACAAACACGGGTGTATATAAAAATATATGACTTATATTTTTATTGATGAACGATGGACCGTGTGGCACAAGGCAGAGAATTGAGAGCGCGCTTCTAATGGGATTTCGACGGGAGCTGGCCTCTCTGCTTAGCTCGTCTAGCTTCTTCTTCGACTTCTCGAGACTGACTTATCTGTGTTTTCGCAGTCTTTATATATCTTCCAAAAGCGGAAATTGTTTCTTCCGGTTTTTGCCTCGATCACGCGACGCCTACACGACGCCTACGTAATTCTCAGAGTCACTTGTCTGTTTGCCTGCGTAGGCATTTCCGCCGCTGTCGGAAATAGGGTCAAAGTGACATCCGCTACTTTTCATCAACCGGGAACACCCACGCTTCATCCCTTCTTGGGTGGGGCCAGACCGTTATATTACAAATAGACATTCATTGTCTCCTATATTTAACAGGATATGTTTAGAAAATTACTTACTGCCTCGATACACTATATATATATATATATATTTGGGTAGAAATCCCTGTTTTATATAAGTTTTGTTAAAGATTGACAAGGTAATTAGAAAATCCTAAAGATGAAAAAATATATATTGGGAATACCATGAACGTATTTAAAAAGTGCTTTTACAATCACCTCTCATCCTTCAATAACAAAGAAAAACAAAACATGGCATCTCTCTCCAAACACTTTTGGAAATTAAAAAACGAAAATAAAACACCTAAGGTCAAATGGAAAATTCTCAAAAAAGCAAGAACACCAAAATCTATAAAAGAACCATGCTTTCTTTGCCTTCAAGAAAAAATAGAGATCCTTATATATATAAAGAGTAACAAGCTCTTAAATCAGAGACACGAAACCACAGTAAACGGCAAGCACATTAGGGACCTAACCCTACAATCATGCTAATAACTACTAAGAGTTTGATTAGATATTCTTATTATAAAAGATAAAAAATGCTATAGAAAAAAATCGATCCAATAAATCCTTAAAGGAAGGTCTAATATCCACAAAAACATCTAAATAAATAAAACGTAAAATTAAAGAAATAAACAAGCTCCCAAACTATTACTAAAGCCTACACCAATAACCTTACTTAACGCAATAACCTTACTTAAATCCAAAAATATTCCGTACTGGAAAAATCAAAATTAAACAAATGGCTCCCAGACTCGAAAAAGAATCAAAATTCATATATTCAAAATTAATATTAAATAGACTACTTGAAAATAATTATATCATACACAAAAATAAACTGAAAGCACACGTAAGATCTAACCCTAGAATCACACTAAAAAAATACTGGAAATTTGAATAGATATTTTTATTATAAAAGATAAAAAATGCTACAGAAAAATCGATCTAATAAATCCTTAAAGTAAGATCTAATACCCGCAAAAATATGTAAATAAATAAAATATCTAAAAAATTAAAAGAAATAAATAGGATTCAAAACGATAATTTATAGAAAAAAGAATATAAAAAATTAAAAGAAAAATCCGATTCTCTAAACTTAAAATTAAGATTAAACTTCCTAAAAAATACAAGTTTAGATTTCTTGAAATAACTTCGCCTAAATACAATAATACTCCAAACTTGAATATAAAATAAAAACTATATTTTAAAAAAAACTATAAAATAAAAAAAAATATTCCATACCGAAACAATCAAAATTGGAAAGAAAAAACACCCTACCCCTATCACGTCTATCTAAGAAACCCCAAAGTGAAAACCTAGCCGCAGGATCAAGGTAAATACATGAATTAGGTCCGCTAACAACAGACATCAATCAATTAAACGATAGCCAACCATAAAACTAACCACACGCCCCTCTCAGAAATTCTAACCAAAAGATATACCCGACCGATAAAACGTACATTCCAACAGATAATACCATTAATCAACAATTTCACACTGACACACCAGGTTCTTCAAAAGTCTAATGGTCAAAAAGGAAAGACACATTCACTTAATTATCAATAACCCCAACCAACCCCCACGACAACAACGAACCAAATATAAACAGAGAATGATTCGAAACTTTTACTCTTTACTTCTCCCGATGATGTGTTTGAGTCCAAACACTGAAACAACCATATGATTGTAGAGAAGAGGACATATATAGAGAAAATTATGTACATGTTCTGAAACATAATTTATAATAAATATTCACAGCTCTATACATCATATATCGAGCACTATTTTAAATTAATTTTTAGGACGGGAAAAACTTTTATCTCCTCGTTCTCATTCTATACTCCCTCGGATATATATATATATATATATATATATATATATACATAGGCCATAATTATTAGGCCATCCCAGTTTTTTAAAAGAAATGATGTATTTCATGCTATTTTTAGTATTTATTGCTATGTGGATAATTCTAAATGAAAATTGAATGGTTCGTTTGTTAATACTGCACGATAACACGTGCATCAAATGATTTGTTCTGGTACCCAGCTTTTGTGGTCTCTTCCCCATGCTAGTCTCTTCCTCTTATTGGCTGGCCGAAGTAAAGACTTCCTGGCTGCCTTATAAAATTTTGCAAAGTAATAATGACAAAAGAACCATTCTATTTTCATTTAGAATTATCCACTTGGCAATAAATACTAAAAATAGTAGGAAATACAGCATTTTTATATAAAAAATAGGGTGGCCTAATAATTATAACCGGTAGTGTATAACTGTCATCAATATACATGCCTGTTTTGTTGTATCACAGCTCATCAGTGTGGCTAGATATCCACTTGCTTTCAGCCGAAATCAAAACTCGACCGATTTGGTGTCAGTCGCATGGAATGAGAGAAGGTGGATTTTAACTCGTTATATGTGGTGTATACACACGCGAGTCAACGAGAAAACTCAATTCATTACTGAAGAGTAATACACACACACACACACACACACACACACACACACACACACACACATATATATATATATATATATATATATTGTGTGTGTGTATTTAGGCAGCATTTTTTTTATTGATGCATGTTTCGTTAAATAATATAGACGAGTTTTGTCGATTTATTTTATGTAAAATTAAAAACAAAAAAGTTGAAACCTAACCTGAAAAAAATTAAATACGAAATATCCACAAACATTCTCAAATGCCTGTAATAGATAACAGAAGCAATTGGTTATCTCAAAGGCTTTCTATACTTAATACGTCTCGCCTCCATTCTCGCCTGACCTTGTAAGACGCCACAAACTGTAGTACGATTTTCGCTTCCAGCACGCACGCACATGTTCACCAATCCTCCACACAATAGACGACTACTACTATCTTTCGTCCTCAAACTGCTTAATACAATCCACACAATTTTCATCTTTGATAACGGCTGATGTAAGCCGAAAGCTCACAATGGATTAATTTAAATAAAAAAAACATTTATCACTATTGTGATTTTCATTCCTTTTTCAACGATAATGCTATTAATCATTTCGGACGATATGAAAAAATTTTCATAATATATATATATATATATATATATATATATATGTGTGTGTGTGTGTGTGTGTGTGTGCGTGAAAAAGAGAGAGAGAGATAAAAGGAGAGTTAACGATGAAAGAGAAAAAAAGAAAAATCTAGGGAATCTCGAGAAATAGACATGCTACAGCGAAAAATTTGAAGGAGAGTAAAAGAGAGAAAGAGAAGTTAAAAAAAAAGAGAAAATGAGTGAAAAACTAAAGTGAATGAAAGCATCATGTGTGTGTGTGTGTGTGTGTGTGTGTGTTTGTGTGTATGTGTGTGTGTGTGTGTGTGTGTTTCTCTTTGTTAATTTGGACAGTTTTGAGAGAAATGGGTGTTGGCCAAAACCGATAAAACTTTGCCAAATTTCCGATAACGTAAAAATGTTCAGATATAAGTAAAATAAATAGTTATAAAAGGTAACTAAAAACAAAATGCATTTTCACCCGACGTCTCGTCCTTTGATGGACTTTATCAAGGCAAATATAAGAGTTTTATTTTGCAACAAGATTTATAAAGTCAAAATATTGATAGTTTTTCAAAACTTACATTTAAGAGACAATCATGAATAGTCATCAGGTTCAGTGAAAAGCCTAGTTACATTATAGAAGATGCAAAGTGAATAAATTATCTTTTGTTATTACAGACACACACGCACAAACACACACACATACACATATTATCTTATTATAGCACGACTCGGAGTTTCATGCACTATGCGCTCATCAGATGCATATTTTGAACTGACCTTTGTGTATTTAAGAAGTAAATTCTCTTTTAGGCATATCAGATTAAATGCTCTAAAATGTTTCTAAAAAGAAAAGATTTTTATGCTTTAATATATGCATGACCATGACATTTTTTTAAAAACGTATCACCCCGACAAAGACGGTAACGCCACTGATGTGCAGGGGGCTGCATAAGAGTAAAAAGATTAGGGGGCTACATAAGAGTAAAAAATTCATAGTGAATAATTTTCACCTTCTAATGAACGCTATGCGCGTTCATTAGAAGGTGCGTTGTGGTACAGTGGATATCGGCTCGGAACGAGAAACCGGGGAGCCGAGTTCGAATTCCAGTTGAATCCATTGTATTCTAACTTACGCGTAAATACGCCCAAAGAAAGGTATCACGTATGGCACTTAAATGACTGAAATAATAGTTGGAAACATAGTTAAGGCTTCTCCTGGGCATAAAGTGGGAGATCAGTTTATATTGTTATAAAGTAATAAACTGATCCCCACAACTAATCGCTACTTAATAATACATCTCTTCTTCCTCTAGCTATGAGTTAAATAACAGGACAAATTGAGTTCTATAGCCTTGGCTGGCAACCAGTCTACCGCAGAAAGCAACGGCAACCTACTGCGGGATAATCTTCTGCCCAGTCAGTCATGTCTCTTTCGAGACATGATCGCTCAAGCGTGTATCACGTATAGCACTTAACTGACTGACTGAATATAATAGTTGGAATAATGATTAAGGCTTACATTGGTCATAAAGTGGGGGATCAGTTTATTACTTCATAACAATAGGAAACCGATCCCCCATTAATTACCACATAATAATATAATAGATTTCTTTTCCCTTTACCTATGAGTCAAATAACAGGACAGATTGGGTTCTATAGCCTTGGTCGGCAACCAGTCTACCGCAGAAAGCAACGGCAACCTACTGCGGGATAATCTTCTGCCCAGTCAGTCATGTCTCGAAAGAGACAAGATCGCCCAAAGAGTTCATCACGTCTGGCATTTAACTGACTGTTAATAGGGCAGAGGTTATACATTTAGCGCCTAAGTATCAAAGGGGGATTGCTTGTTTTTATTTTAAGGGAAAACAAAAGACGTTAATAATGATAATAATTGAATATATATATAATAAAACTTGCATCAATATATATATATATATATATATTGATGCAAGTTTTATTAAATAATAGGGACAAGTTTTGTCAATTTACTTTATGTAAATTTTTGTCATACAGTCTCATAAGCTTAATAGCATTATGGTTGAAAAAGGAAAGAAAATCACAATATTGATACATGTTTTTACTTAATCCTTTCTGAGCTTTCGGCTTACATTAGCCATTATCAAAAATGAAAATAGTGTTGGTTGTAACGGGCAATTCGCGGACGAACGATAAGTCGTCTATTTTGTTTGCGTGGAGGATTGGCGAACAGGTGCGTGCACGCTGGAAACGAAAATCGTACTACAGCTTGTGGCGTCTCACATGACCTCACGAGAGTGGAGGCGAGAAGTATTAAGTATGGAAAGCCATTGGGATAACCAATACATCTATATATATATATATATATATATAGTCATCTGCAGGCAGATCTGTTTCGCTGTATCACAGCTCATCAGTATATATGCATACAGAGCGAGATAGAGAGAAAGAGAGAGCGAGCGACAGACAGGCAGACAGACAATTCTTTTAATTTTGTCGCAGTACAGGACTAGATTAGCGTCGGGATCTCAACAATTTAAAGCTGAGTTGGCTAGCGGTAACCATATACTCTATGCTAACAATCTCTGTTTCTCGTACTTCTAGCTTGTGGAACTCCCTTCCGGTACCAAGATTTCTAGCTGATTTTAATCTTTGAAAATTTACGTGCAATGTCAATCGCTACCTCCTGTCCTCCTGATAACTCTTTTGCACTCACTCGTTTGTTTCGTTTTCGAATTCTTACTCAACCAGTCGTCTCTTGTGTCTTAGTGGCTTTACTCTCTTGGAGGTTAAAATCGATCAAAAAATTCTAACCCTTTTCTACCACTGTATATCCCGGGGCACCAAATGCGGTCGCACCTGGTTTTAAATTAAATGATTACACACACACACACACACACACACACACACATATATATATATATATATATATATATATTGATTGATTGCTTAATTACTTAGTTTTTGGTCATGATAAATTTAGATCAGTGCACATTTGTGTTAAAAAGTGTTCAATACAATTATTATGTAGAACTTTTGAATATTTTCCATTTGTAAACGAGTTATTACGCGACCAAGGTTTCTACCATGAGTCGCGTCTTCAGGCAATTTTCAATAACTGATTTTACCGTTTACAGCTTTTTAAGTTTTCTATTTTAAATGTAGACCTGAACCACCTGGTCTTTAAGGTGTCTTTGGTTGATCCCAAATATATAAAAAAAACAACCTTACGTAAGCATTCTCAAAAAGCGGTAAACGGTAAAATCCGTTATTGAAAATCGCCTGAAGACACCACTCATGGTAGGAACATGGGTCGCGTAATAACTCGTTTACAAATGGAAGATATATATATATATATATATATATATATATATATATATATATATATATATATACAAGCAGTATAGCCCGGCGTTGCTCGGGTATAATGAAAGCTCTAAAACTAATCCATGGTCCTGGAGCTCAGATTCTTTGGACGTTGGCACGAAAGACTAAAAAAGCAATAGTTGTTAAAGCAATAGTTGTTAAAGCGAAACCGTAGACTGAACGAAAAATGAATGGATGTAAGTCAAATTTTGATTTCCTGGTATCGATATCAAATAAGTATTTTTCGTCGTAAACTGAATTTTGAAGGCTAAACAAGTCCTCTGATTAAATGGCATCATGGCTGAGACTAAGAACTACAATTATACCAACTTACAGCCAAACCTGAGGCAAAAAATAAAATAAAAGGGCTGAAAAAAAATACAGACATACAGGCAGACAAACAGACACACACACAAACATGTTGCCTTTTATATATATACTAGCAGTATAGAACGGCGTTGCTCGGGACTAATGAAAGCTTTAAAACTAATCCATGGTCCTGGAGCTCAGACTCTTTGGACGTTGGCACGAAAGACTAAAAAGTTTCCAGTTAAAGCGAAACCGTAGACTGAAAGAAAAATGAATGGATGTAAGTCAAATTTTGATTTCCTAGTATTGATTTATATATATATATATATATATATATATATATATATATATATATTAATAATAATAATAATGATAAAACCGACTCTGTACGTATTCTAATCTTAAAATGTTACACAAGTAATTTTTAAAGACCACGAATAACCAGCAGAATCTAACTCCGTTATTGTCCTCGGCTATAGAGCTTTGGACAAAGAAATTATCTACCTATGTATGGGAAATAAAAGACAAAATTAAAAAGGATCCCATTCTGAAATGGGAAATAATAAAAAAGTGCCCTAACGATAATAAAAACAATAAATTTTGTAGGGTATGTGACGAGGAGAAGCTAGCAATAGCTAAATTTGAACCTGCCAACAAACTTATTAACGCTAGAACAGAAATATTAAATAAGTGTAGAATGCACAAAATGAAGTTTCTTGCTTAGACTGTCGGACCTTAATGTGAACCCCCCCCCAATATATATATATTTTTTTTTCCTCAAACAACCCCTTCCCCCAAATGGGTTAGTCTTTAATAGGTGTCTATTTATTTGATTAGTCCTTGGTCTGCCTTTGCCTTGACGAGCCGTTGTGCGAAACCGCGGTAGGTCTTGGCGATCTTGCGATTTTTTTCGTGTATATATATATATATATATATATATATATATATATATATTATCAATTTTCTTCACTATTGTAAGAACTGCAACCTTGAAACTTCTGAATATCGTTTCTTATGTCTTTGTCTATGAGTGTATCAAATTTGAATAAAATTTGACCACTCCTTCTATAACCCGATTTTCTTCGATAATCGATTTTCGATATTTATTGGGGTACCTCGACAGAAAACCTAGCTAAGAACTCTCGCAGATGCTTATAGTACAACTCTGTAAACTTTCAAGGAAATCCGTTCAGCCGTTTCGGCGTCTATAGGTAACGGACACACACACACACACACACACACACACACACACACACACATATATATATATATATATATATATATTGATTGATTGCTTAATTACTTAGTTTTTGGTCATGATAAATTTAGATCAGTGCACATTTGTGTTAAAAAGTGTTCAATACAATTATTATGTAGAACTTTTGAATATTTTCCATTTGTAAACGAGTTATTACGCGACCAAGGTTTCTACCATGAGTCGCGTCTTCAGGCAATTTTCAATAACTGATTTTACCGTTTACAGCTTTTTAAGTTTTCTATTTTAAATGTAGACCTGAACCACCTGGTCTTTAAGGTGTCTTTGGTTGATCCCAAATATATAAAAAAAACAACCTTACGTAAGCATTCTCAAAAAGCGGTAAACGGTAAAATCCGTTATTGAAAATCGCCTGAAGACACCACTCATGGTAGGAACATGGGTCGCGTAATAACTCGTTTACAAATGGAAGATATATATATATATATATATATATATATATATATATATATATATATATACAAGCAGTATAGCCCGGCGTTGCTCGGGTATAATGAAAGCTCTAAAACTAATCCATGGTCCTGGAGCTCAGATTCTTTGGACGTTGGCACGAAAGACTAAAAAAGCAATAGTTGTTAAAGCAATAGTTGTTAAAGCGAAACCGTAGACTGAACGAAAAATGAATGGATGTAAGTCAAATTTTGATTTCCTGGTATCGATATCAAATAAGTATTTTTCGTCGTAAACTGAATTTTGAAGGCTAAACAAGTCCTCTGATTAAATGGCATCATGGCTGAGACTAAGAACTACAATTATACCAACTTACAGCCAAACCTGAGGCAAAAAATAAAATAAAAGGGCTGAAAAAAAATACAGACATACAGGCAGACAAACAGACACACACACAAACATGTTGCCTTTTATATATATACTAGCAGTATAGAACGGCGTTGCTCGGGACTAATGAAAGCTTTAAAACTAATCCATGGTCCTGGAGCTCAGACTCTTTGGACGTTGGCACGAAAGACTAAAAAGTTTCCAGTTAAAGCGAAACCGTAGACTGAAAGAAAAATGAATGGATGTAAGTCAAATTTTGATTTCCTAGTATTGATTTTTATATATATATATATATATATATATATATATATATATATATATATATATATATTAATAATAATAATAATGATAAAACCGACTCTGTACGTATTCTAATCTTAAAATGTTACACAAGTAATTTTTAAAGACCACGAATAACCAGCAGAATCTAACTCCGTTATTGTCCTCGGCTATAGAGCTTTGGACAAAGAAATTATCTACCTATGTATGGGAAATAAAAGACAAAATTAAAAAGGATCCCATTCTGAAATGGGAAATAATAAAAAAGTGCCCTAACGATAATAAAAACAATAAATTTTGTAGGGTATGTGACGAGGAGAAGCTAGCAATAGCTAAATTTGAACCTGCCAACAAACTTATTAACGCTAGAACAGAAATATTAAATAAGTGTAGAATGCACAAAATGAAGTTTCTTGCTTAGACTATCGGACCTTAATGTGAACCCCCCCCCAATATATATATATTTTTTTTTCCTCAAACAACCCCTTCCCCCAAATGGGTTAGTCTTTAATAGGTGTCTATTTATTTGATTAGTCCTTGGTCTGCCTTTGCCTTGACGAGCCGTTGTGCGAAACCGCGGAAGGTCTTTGGCGATCTTGCGATTTTTTTCGTGTATATATATATATATATATATATATATATATATATATATATATTATCAATTTTCTTCACTATTGTAAGAACTGCAACCTTGAAACTTCTGAATATCGTTTCTTATGTCTTTGTCTATGAGTGTATCAAATTTGAATAAAATTTGACCACTCCTTCTATAACCCGATTTTCTTCGATAATCGATTTTCGATATTTATTGGGGTACCTCGACAGAAAACCTAGCTAAGAACTCTCGCAGATGCTTATAGTACAACTCTGTAAACTTTCAAGGAAATCCGTTCAGCCGTTTCGGCGTCTATAGGTAACGGACACACACACACACACACACACACACACACACACACACACACACACACACACAAAGTTCCATTTATAAATAAGTTTAGATAATCATGTATATATATATTTAATAAATATTATTCGCTTACTCTTGCCATACCATATTTTGGATTATGGCTGTCGTGCCCTCAATATGTTTTGACAGACTTTTTTACCACCTGATAAATATGTAGGAACGTTATTAAATTTGAATGATTTTATAAAGCAATGACATCATTGCTACTGTATATAGATACGTGCAACAAAATAAATTCTTGTATTTGCATTGATAAAGATCTGCGGAGGAAAAAAGAAACGGCTAAGAATAGTTTTTCTTTCTTTTTATATATATATATATATATATATATATATATATATATATATATATATATGTTTGTATACATGTATACATATATTGCGATGGATAAATTGTCGTCTACATTACGCAAAAATTAAAATAAAACTGAAATTTAATTTTAAAGATACATTTATCAAAATTAACAAAAACATTTTGAAATACTAAATTATTTTTTATTTAATAAAATCGCCTCTAGACAAATTCGGAATCTCCTGCAACTCTTTTCACCCTTTTCTTTTTTTCATTTGATGAATGCTATAATCCTTAGTTCATCTTAGCAAACGGTTTTGCTAGTCGCTAGCTCAACTACCAATAGTCAAATGTGTTTGCAGTTTTAGAAATGAGGTGTACAGATGTAATGTGATGGCGTAGCCGCAGAAATTATCTGACAACCATTACTGGGTTCTCCTGCCTGAGTGAATGGTGCAGCGTCCTGTTACCAGACATGGAGCCACACTCTTGAGCCAGGGCAACATTATCTCCCGAACGTAATGGATGCACGCTTCAAGATTGAGTCTGAGGCGATGTGGTAAGAAGAATGGAGGCATACCGTCACTATCACGAGAGATCAGTACAAACACCATGATGTTGACTGGATATATCATCCAAATATTTCCTCTGCCCTTTCCTCGGGTTGAAATCTAAACACGTTGAAATATTCGTATTGGAGCATCTGTTGTGAATGCTAAGCAGTACAGCATGTTATTTCCCCATTTCCAACTGAAAGAATAGTTGCATGGTGCTCTTTTTCTTACAGAATGTACCCAACTGACCCTACTATTCCCTGTAGTTGAAAAAATAAAAAACAAACGACATGCATGCGCGAAAAATAAAAATTGAACTGACGACAATATAGCAATTGCACCCTGTATATATATTTGTGTGTGTGCCCAACTGAGCCTACTATCCTGTGCAGTTGAAAAAAATCAAAAACAACGTGTATGCGCGAAAAATAAAAATTAAAACTGACGACAATTTACCCATTGCACCCTGTATATATATTTGTGTGTGTGCCCAACTGACCCTACTATCCTGTGCAGTTGAAAAAATAAAAAACAAACAACGTGCATGCATGAAAAATAAAAATTAAAAATGACGACAATTTACCCATTGCACCCTGTATATATATTTGTGTGTGTGCCCAACTGACCCTACTATCCTGTGCAGTTGAAAAAAATCAAAAACAACGTGTATGCGCGAAAAATAAAAATTAAAACTGACGACAATTTACCCATTGCAGCCTGTATATATATTTGTGTGTGTTTAAGTAATAAATAGTAAGAAAATAAAACCGATTTATACTCAAAAGAAAGCTACTACATTATATGCATGTATGTATAAATGCGTGCAGTTGCAAAAAACGTTTTTGAAGTTTCCTCTCATCTCTCGTATTCACATGACGCATCTGTTATATGGTGGTGTTATTTTACTCACAATTTAGACAATCAATCAATCAATTTGTTTATTTATGCGTCTATAAAAAGCCAGATTTCATGTCTTCGCTCAATCCCAATAATTGCATCCTGCTATCTATTCCTATCGATAACATGTGTAACAATTACCCTCTTCCGACCCAATCTATGCCACACAGTGTCCTCACTGCTTCTCTATTTCCTATGAGCAAAATCTGTTTTTTTCCCATCTTAATCTTTCGCTCGATTACGTTTTACTGTATAACTCTAGACATAGGACCATATCACGCTGAAACACCGGTTCCCGTTCAATCTCCTTCTTCTATGTGCCTTGTCCTTTCAGGACGAAGGCGATCATGGCCCTTTTCGTCTCCCTATCACTCGTGGCTCTTAGCACGCTTTCTCCCTTAACATCTCGAAACCCCCGTTCTGCCATCCACATGCTCAAGTCCTTCAAATATGTATCCGCTGCTTTCCTCTGTCTCTTTTTCTCTCTATCTGGTTTGTTAGTATCAGGTTCTCTAACCCTTCTTTCCTCATTGCATGTCTCAGGACTTTTAGCTGTCTTTTCCTGATGCTCAGTATTAATTTCCTTTTCGTTTCCATCATTTCCAAAACCTCATCATTGCACACATGCTCGGTCCATGGTATACGCAGAATCCTTCTGTAGAACCACATTTCAGCTGTTTCAATTTTTTTTTTTCATCTTTGATGATATTGTCTAACATTCACTGCCATATTGATGAACTGACATCACATAGCAATCCAGTACTCTCTTCTTTGTTTCTAGTGAAAGTTTCCTGTGACTTAATACTTTACTCAGCTTCTGAAACGCGTCCTTCGCCGTGAAAATTCGCCGTCGGATCTCTGTGTCGCACTTTTCGTGTTCGGTTCGAACACTTCCCAGGTATTTAAATTTTTGTACCTGTTTGATTTTAATATCTGCCTCCTGTATTTGGCATTTTTGGTTGCTCTTTTGCAATCAGTAACGCGAAATAAATTCTAACCTACTTCGTACTTAGATGGGTGACCGCTTGAGTATACCGGGTGCTGTAAGCTTAGATGTGCAATGAGCGTAATGATAATGGCTTGGAATTTTTAATCGCTGAGTTGATTTCTAGTTCCAGTTGGGTTCTTTCTATTTGCACGGGTGTAATGAAAGCTTTTAAACTAATCCATGGTCCTGGAGGTCAGACTCAGCCTAAAGAATATTTGTGTGAAGTTTGGTGAGAATCGGATAAAAATTGTGAATTTGTATAAAGGACATACAGACAGATAAACAGACACACACAAATATATTGCCTTATATATATATATATATATATATATATATATATATATATTATCGATTTCTTCACGATTATAAGAACTGCAACCTTGAAACTTCTGAATATCGTCTCTTATGTCTTTGTTTATGAGTGTATCAAATTTGATTAAAATCGGACCACTTGTAGTGCCATATCGCGCATGGATAGGAGTCCCTGCAAGCGCTTTCGGTGGGCAACCCTGAGGCCACACCTTGTTGCAGCCCTAGCCAGTTTCCGTCCCGCACAGATCGTGGATATTGAGCGCCTGTATCCTCTACTCTAGGTCCCTTTCTATAAACAAAAACATGACGAAACAAATCAGAAATGACCCTAAACCAGTTAAATTCAAACCACCTAAACCCATTAACCTTTCTTTCACTAATATCCGGGTCATTCGTACTAACTTTCCTAGTGTAGAAGCATTCCTGCATGAAAAGTCCCCGGACATACTTGCGCTCTGCGAAACGAACCTCAACTCAGCTATTCCCTCCTCTGACCTCTCCATCCCTGGTTATCTTCCCCTCTTAAGGAAGGATTCCACTGTCTACATGCATGGGCTGGGGGTCTACGTCAGCGAACACTTCCCAATAGCTAGAGTAACGTCACTCTACTGACCACCAATACATATGTCTCCGCCTGCCTCTCCTCAGTTCGGTTAGTTACCTATTCTTTCTTTACCGTTCTCCCTCCACTCTCGATTGCTCCCTACTAGATAGCATTGCTGACGACATAGATAAGGCTATTTCCTATCACCCATTCGCCCACATATTTGTATTCGGAGACCTCAACGCCCATCACTCTGAGTGGCTTGAAAACGCTGTTACTGATCCAGAGGGCATTCACGACATGAACTTCGCTATTTCCCAATGACTAAAGCAAGTCGTGGACTTCTCCACTCGCTACCTACACCAAAAAGCTGACTGGGATGCATTTCGCGATTTCCTCTGCGACGTCCCTTGGGGAAATTTGTTCGATCTATCAGCTGATGACTGTGCCTCTGAGGTCTCGTCATGGGTGAAAACTGGCATTGATGCCTTCATACCGACCAGGAAGTATTGCCTAAAACCTCATTCCTCTCCGTGGTTCTATCCTGCCTGCTCAGCTGCCATTGCCCTCAGGAACCATTACTTCCGTCTATTCCTGAGACAGTCATCTGATCACAATAAGCGCCTGTTCACGTCTGCTCGCAATGAGTGCAAGAGAACCCGAAATGACGCCAAACGGTTGTTTGCTCAGAGAATGCGACAGCGCATAGGTGACCGCAAGTTCGGCTCCAAGGACTATTGGAGGATTTGCAAACGAGTGCTGAACTATAGAAAATCCCCAATACCTCCTTTAATCCATGAATTTGAGGTTCTCACGTCATCTGCGGACAAAGCTGAATGCTTAATCAATGCTGAAATAGTCCAACATCTTACTGCCCACAAACTCTTCTCTGACAGGCAATATGTCTTCCGCTTTGCCAGGTCCACGGCCGACTTGCTAACAACCGTAACGGAGTACATGCTCCAGGCCCTTCATGAGTCTGACGAGGCTCGCGCGGTTGCTCTGGACATCTCCAAGGCTTTTGACAGAGTTTGGCACTCAGGCCTCCTATGCAAGCTACGGGGTTACGGTATTACTGGTCGCCTGCTTGACCTAATCCAATCTTTTTTAAATAACCGCAAAATGAAGGTCGATTTGAATGGGCATGCCTCTTCATCCTACAGCACGAATGCTAGTGTCCACAGGGCTCTATCTTGGCCTCGACGCTCTTCCTTATTTTCATCAACGACCTCCCAGATGAAATCAGTTCCCAAGTAGGCATCTACGCAGACGACACCACAATATACTCCCGCACCAGTAAGAAATCTGTCGTGGCGGACAGACATAATCTCGCTGCTGACTTTGAACGGAATCTACACTCTGTGGTGAATTGGGACAAGAAGTGGCTTGTCAACTTCAATGCGTCTAAGACCAAGATGTTGTCTGTCAACCATCACAGGCAACCTCTCCTGCCTCCCATTAGCATGGACCACGCGATTCTCCCTGAGAGCAACACACTACGCGTCCTCGCACTTACCCTCTCCTCAGACCTCAAATGGAACCACTATATTGATTCCATAGCTAAATCTACTGCTAAGAAGTTTGGGTCACTTTGCCGATCCAGGATGTTTTTTCCGCCTGAATCCATCCTGCATATATACAAGTCAACTATCCGTCCGTGCATTGAATACTGCTGTCATTTGTGGTTAGGCACCCCTGCCGTATTCCTCAGTGTTCTCGACAGGCTCCAAAGGAGATTCTGTAATGTGATAGGTACTGATCTGGCGGCTAGACTGCCGCCACTTCCCCACCGTCGAAATGTGGCCTCCCTTTGTCTGTTCTATAAATATTTACATGGATTCTGCTCGGACGAACTTAAGTCACTGGTGCCTCCTCAAATTGTGCAACCAGATTGGCAACTGGGTCCCACCCATTCACAGTTAGGTTAGCCAAATGCAGACAACAATTCTACTCCTGCAGCTTCTTCTCTCGCACTTCCCGCCTGTGGAACTCGCTCTCATATTCTTGCTTTACTGACGGCTACAACCTCCAGAAATTTATATGCAATGCCAATACTCATCTATTAACCACTGGACGCTAGCTCTCTCCCCACCCCCGTATATCCTTCCCTTTCTCTCCACCTATGTATCTGTCATCGCACCTGCATTCTCAGCTTTCTTTTGCTTCTTTCTAACTAGTTTGTACTCCTCACTCTTTTCTAATTAATCTTTTTACAGTTATGTAACCCCCAGCTCATCAGTGGCATTTCTGCCTTGCTCGGGGTGAAATGATTAAAAAAAAAATAACTCCTTCTATAACTCGATTTTTTCGATCATCGATTTTTGATATTTATCGGGGCTACCTCGACACAAAACCTAGTTAAGAACACTCGCAGACGCTTATAGTACAACTGTGTAAATTTTCAAGAAAATCGGTTCAGCCGTTTCGGAGTCTATAGGTAACGAACACACACCCACAGACACAGACACATACACACACACAGAGACAAAGTTCCATTTATAAATAAGTTTAGATACCATTGGAAAAAGTATTAATCGACCTATTCCCCGTTCAGCTGTGAGTTAATTTGTAAAACTTAAATTATTATCATTATTTAATAAATTCTTAAAATCTAAAAATATTTTCTCTCTTTAAGTAACCAGTATATCGTAACTAGTCGTAAAAAAATACATTATGTTGCTGACTGACACTGACACTCTCTCTCTCTCTCTCTCTCTCTCTCTCTCTCTATCTATCTATCTATATATCTACCTATCTCTTTTCTTTCTTTCTTTCTTTCTTTCTTTATCTGCTGCCCACAGTCTTATATATCAGGTTTTCCTTCATTCTGTCGTTTTTTTTTTATATTTTTGCTTTATTCATCTTTTCTCGATCTTTTCTTTCATTTTACACTCATCTTACTCTCGACATTTATAATCTTTTTATCTTTGCTCGCATCGTTTTATCGTCTACGTTGATATGACTATCTCGTTTTATCTATTTGGTCTTTTTGTCGGATTTCGTAAGATTTGATTGCACAGAAAATCCCAGCTTACACGCACCTATACTTTCCATGAGCCAATTCTACATTTATACATTCACCAATAAATGATCATCTTTCATAAGACTGTCGGTTCACTAAATTTTACCATGTGCTGACGTTGGTGAAAACAAAATAAATACCAACTTTTATTTATTGACCAATCAAGAGCAAGGAAAAGTCTAAAAGTTGATCCATTTCTCTTTTCCACAAACGTATAAATGCGCATGATTTTGTCTTTCTCTTCAGTGAGCTACTGATTATCTGTCTAGATGCCAAGTTCAGGCGACCTACATTTTACTTACCTTCTCTCTCTCTCTCTCTCTCTCTCTCTCAGGCACACACTTTCTAAGAAAGACGGACTATCAGAGGGAGCTCCTAGACGTTAGACTGACGCCAAGCCCAGATGACCGGCATTTTTCACACTGTTTGACTATCTCTTTCACACCACATTAATCGATTCTTCTTTTTCTTCATTTAAATATCGACAACAAAAAAGAAAGAGGAACAAAGTCACCATTTACGCTTTCATTCATACTTATGATGAACTTGTTCACCCTCTTCAATTGTATACACATAAGCGACACCAAATTTGTCTTTACTTCATCCGAGTTTAAAGAAACTGGACTCTTAAACACACATTCAAAACAGAAACTTTATATGCAGAATTTTAAAATAAATATTAAAATTCAACAACAAAATTGATGTCATTCTTCTTGTCAAAGAAATTTACACTTATTAATATGAACGAGACTATCTTATCTTTTGTTCAATCTTCTGATTCTTTCAAATGTGGTGGGCTCGATTATGTTTGGCAGAAGGCCATTTCACAAGCATAACCGACGCTTGCTACATTTAATTCTTACTCTTGATCTCTCTTCATTATCGCCAACCTGTTTCGTTTTCTCGAGTTCTTTTTGTCCTTTAATGTCTATACATAATCTGCAAAAAAATTTGGACCAACTACATAAAATGATGAAACGCTGTTATTTTAGTTCAACAACTGTTTAACAATTTGCTCTTATCAGTAGTGCCTCTTGATCTTTAAGACTTGTAAATATATGTTTCGTTTTTGTAGGTGCTGTGTAACAGAAGATAAACCACTTTAGACAGCTTCAAGCTGAAAAAGGATCATGTGAAACTTTTAAAACAGTGAAAGATCAGATGATAAAATCATGATAATATGCACCGTTTAAAAATAGGAATTGTTCCATCTAATTAACACGAGTGTCAGATCGTTTGACAGGTTTAAAAGCATGGATAACATTTCTGTTTAAACAAAGTTGAAAAAAGCGAGAACTATGTTCAAACGATTCAAATATATTTGCTGCTACTGGAAGAGTGCATACTGAAGTTAACAGATTAAAGAAAATACTCTTTCTTTTTTTATGTACCATGTTCTTTCAGGACGTAGGCGAACATGACTCTCCACATCTTCCTCTTGCTGGTGACTCTTAGCACGCTTTCTCCTGTTGCACCATGCAACCCTCGTTCCGTCATCCATCTGATCACGTCCTTCAAATATGTTATCCGCTGCTTCCCCTGTCTCTTTCCCTCGATCTGATCTGTTACTACCAAATTCACCAAGCCCTTCTTCCTCACTGCATGTCCTAGGAACTTCAGCTGTCTCTTCCTGATGCTCAGTATTAATTTCATTTTCGTTTCTATCATTTCTAAAACCTCGTCATGGCTCACATGCTCGATCAATGATATTCGCAGCATCCTTCTGTAGAACCAACCAAATTTCTTTTTTTCTTTTGCATTTATTTTCCTTTTCAGACTTTGCTGCATGATAAGACACGTCCCTTCTTCTTTGATGTGTCCTGTCCTTTTGGGACGTAGGCGATCATAGTTTTCCACATCTCTCTATCCGTGGTGGCTTTTAGCACGCTTTGTCCTGTAACATCTCGCAATCCCCGTTCTGTCATCCAAATGCCCCGGCCTATCAAATATGTTACCCGCTGCTTCACCCTGTCTCTTTTTCCCTCTATCTTGCCTGTTAGTATCATGTTCTCCAAGACCTCTTTCCTCATTCATGTCCCAGGAATTTCAGCTGTCTCTTCCTGATGCTCACTATTAATTTCCTTTTTGTTTCCATTCTTTCCAAAACCTCATCATTCCTCACATGCTCGGTCCATGATATTTGCAGCATCCTTCTGTAGAACCACATTTCAGCTGCTTCAAGTTTTTCCTTCATCTTCGAAGATAATAGCTACAAAAGTGAAAAGTGAATACTGTCTTAACATTGAGGTTTCAGTTCATGTAATACGCAAAATATTAAATAGACAAATGGACGGGTGAATAGCACAAAAAACTCAGTAAGCAAGAAAACAGTGAAATAAATGACTGAAGTCGCCAAAAGGGCAAATAACACTAAACGCTGGAAAATGATAAAATAAATTTTTGCGATGAATGCAAAATTCATGTTGAAATACTTGTTAACTAAATTTCGGAATATTCCTCCGATTTTTGTTTGGTATAACGGCTAAAAGGCGGGTTTATAGGATACAAATCCTATATCATTTCAACAAAAAAAAACAAAAAAAAACGTAAAATTGTGTCTCCAAAATCCAGACCGAGGCAAATTTCACAAGCCGGTGTGAAAATTAGGATTCTGGATACTGATTGGACAGGAAATAACAAATTGACCTATGACCTCCCTCTCAAATTTTTAACACCTAAAAAAACTGATCACGTGACCTGATCTTATTACTTATCCATGTTTCTCATTCGGACAGAGGCAATCTTATGGGCGCAGAAATCGGATAAGAACATTGGCACAATGTAAGGGTGAAACCTCAAGATGTCAAACCTGACATGTCTCGTCGAGATACATTTGTTCTTTCTGATGACCGACTCTCCCTATAGGTTAAACCATATGATATTTCGTTTATATTGTTTCGGGTTATGTCTTCCTTTGTTTGTATTAGAGTTTATTCTAAATTACATTGTTTTTACTTTTTTCTAAGGCCCTTTTCTAAGGCCCAATTTTTCTGTTATCAAAAACTTCCTTATTACTGCAGTTGGTGGATAATCTAAAGTTAAGTTTCAGTATGAAACAATTTAAATTGTACATTTAATAAGTTAAAAATGGCATCCATGTTTTATATTTTATAGCGAACATTAACAACGCGAGAACTAAAAATTTAAATTAAAATCTGGAAACAATCAGTTCATAATATGCACCTGATGATTGCATAGTGCACGAAACTCCTAGTTGCGCAGTAGACGTAGGACAATAAGTCTTTTTATTCATATATACTTCATAGCTCTGTTACATTACATCAAGCACTCTTTTATTTATACCCCAAAAACTGACATATGTAAGACTATTTGCGTGTATATCTATGTTTATATTTATCGATATTCATACCTATATATATATATATATATATATATATATATATATATTCACACACACACACACACACATATGTGTGTGTGTGTGTGTGTGTGTGTGTGTGTGTGTGTGTGTGTGTGACGTAGAATCTCTATTCTTAATACATTGAGCTCTCTGCCCGCATCACTTTTTAATGTTAAAAATTTTTAATATTGATTAGGATCAGGTTCTTGGAATTTACCTACTCTTCAACTTCGAATTAAAGAAAAACAAAATACCAAAAAAAATATATATATATATATATATATATATATATATATATATACTAGCAGTATAGCCCGGCGTTGCTCGAGTGTAATGAAAGCTTTAAAACTAATCTATGGTCCTGGAGATCAGACTCTTTGGATGTTGGCACGAAAGACTAAAAAGCAATAGTTGTTTCCAGTCAAAGCGAAAACGTAGATTGAAAGAAAAATGAATGGATGTAAGTCAAATTTTAATTTCCTGGTATCGATATCAAATACGTTTTTTTCGTCGTAAACTGAATTTTGAAGGCTAAATAAGTCCTCTGAGTAAATGGTATCATGGCTGAGACTAAGAATTACAATTATACCTACTTAGAGTCAATCCCGAAGCAAAAACTAAAATAAAACGGCTGAAAAAATACAGATACAGGCGGATAAACAGACACACACACACAAACATCTTGCCTTTTATATACTCTTCAACAATACGCACATTCTGTAGCGCAGGAGGATGTTATCAGTGATGTATTTTACTCAGGTCACTGGGCAGTTTCATCATACTACCCTCGCTGAGTTGACCCCGTTAGAGCTGATCAGACTCCGACGAACCCTCATTCTGCTCTATGCTATACGACACTGATTTATTTTCTTAGCCGACTTGTGTTTAATACTGGCAGGAAACACATAAGAAGAGTCCATAGTGTTCGGGTAAGTTGGGTTTTTCAAGCAGTCGGAAAAAATTTCCATGTAATATAATTAAATACGAACTTCAGCGGGTGTTTAATCAAAAGTGGTCATTTCTAATTTTTATAGAGCTATGCACTATTTCGCTTAATCCATAGCAATTTGGCAGTTCGCTCAACGGTGTCCGTAATCGTTTTAATGGCTTTTCGTTTCTTTAACCCCACCAATCCAATATCTGTTAAGGCTCTGCAGAGCGACCGTGCTACAAAGCCTCTGATTCCCACTTCGATTGGCATACAGCTTGCTTTCCAGCCATTTGATCTGCAGTTTTCTAATAATTCCTCATATTTGAATTTCTTCCTTTCATTAGCCTCTTCTCCGTGTTCTTCCCAGGGAATGGTCAATTCCCACAAAATTACTATTTTTTGATTATTGGAGAAGAACACTATGTCTGGACGTAATTGTGTGAGGACTATATGCTCTGGGAACATCAGTTTAGGCCCTAAATCGGCCTTTACGACCCAGTCTGTTGCACCTGTGAGTAGGTTTATTTTTAGGGCTTTTTCTTCAGAGGTCTAGAACCAGATTTTATAAACTCTATGGATCTTTGGCGAGGGTTTAGTACATTTTCTTGGGTTACTAGTCGTACTATTTCTGTGATTTCTCTTAATATCTCATCGTGCCGCCATTTGTACCGACCATCCAATAATGCTGTTGGGCAGCTGATGAGGATGTGTTTTAACGTTCCTATCTGTCCGCACAATTGGCAATGAGGCAAATCCGCTTTATTCCATAACTTCAGATTAGCCGGGTTGGGTAGAGTGTCGTACTCGGCATTGATTAAGAATTTCAACCCCATGTTATAATGCCAAATTTCTGCCCAATTCACTTTTCGGTGGATGGTGGACTCCCATTTGGTCCAGGCGCCCTGCTTGCTCATTCCGACCATTTTAGTTATCCTTGATTCTTCTTCTCCTTTCCACACTTCTTCTTGCAGCAGAGCGTATTTTTCTTTCCCTGCTACTTTGTCGTATCTAATAGAAGGGAAATAGTCCAAGCCAACATGACCTTTTGCTACCGTACCTAATATAACTTTTGAGCAGAGTCTTTCCTCTGCCATATTTAATTATTCAGTAGCTTTCCATTTCCTTCCTGTGTAAACTTCAATGCCTGCCCCAGCCACTTTGGGGTCATTGGAGAAATTATATTGTATGGTAGACCTCACCTTGGCAACTTTATGCTCCTCCACCAGGCTTGTAAATGGTAAGTGCAATGCATTGGAGTTTCACTACAAAGCTATACTACACAATGATCTAGGTAAACCAAGCCATCTATGTAGCCTGGCTGTTATGCGTCTCTCCATAATTTCTACAGGGGAAGTTGTAAAATTATATATGGTTATTGGCCAGAGTAACTTGGGAAGGATTGCGTGTTGATATATCCATGCTTTGAAACGCTCGGGTAAAGCTGATTGTCAACCTTGTTTAACCAAATCTCCAAGTTGACATTAGTTTGGTGTCTTGCTACAGAGTCTTTTAGGGAGGCGTCAAATCTCTTCCCTAAACACTTCACCGGGTTTTGCCTGATCATAGGGATGGGTACGCCTGATAGTTCAAAAAGTTGTTCAGTTAAGATTCCCTTTTTTAACACGAATGATCTTGATTTCGAGGCGTTAAAGCTCATTCTCGCCCATCTAATAAGCTTTTCAATTGCTTTTAGCAGCCATCTTGCTCCTATGACAGACGTGATTGTTAATGTCATATCGTCCATGTAGGCGCGTATAGGGGGCTGTCTTAGACCAGAACTTGTGATGGACCCCCTACACTCAGTTTCTGCCGCTTTTATTAGCATATTCATTGCCAACGCAAAGAGTGTTGCTGAAATAGTGCATCCAGTTATTATCCCCCCCTCTAGAACGTGCCAATCTGACATTGAGGTATCTGCTACTGTTCTCATTTTGAAATTATTATAATAGTCTGAAATGAGCTCGGTGACTTTGGGGGGCATGTGGTGACGAACTAGCGCCACTTTGACTAGTTCATGCGGGATCGAACCGTAAGCATTTCTTAGGTCCAACCAAAGAACTGCAATGTTTCCTTGATTTCTTTTCAATTCCTTTAACAACTGCGATATGACTCCTGTGTGTTCAACACATCCTGGTCTGCCCGGAACCCCTTCTTTCTGAACCGACGTATCAATATAATTGTTTCTAATTAGAAAGTTTGATAGACGTTGATTTAGAATACTAAAGAAGATTTTCCCTTCAACGTTCAGTAGGGAAATGCATCTAAATTGATTAATATTACTGGCTCCATCCTCTTTGGGAACCCATATACCTTCCGAGTATTGCCATTGTTCTGCTATGCGTCCTCGCCTCCAAATTGTTATTATTAACTTCCACAGGATTCGAAGGATTTGGGGGCATTGTTTATAAACGATGTACGGAACTCCGTTAGGCCCTGGTGCTGAGCTAGTTCTCGTTTTTCTCAAAACCTCTTGGATTTCCTTCCATTTTGGATCGCTTAGGTCAAATTCTGATGAGGGTTTATCGGTCGTAATTAAGAAGGGGTTGTCGGCAAGTTCTTGATGTTTTAGGGGATCACTTACCATGTTTTTAAGGAATGCATTAATTTCTTCCTTTTTACTATTGAGTTTTCCTCTACATTTCTCGCCTAACAGATTTTTTCGTAAAACCATATGGGTTAGAAATAAATGCTGCTCTTCTTTTTGCTCTTTCTTTCCTCCTCTTCCTGTGCCATTCTGCCCTACATATAGACTTTAATTTGCCTCTAATTATTTCCCTAAGTTCTTGGAGCGGTTCTTTATATATATATATATATATATATATATATATATATTGTGTGTATTTTGGCAGTATTTTTTCATTAATACAGGTTTCATTGAATAATATAGACAAGTTCTGTTTATTTATTTTTTGTAAGATCCGTTCGTATGATCTGATTAGCTTGATAGTGTTGTCATGGAAAGACGACAAGAAATCGCAATAATTGTTGATCTTTTTATCAGGCCAAAGGATGAACATTTAATGTTCAGTGAACATAGAACATTTAAATTATTATTAACAGAGTGGAGTTATACAGAGAAAATTAGACAGGTCCATTTTTTGTGTCGCACATGGCTGTAGGCCGAGAAGGAATGGTGGTAGTGGGTTTTTTGTTCAATTGGGTGTATAGTGGCATGAGGGATTGGTCTGGGAACTGCTGCTACTATTGTGTAGGGGGTAAGTATAATAACTATGACCTCTCCCGTCGATTATAGGCATTGAAGTATGTTAGTAGAGGTGTCGAAATTTATTTTATTTAGGCTAGGTTTAAACTGTTTGATGTAGATAGCTTCTAGAATTTTAAGTTTTCGTTTATTATTTTCTTGTCTGAGTATATGCGTATTTTTAACAAGTGTTTTCCTAAGAAGTGTGTGTTGATAGCCGTGGTGTCTTTCCATGACAACACTATCAAGCTAATCAGATCATACGAACGGATCTTACACAAAATAAATAGGCAGAAGTTTTCTAGATTATTCAATGAAACCTGTATTAATTTATATATATATATATTATCGATTTTCTGCATTATTGTAAGAACTGCAACCATGAAACTTTTGAATGTCGTTTCTTGTGTCTTTGTCTATGAGTGTATCAAATTTGATTTAAATCGGACCACTTCTTCTATAACCCGATTTTTTCGATTATCGATTTTCGATATTTATCGGGGGTACCTAGACACAAAACCTAGCTAAGAACACTCGAAGCCGCTGTGTAAATTTTCAAGAAAATCGGTTCAACCGTTTCGGAGTCTATAGGTAACGGATACACACATACACAGACAAAGTTCCATTTATATATATATATATATATATATATATATATATATTAAACAGCCGATTGCTTTTTACCCAGGATTAAAACCTGACCGAATTGGCGTCAGTCGGCGATTCTACCTCTAAGCTACGGGCTCTCGGTAGAATGAGGCAGACATTTTAGCGTGTATATTATCATTATACACGCCCAATAGCTGAGAGTGTTCTAATTCATTGCTGAATGAACGATGCGTAGATGCCAGAGTAGCTACTGTTTTTCAAAGTCTACCATTCTTCCAGAGTGCTCAATCAGTGTGTGAGAGCGTAATATATATATATATATATATATATATATATATATATATATATATATATATTTGTATAAAAATCAAAAGTATTATTCTAAGCTTAATATGAAATTTGTTACAACTTCTAAAGCAATAAAAGATATAATACAAAACGAAAGAAAGTAATAAGCTAAACCTTCAAAGGGAAATCATCAATTGTAATGATTGCCACAAGAAATACCTAGAAGAAACCTCAAGGAATTATCCGTATATAATGTTCCTCGTCTGAAACTCGCAACTCGCGCCAATTTTACATTTTTAGATCGTTATCCCTTAACGAATGACTGGTTATTATTTCGACGGTTATATTTTGGTATAATTTCCATGTAGAGGTTCTTGATATTTGACAGGGTAGGCACCTGTTTTGTTTTGTTTATTTTTTTGTTTTTTAATTCTGTTTTTCATTATTAGCCAGCTTGGTAGTGTTGGGGTTGATTACGCCGTTTTACTTCATATATTATTTAATTTCTTCACACACACACACACACACACACACACACACACACACACACACATATATATATATATATATATATAATATTAACTATAGTAATAACAATACCAATAGTAACAGAACTAACTCTGCCGAAACTAGTATTAATTAAGCTGTAATTTAAATCGTCTTGTAGATCCCCCGCGAGAACGAAATCAGAGGGAAAAGAAGGGGAAGTAAAAAAAGAAACAAACGAAGTACATGAACAAAAAGTCAAGCACTCGTAAGAAAGAAAAAAACACAAGATGAAAAGCCTAACACTAAAGCGCTCAATACGAAAGTAGAGCAAACAAAGACAGAAAATCTAAGCAAGAGCCAACAACCTACCACGGTTTCGCCCTACGAGCCGTAGAGCGAAACCGTGGTAGGTTGTTGGCTCTGGATTAGATTTTCTGTCTTTGTATATATATATAATGATGAATTACTTGTACATTGCGACACGGAAATTTCTATGTTTTGAGATTCTCTTCATCATTTGTCTCGAAACATAGAAATATATATATATATATATATATATTGATTGATTCATTGATTGATTGTTTAATACTGAATTTTTTGTCATATAGTGTTAGACAAGTACACATTTGTATTAAAAAAATGTTCGATACAATTATATTGTAGAACTTTTGAATATTTTCTATTTTTAAACGAGTTATTTCGCTATCCAGGTTCCTACCAGGAGTGGTGTCCTCAGCCGATTTTAATAACTGATTTTACCGTTTACCGTTTTTCTTTTTAAGAACGCTGTTGTAAAGGTGTTTTATTTGCACGTTCACCTGGCAAGGAATTTATGAACACGCAGTTTCTTCCATAATCCGTTTTGATTTGTAAATTGCGCGTTCATAAATTCCCTGCCAGGTGAACTTTCAAATAAAAAACCGTTAAAGAAAAAAAAGAAGCAAAACGGTAACCGTAAAATCAGTTTTTAAAAAACGGCTGACGACACCACTCATGGTAGATACCTGGGTAGCGAAATAATTCGTTTAAAAATTGAATATATATATATATATATATATATATATATATATATATACTGCTTTTATTATTTTAAATATATTTTACATGCGAATGGATCGATAGCTGATATTATTGTGTGTTATCTTTTTCTTTAAGAGAAAACACAACACTCAACAATATATATAAATGTGTGTGTGTGTGTGTGTGTGTGTGTGTGTGTGTGTGTGTGTGTGGGTGGGTGTTATAGATAGATAGTATATGAACCAGTACCGGAGCAGAAAGCCATTCTGGGCATAAGAAAATCCTGGACTGATCAATTTCCCCGTGACTTACGTGGTCACTACTTCACACACTGGCGTCTCTTAAGTCCATATTCATGTCTATTCTCTTCACATCTTTTTGATGCTTTCTCATTGTGTCTGAATCGGGAAAGTGATTTCTGCAAGAGTCCCTCTTGAGTGGTTTTCTTGACCATTACAGTGAAAGGTTCAACCTCGGTTGGAAACCTTCCAGTTCATTGATCAGTGCATATCTGGAAATATGCCAGGAGATTTGGCCCTATATCGCCTGGTTAATCCTGCATCTGTCTGTGACTCGCATTCCAGTGACCATCGGGCATTAACCCGACATCATCTATTTTTCGGCAAGCACTTTGTCTCTATTATTAATTTTATTTTTTTTATTTATTTTCTTTTTAGAACCACGGTGTACTTTTGGGGATTTTCTAATGGAAAAGATTTTTTCAATTATATTTTTCTTAATTTTTAAAATTCTTTCTATCGAATTCAGTTTTATAAATTTTTACATTTGTCTTTTATTTATAATGTAGTGTTTGTCTATTATTTGCGGATTTTATTTTATTGGTTCTTCGTTATTAGTAATCTTTCATTCGGTTAGTTCCTCGTCGATCGCTTCATGTCTCATATTCATTAAATTTCGGCCTTCCTCATAAATCATTTTTCGTTTCCTGTTTTTCATTCAGCGTTAAATGATTCAATTTCATTCATAGATTTTTCATTCATTTATTTTTGTATGTTGTTCGCTAATTTTTTTATTAAATTATCTTCTGTTCAATTTTTCCGTTGGTCCTTCATTTTACTTTTCGTTATTCATTAAAGGTATTCTTTCATTAAAAACATTTCGAGAAAAGTTTCTCTGTAGACTCAAGTATAAACCTTACTAATATTTGTCTATAGACTCAAATATAAACCTGATTAATGTTTGGCTATAGACTCAAGTATAAAACCGATTAATGTTTGTCTATAGACTCAAGTATAACCTGATTACTTTTTGTGTATAGACTCAAGTATAAACCTTACTAATATTTTTCTATGGATTCAAGTATAAACCTAACTAATTTTTGTTTTTGGACTCAAGTATAACCTTACCAATGTTTGTCTATAGACTCAATTATAAACCTTACTAATGTTTGTCTATAGACTCAAGTATAAACCTTATTAATGTTTGTCTACAGGCTTAATTATAAACCTTACTAATGTTTGTCTATAGCCTCAAGTATAAACCTTACTAATGTTTGTTTCTAGACTCAATTATAAACCTTACTAATGTTTGTCTATAGACTCAAGTATAAACCTTACTAATGTTTGTCTATAGACTCAAGTATAAACCCGATTAATGTTTGTCTATACTCTCAAGTATAACCCGATAAAATTTTGTGTATAGACTCAAGTATAAACCTTACTAATGTTTGTCTATGGATTCAAGTATAATCCTTACTAATGATTGTCCATAGACTCAAGTGTAAACATTATTAATGTTTGTTTACCCACTCAAGTACAAACTCAACCAATAGTTACCTATAGACACAAGTAGAAAATAATGTTTATAGAAAAGTATGTCATAAAATTCACTAACTTAAAATTTTCATTTTTGTCATTTTTCTTCTCCCCACTGTTTCATCATTTTCCAAAGTTCTACATTATTCTTTTCCTTTTTCTGTCTGCATCTGTTGGTTTTTTATTAGTTTTTTTTTTCTTCAGTCATTGCTTTTGAACTCGACATATTTTCATAATTGTTGCAGGGGAGAGTCGTTTCTTTTTTTTCTGGGCTTTTAACTCGGTAGTACTGTTGAGCGGTTTATACACTGTCCTGGATCATTATCGAGGTGGGTTTTATTCTCACGCACCATAAATAACTCTTCTTTTTGCAAATTAGACACAGCCTGACAATTCTTCTTCTTCTTCTTTCTCCTTCTGACATTGTTTAGTATAAATTCTTGATATCACTCTTTCCATATCTTTCGGAATTAAAACTATGTGAGAAAACATGAACTCATCATTCGCAGTAATCTACGACATATATGCTTATTTATTTCACACTTGAACGTCACTTTAGTAAAAGATTTGCACTTAAACCAAGGATTTCTCACAATGGCTACCACCTAAATCAATGGCCTCTGCTAAAAAATACACGAGAAAAAATTGTTTTCGTCAGTTAACATCATAAACCCACATGAATTATCAAGGACACTACGGCAAGTTCTAACAGTTCAGACTTTAGTTAATAAGTCAATACCATGACGCATATATACGAAATCTGACATTTTCACTGCATAATATTCTTCTTCTTCTTCTTCTTCTTCTTCTTCTTCTTCTTCTATGTGCTCTGTCCCTTCAGGACGTAGGCGATCATGGCTTTCCACGTTTCCCTATCCCTGGTAGCTCTTAGCACGCCTTCGCCTGTTACACCATGCAACCCTCGTTCCGTCATCCACCAGATTAGGTCCTTCAAATATGTTATCAGTTACTTTCCCCTGTCTCTTTTTCCCTCTATCTGGCCTGTTAATATCAGCTTCGCTAAGCCCTCCTTCCTCATTGCATGTCCCAAGAAATTCAGCTGTCTCTTCCTGATGTCACTATTAATTTCCTTTTTGTTTCCATCATTTCTAAGACCTCATCATTGCTCACATGCTCGACCCATGATATCCGCAGCATCCTTCTGTAGAACCACATATCAGTTGCTTCAAGTTTTTCCTTGATCTTTGATAATATTGTCCAGCATTCACTGCCATATTGAAGAACTGACAACACATAGCAATCCAGTACTCTCTTTTTTGTTTCTAGCGAAATTGTCCTGTTTCTTAATACTGTACTCAACTTCTGGAATACTTCCTCCGCCATGCCAATTCGCCTTCGGATCTCTGTATCGCGCTTTGCGTCTTCTGTTATAACACTTTCCAGGTATTTAAATTTTTTTACCTGCTTGATTCTAGTATGCCCGACCTGTATTTGGCATATTGGGCTGGCCTTTTTACTGATGACTATGCATTCGGTTTTCTTGCAGGTTATTTGTAGCGCTTTCTTGTCACTCCCTTCAGCTACCTTCTGTAAGATGACTTGTAGTTTCCTTTCTGTGTCTGCTATCAGCACTGTATCATCTGCGTACCTTAAGTTGTTTAAATTGTGGCCTCCTATGACAAATCCAGGTATAGCTTCTAGGGTCCTCAAAATATTCTTACTGTACAAGTTGAACAGATCCTGTGAAAAGACACATTTTTACCTTACGCCCCTTTCTATCTGAGTTACCTGTCCGTATACAAGCGGTTTGCTGCCAGTAAAGATTCTTGATTACTCTTAAGTCTTTCCCAAATATGCCCAAAGTGCCGAGTATCTTTGTGGCGTATTTTGTCCAACGCCTTTGCATAATCAATAAAGCAAAAGTATAAGTCCTTCTTTATTTGTATTGCCCTTTCAGTGATCATCCTAAGCATAAATATGGCGTTCTTTGTTCCTTTGTCTTTGACGAAACCGCACTGTTCTTGTCCTATCTCTGGCTTGATTCTGCTTCTCACTCTATTCATTAGGATTCGGACGATCTGTTTTGTTATATGGCTCATTAAACTGATGCTTCTGTGAAGTTCGCACTCGTTTGCTCCTGGCTTCTTAGGTAGTGCTATGAAGATAGACTTGCTGAGGTCATCTGGTATTACACCACTATTATAACTTTCATTTATTATTTCTGTAATTTTCTCTATACCAAATTCTTCCAGGGCTATCAGCAGCTCTATGACTCGGCCGTCTAATCCAGCTGCTTTGTTTATATTAATTTGGCTATTGCAGACTCCGCTTCGCACTTTGGTATTTCCGGTCCGTCCTCATCTTTGCGTATTATCGGTTGCTCTCTCTTGTCGTGGAAAAGATCTTATTGTTATATATCGCCGTACGACGACAAAACAACAAACACGCATATATAAAAATATAAGGTTATATTTTTATTAATGACGACGAACCGTGTGGAATAGAGAACGGAAGGGTGAGAGCGCACATAGAATGGGTTGACGGGAGTGTAGTCTTGCCTGTGGTGTTTCTCTGCTTCCACTGGCCGTTCTCTGCTGGCGAATCCGTGTGCCGAGGTCTTTATATAGTCTTCTAGAACCGGGACTTTCCTTCCGGTTTTGCCTCGCCCACGCAACACCCACGTAATTCCCAGAGACACCTGTTCTGTTTGCCTCCGTAGTCATTTCCGCCGCTGTCGGAAATAAGGTCAAACGACATCCGCTCCGACCTCGACAGGATGTATTTCACAAACACCTGTCTTGTCGTTCGCCGACCCCTTCACCGACGGGAAACACCATCGCTTGCATCACTTCCTCGGGTGGGGCCAGATTGTTATATTACATTATATATATATATTTCCCCATCGTTGGAATATTTCCTCTTTCTTCAAAATGATTGTTCCATCCTTAGATTTTATACATCCTGTTAAAGAGCAGGTTTTTAGTCATGTCAATTCTTTTATTTCTTTATGCATGTCTGCTTTATTATTCCTGCTCAGTCTCTCTCCTTCTGCACATTTGTCATTGAGTCATTGCTCTTTAGCCTGTCTACATTTTCTTCTTATTGCCTTGTGTAGTTCCCTGTACCCCATTCCATGTCTTGATATCATTTTCTGTCTCCTTTGCATCATGTCCAGAATCTCTTCAGTCATCCACTCGTTTTTCTTTCTGCGCCACTTTTCTTTGAGGCAATGTTGTTTGCTGATGTCAGTATTGCTTCCTTTAGTGAGTTCCATTTCGAGTGTCCTTTAGACGGGAGAGTGGATGTTTTGACGAACGGGGAACCAATTCTTAATTGCTGTTGCTCCCAGGTTCATCCTGACCTGGATTGGTAGACCCTGTTAAGGTCCAAGCTATAGGTAAATAGTTAACCACTAAACAAAAATAAACAGTACATTTTTATAGTAAATTTAACAAGAATACATTCTATAAACTGTATATGTAGAAAACATTTATTTGCCCTGGTGGTATAATATTATGTAGAAAATCTCTGTGTTTAAAGGCATAAAATTAAGTAAAAGCTTGTTTTGATTTTGGCATTAGGTGACCCATAGGGGTAGATATACCGTAAAACAAAATCAATTAACCGAACAAATAACATGAAATAATTCTTTCATGATATTAAACTATATAATATCCTACAATTTTTTAAGGAAATCAAACCGTAATCCAAAATTTAAATTCAATAAAACTACACCATAAAACTTACATTTTTTATAATCGTATCGCCCCAAGCAAGACATTATACTGCCACTGTTGTGCAGGGGGTTACATAGAAGAAAAGTTATGACAATGAATGACAGAATAAAGTGGGTGTCAGGAAGCGGGTAAAAAAGGGAAGCGAATACTGCAGAAATGAGATGGGAGCATAAGAGAAAGAATGCGAATTAGTGAGATAGGAGATGATTATTGACTTTACATTTAAATTAGATTGAAACTGTCGGAAAAGCAAGTAAATGGAAGGGGGTTTCACAGTCGGGAAGTGCGAGAAAAGAAGCTGATGGAGTAGAATTGGCATTTACATCTTATTTGTTTCACATTAAAAGGGTGGATCCTAGTTGCTAATATTATGGCTCGAGAAAATTCATATATAGGGGGCATCAGTGAGCTAAGTTCATCAGAGCAGAAGCCGTGAAAATACCTGCAGAAGAGACTTATCACCGCAACTTGTAATCATGTCTACACAAACATGTATAGACACAAAACCTGAATATCATCTTGCATGTATTCAATTGTTAAAACAGAATAAAGTTTATCATATTTTTATTACTTCAAATCTGCCAAGAAAATTAAATTTCAGCATAAAATGACTCACAAGAAATTCACATGCCGTTAAACAAAGAAATCAATCAATAGCATTAACCGCTGTGTATATCGAATACTTTTCTTGTTAGATTTCAACCCATGACCTGTGCGAGTGATGGCATGCCATATTGATTAAGTACCCTTCGCATCATTAATCATAGCAATGGAAATTACTTAGTGGTAACCATTTCCTCGCTAAATATTATACGACATGATGCACTGGTTTACATTGTATCAGCAGCAAGAAGTACTCCGTGACCTAACTTGAATTTTCGCTTTGCTATCTAAATATCACATCATGTTTTATTCACAGAAATTAATCGGCTCTTTAGTATCGGCTCGATGCAATATCCAATATCTGATCAACTGGCCAAATATCAGAATTTATTTTCGAATCCTATGTAAGTTTCACTTGGATGAAGGCATGAACTCAACCCACGCAGTATACTACTCCTTTTTTTCTCACTTGAAACAATAGCCTCTGCGGTTAGATAACGAATAAAATTTCTGTTGTTTTTTACTAGTTTTCGTTTTTGTATTATCGTTTGTTTGAATATTAGGTGGTTCTTAGATCTGATTCATATGTTTCTTGTTTTATTGAATATTTTTCAGCTATTAAATTTTCTTGAAACTCATTTACTTATAGATATGGATATTTTATGAATACTTTCAACTGGCCACTTGAGTTATTCAGTGCTTTACAAATATGAAGAAAAGAACGATCACAAAACGTGAATGTCAAATCTACAAGCTTCCTATTTTGTGAATGTTTTTACATACAAAACTGGAAGCAGCGGAAATGTGGTTCTACAGAAGGATGCTGCGGATATCGTGGACTGAGCATGCAAGCAACGAAGAGGTGTTGGAAAGAATGGCAACAAAAAGGAAATTAATACCGAGCATCAGGAAAAGACAACTGAAGTTCCTGAGACATGCAATAAGAAGGAGAGCTTGGAGAACCTAATACTGACTGGCCAGATAGAAGGAAAAAGAGACAGAGGAAGGCAGCGGATAACATATTTGCAGGGACTGATCAGGTGAATGACGGAACGGGGATTGCAATGTGTAATAGGAGCAAACATACTAAGAGCCACAAGGGATAGGAAGACGTGGAGAACCATGGTCGCCTACGTCCTGAAGGGACATGGCACATAGAAGAAAAGACTGAGAATTCAATAGGCGACACGAATTGGCAATGAAGAACTTTTAAAGAAAATGGTAACAAAAAGAAAACTTACGGGTTGCAATGAATGAATTGTCGTCTAAATTACTCAAAATGGAAATAAAACTGACATTTCATTTTAACAGATATATCTACTAAATTTACACAAAAATAAACTTAAAATATTAAAAAGAAAATTTATCCAATAAAATTGCCATTTGCTTTAACAAAGGCCTTCAAAAATCTTCGCAATCTTTTCTGGTCGGTCTCCTTGTTTAAGTTGGTGAATGCTGCTATAAGCCTTGCCTTTAGTTCATCTTTGCTGTTACAAAGAGTATCGTTGGCATCTCGCGCCATTGTGCCCACACATCAAGGAGTTTGCAGTTTGGAAAGTTAGGGGTTAAGATTTAAGGGGTCATGTGGTTAAAGAAATTGTCTAACAGTCCTGACTGTGTTCTTCTGCTTGTGTAACATTATGAAGAGTCTTGTTGCCTGACACAGAGTCGTCCAAAATACACCCTCTCGAAACAGCTAACTACTACCTCTTCAAAGCACTTGATGTAAACCTAAATGTTGAGTCTGGGATTCTGATGGAAGATGGGGAGAAACATAACATCGTCATCACTAGTGATTACTGCAGATACCTTCATAATCATCATTAGATTCATCCAATTTTTTCCAAAATCTTTGCATTGTCCCCAGATTGATACACATACACTACCGGCCATAATTAATAGACCACCCCAGTATTTTTTAAGGAAATGATGCATTTTATACTATTTTTAGTATTTATTGCCAAATGAAAATAGAATGGTTCTTTTGTTATTAATTTGCAAGGAAGTAAAGATGAACTTGTTCGAAACACTCTAACTTTTCTTTATTCTTTCATTGATGAAACCTCAATATAGGTAATTATTAAATATTTATAAATACATTTGATACACATGTTATTGTGCGGTATTAACAAAAGAACCATTCTATTTTAATTTATAATTATTCACTTGGCAATAAATACTAAAAAATAGTATGAAATACATCATTTCTTTTAAACATTGCAATATTCATATTTGAGCTTCCGGTATCGAATGCTATCTTCAAATTTCTGACGGATTGAATTGTGTCTTTTTATCATAGAGGGAGCCCAACTGAACCTACTACACTGTGCAGTCGATAAAATAAAAAGTAAACAACGCACATAAATTAAATATAAAATACAAAATGGCGACAATGATCACAACCGGAAAGAGGCAGTCGAAACTTCTCAGACACAAAATCAGAAAGGAGAGCTTGGAGAACCTGTCTTTAACATGGCAAGAAAGATAGGTAAACGCGTTATGCCATGTATTTCATAATTTTGTGGGAATACATGACGGAACCATTTATACATAGGGCTATATATATATCATCTTATACCGAAAATTCCTACAAAAACAAAACGTCAACATGGTAATATATTATATTCTCAAATAACCACGTCAGATCGAGATTTTCATATGAATGTTAAGCGTGACTCCAAAACTTTTCATAAAATTCAAAGTTGTTAGTTATATGCAATCGCTTTCTTAGATCAATGATGAAAAGCTTTTTCAGGAAATGAAACCTGAGGCAACGATCCTCCTTCTTGAACATTTTGAACTGGTACTACAGATTCACAAACAACTGTACCAAATAACAGAAACCAAATCCCTAGCGGACTACCAGAAGCGGCAACAACTAAAATGAATATTGCATATAACACAAAATTGATATAATTAAAATGTTGAAGCCATGCACTACTTCAAATAAAAAGCTAAAAAAAAGCTCACATCAGCAACAATGTCTTATATAATGCAGATAAATTTTTTACAATAGATTCGTATGAATAGGATATATATTCTTTATAAGAAGTTAGTTTGTATTTCAGGTTTTATTCATATATTTTTGTAAAAAGAGTTTTGTCGATAATCAGATGTATTGCCGGTCATTTTTTTTCATAAAAAATGTTTTGCTGCTAATATTTCTCCAATCAAAAATATTAGTCAGTTAAGTGCCATACTTGATACACGTTTTGGGCGATCATGTCTTGAAAGAGACATGACTGACTGTCATGACTGATTATCCCGCAGTAGGTTGCCATTGCTTTCTGCGGTAGACTGGTTGCCGACCAAGGCTATAGAACCCAATCTGTCCTGTCATTTGACTCATAGCTGGAGGGAGAAGAGAAATATTATATTACATTATTATATTAAGTATAATTGGTGGGGGATCAGTTTATTACTTAATGACAATAGGAAACCGATCCCCCACTTTATGTCCAGTACAAATTTTAAATATGTTTTCAACTATTATATTCTGTCAGTCAGTTAAGTGCCATACGTGATACACGCTTTAGGCGATCATGTCTTGAAAGAGACATGACTGACTGGGCAGAAGATTATCCCGCAGTAGGTTGCTATTGCTTTCTGCGGTAGACTTGTTGCCGACCAAGGCTATAGAACCCAATCTGGCCTGTTACTTAACCCATAACTGGAAGGAATAGACGGATTAATACCTTTCCTCAGGGTATTTGCGCGTAAGTGAATGCAATGAATTCAGCTGGAATTCGAACTCGGCTCCCCGCCTCGTTCCGAGCCGATACCCAATGCACCACAAAGCACATCATGACAATAATTTGGTAGTATTTTTTCCTTCAAAACTTTATTGATGATAATATTTTTCTAGAATGTATTACTAGGTAATATTTGCCAGTAAATTTAGAGGTTGCATTCTTACGTTTGATGTTAAGTAATTCTTTATGTTCAATCAGACAGATGTTAATAGTGATATAAGCCATTAACATTTCTTCTGCATACAAAGTGTCAAATAACGTGTGATACGCTGCCTTCGTCGGCCGCCAGCCAGAGGAGGTTATAGAGTTTCGGTAGGTTAGGGCGTACTGCCCTTTCTGGCGCCATGCGCCAACATTTGCCACTGGACAAGGTATTGTTTATGTTTGTAGAAATGTCTGCCTCTTACGATTTATTTTTAAAAGTCTAAGTCAGATTTTCAACGTTGTTTTAAGTGTTTGTTTTGATCGTTAACCTATACACAGCACGCTCGTAACAACTGTTATCAATGACTTAGAACGGATGGTAAACAGACGTGTTTCACGTCGGAAGTACTACTGGGTTACGAGCATGGCTTCAATCAACTTAGTATATTTGGGATTTTGAACAAATCAAACCCAATGATTGTTGAGCCGTAGTCTGGAAACGATGTTCCTACCAGTGATGCACACCCTCGAAAAGGAAGGAAACAATTGACCATCCAAGGAATCTACGGCACCCGACTTAAATAAGTAACACATATGTCCGCCCCTTTTTCCAGGCTGTCAGATTGTAATTATTCCTAGCAGATTTTCATTTGCTCATGCGCCTCCGCCTTGTTCTCATCCCATGGACCCGTTAATTCTTCTAGGAGGACACACTTCTTTGAATCCGACCACCCTACAATGTTAGGGCGTGCGTCTGACTGAATGACAAACTCGATAACCAAACAACTAGTGATACTTTCAGTTAAAATATATAGAATATTTCCATGAAAACATTTTTTTCAGAAAAGCAGTAAACCTTTTCCTTTTGTGAGCAATTTGACAAATTGAGGGTTGAGACAGAAGTTGGTATAAACACTATATTTGTATGGACTGTTCCATTTATGCACCTTTCATAGAAGACCAAAAAAAAAGTTAAAATTTATAGAATATCACTATGAAAACATTTTTTCAGAAAAGCAGTAAACCTTCTCTTTTTTGTGAGCAATTTGACAAATTGAGGGTTGAGACAGAAGTTGGTATAAACACTATATTTGTATGGACTGTTCCATTTATGCACCTTTCATAGAAGACCAAAAAAAAAGTTAAAATTTATAGAATATCACTATGAAAACATTTTTTCAGAAAAGCAGTAAACCTTTTCTTTTTGTGAGCAATTTGACAAATTGAGGGTTGAGACAGATGTTGGTATAAACAATATGTTTGTATGGATTGTTCCATTTACGCACCTTTCATAGAAGACCATAGAGATGGCGCGAGAGACAGAAGGCAGCCAATTACCTACTTGAGGAATTTGTGTAAAATGATGATGAAATGGAAGGAATGCTTGCTAATGGAAAAATATCCCTAGCGAGTAAACAGCAGTTTAAGCCTTAAGCATTGTGATCAATCTTATCCACACGAAATATAACTCAGTAAGTAAACATGACATTTAGAAAAAAAGACTGAAAATGTGGTAAAAAATATTGACATTTTCAGTTAAGGTTTTCTTGTGGCGAATTTTCGTCGCCTATTAGGGCCAGGAAGAAAGACACGGAAACAAGAAGATAGTTTTAACCAGTGTATTAGAATAACAGAACATATATAACAGCAAGAGTTTTACTAGTCAGCCGATAGAAGTGTATGTCAAGACTGTATAGTTAAGCTGCTTCTCAACTGTTTTACGACTGCCTCACGACTGTCTCCTGATTGCCTCCCAGTTGTGTCTACGCAAGTCAGACAGGTTATTATTTATTGACGGAGGAAGAGTCCATTCTTATAGATAGGGCACCATAACAGGTTTAAAGCTAAACTGAATGTATCTATGTTTTAGACGAAGAGTCAGAAAATAAAGACTTTTATTCTCGCTTAGAGTTTAACGATCGGAAAGAGTTTTCGTATTGCGTCATATTTTGAATTGATACTGATTACTAAATAAATATTCGTTAAGAGCCGTTTGTCTTGATATACTCGGGGCAAAGCATAAATCTTTCGAAATACTTTGAATTATAAAGCTATGATTTGGAAAAAGCATTGGAGTAAAATTTGTTCAATAATGGCTCTCCATGATTCCCAGTACCGTGCTGCTCATAACAAATTTTGTCTTTTTTGTCATCCCTGCCATACCCACTCAAGCTTGCCAGGTAAGATATACGTTACCTTCCTCTGTCTCTCTTACCACCATTCTGTTCTGTATGAAAATTTTTCTCGTGGTTAATACGGCGTGTGGGGTAAGACTTCCTTTTTAAACGTGTCTAAGTAGTTTTTCACCCGTTTTGCAGTATGTAGCTTAACGTTATTAAGTTGCAAAACGCCTTTGTCGTGTCTCTGCTCTCTCTTTCTTCAATGCTTTGCTTAAACCCCAATTAAATCAGTTATAATCGATAATGATCTTCAGTGATGGCCTCGGTCGGTTTGAGCAGCTTATAATAAACTATATCTAGCTGATCACACCAAAGGCAGAGCAGAAGCTTTGAATGATAGGTATTCGGTTTTGCCGCCCATGTGGATCCATGGCCGGGCTTACCCTACGATCTTACACGCTTAAGGTTATCGTAATGTATCCACATTTCATCGCCGATCATGATACGATGCACAAATCTGCAACTTAAGTAGCTGCTCACACGTGACATGACACCGTTTGACGTCTCTCGACTTAAAATCTTACTTTACCCAATGTGAATAATTTCTAATGCTTTCAAACGTTTTGAAACTACTGTATGATCAACTTCTAATGATTCTGCAAGTTCAGCTTGCATCTGATATGAGTCTTCGTAAAGTATTGCCTCCAATTATTCGTACTGAAAGTTCTTTATCTTCAACATCAAAACCATTACTTTTGAATAGAGTAGTTCAGTAAAATTCCCCACAAATACACTTTCTTTAGCACGAAATCCAACGTTTAACGCTGTGAAAAACAAAGTTGTTTACACTTCGACCAAACGATATACAAAGAATTTCAAGCTTGCCTATAGTACTTAATCATAGACGCGTTACTATTTGAAACTACATACACGCAGTTCTGGGAACGCCATATGTTGGAAAACAGCGGGAACTTATTCAATGACTCAATATAAAAGTTTACTTAGTAACTCACAATCCCTCCAGTAATTGTAAGGAGCATAGTAAACGCTCTTTCTGCCTGCACAGGCTCGGCTGCTGAATCTTTAGGCAAATTGCCTCCAAAACACGAAGATGATATGCCCATCGAGCACTGTGCAGAACAGTGAACCAATTGTCCTCATACGAGGCGCACATTCCTGATTGTGCAGCAGGTGTTAGCCGATTGCTGAATCCAGAACTGCTTGGATTGTTCTTAGATGTGTGTTAGGGCTACCTGAACGTATATTTGCGGGGACGTGTTGCCAAAACGCGTCTCCAACCTAAGATTGGTTCGTCCTATATATGCCGCATCGCAGCGGCACTTAAATCTATAAACGACAGAACTTTTCCGAAAGTAGGACAACCTATGTTTACTAAAGGATGGAAACACAGGTCTTGTCTGAAATATAACACGTAACTGCACCGAAAATAACCGGATGAAACACATCTTATCGGTTACAGTTTGACACTTTCATCCCAGCCAAGGCAATTTCAAATATAAAGGACAGCGACTGGGTCCTTCAATTTTTGGTTCTTTGCAACGTTTGACCTTTCGATCGATCACCCGTTTCACTTCATTAGTAGGGTACCCGTACCCTCGAAAATATTTTGCAAACGAATTCAATCGCTGGAGAACAAATGTTAAGGGCACGGTGAACCAAAGTTTCAATTAGACCTATTTTACGGGACTTAGGAACAAACGATTTCCAACTAGTATGCAAACCAGTAAAGGTAGGTTTGCGAAAAATCGAAGTAACGAAAACCCCGTCGCGACGCTGAACACAGACATCAAAAAATGGGAGACATCCATCCATCTCTATCTCCATAGTAAACTGAAGGGATAGATATAGAGTGTATCGAGGCAGCAGATAATTTTCTGAACATATATTGTGAATTATTACGATGAAAAACCTGCTTGCAAAAATACTTTTCATCATTAAAACTACTCAAAAACAACAATCTTGGCGCTAAATATTATCAGAATTCAACACTATATACATATATATATCCGAGTGAGTTTAGAATGAGGAGAGAAAAAAAAGAAAAAAATTTTCCATCCAAAACATTAATTTAAAACAGTGCTCGATATATGATGCATAGAGCTGTGAATATTTATTATGATTTATGTTTTAGAACATGTACATAATTTCTTCTATATATGTCCTCTTCTATACAATCATATGGCTTTTTCAATGTTTGGACTCAAACACTTCATCGGGAGCAATAAGAGTTTGGAATTATTCTCTGTTTATATTTGGTTCGTTGTTGTCGTGGGGGTTGATTGGGGTTAATTGCAAATTAGGATGCAAATTAGCAAATTATTGTATATAAATACAATAAAACTCCAAACTTGAATATTAAATAAAAAAATATATTTAAAAAAACCCTATAAAATAAAAAAATATTCCATACCGAAAAATTCAAAATTGGAAAGAAAAAACACCCCACCCCTATCACGTCTATCTAAGAAACCTCAAAGTGAAAACCTAGACACAGGATCAAAGTAAATACATGAATTAGGTCCGCTAACAGCAGACATAAATCAATTAAACGATAGCCAACCATACAAATGACCACTCAACACGTCGCCCTCTTAGAAATTCTAACCAAAAGATATACCCGACCGATCAAACATACATTCCAACAGATAATACCATTAATTAACAATTTCACACTTACACACCAGATTCTTCAAAAGTCTAACGGTCAAAACGAGAGACACATTCACTTAATTACCCATAACCACAACCAATCCCTACGACAACAACGAACCAAATATAAACCGAGAATAATTCCAAACTCTTACTTGTCCCGATGAAGTGTTTGAGTCCAAACACTGAAACAGCCATATGATTGTATAGAAGAGGACATATATAAAAGAAATTATGTACATGTTCTAAAACAGAATTTAATAATATATATATATATATATATATAGTGTATCGGGGCAGCAGATAATTTTCTGAATACATATTGTTAAACTTAACAGATAATGAATGTCTATTATGTTTAATCATGAACCGTTCTAAACATCAAATTTGGCTGTTATTTCAGATGAAAATAAACACAAAATTATCCAGCATTTGGATATTCTTTATTATGCTGATTCTAAGCTTTCGGCTCACTTGAGCCATCTTCAGAGATGTTGTAGTTACGTTAACATAAAGACATTCATCATCAAAGATGATATTATCTTGTGTTGACATAAAACTTTGCTATCCGTCAATAAAAGTCACCGAATAGCGGACGCAGTTCGTAAATTTGTAATGAGGTTCTATGACGTCGCACCACGTGAGAGATCGAAATGTTAACAGAATCATATGTCTAAATGCAATTTAATGTGTTATGACCAGATTGAAATGTCATTTTATTAAATGTGGATTGTTTTGATTTAATGTAGATGGCCTACAATATATGAAGGTTCTTTTTACTGTGTGTATGAGTGAGTATTATTGTGTTATCGACTAAAATCTGTCTAATATTACCTACATGGCTATGTTTTTTAAAGAAGTGTTGTTTAATTTAACTCTGATCAGAAATGTGACAGGTAAGTCTACGGTAGAGCGTGGTTGTAGTAAAACCAATATATGTAGTGGGTTTATTATTAGTACCAGAGATACAATCTCTAAACGGGCATGTAAATTGATACACTACGTTGGTTTTCTGTTGAGGATTTAGTTGTATGGTTTGGTTGTAGGGTTATTAGAGACTGGGAGGTCAATTGTTTTAAATTTTTTATAATATGTGATGACCTTAATTTGATTTTTATTATGTATTGGTTTAACATTTCTACGTATTATGTTTTTGAGTATATATATATATATATATATATATATATATATATATATATATATATAACGTAGAATATTTGGTATTTAAGTCAGCTAAATTCCGATAGAGACGAACTAAAAAAAAAATCAATGTTAAATTTATTTATTTAATTTAACAGAGGAATAACTAGAAAAAAACCTTAGATATTCTACAATTTCTTGGGCAATGCATATTTCGCAACCAAAAAGTTGCTGCTCGTCAGACCCAAATAATGCAACAGTTAATATTCAAAATCATCCAGAAAATTCACATATAGACACTCACGTGCCCATAACGAGAATGGATATTTGTAACAGTAATCTACAAAACATGTCCTCGCTCATTCAAAAAAAAATATATATAAACGAAAAAATGAAAAAGAAAAGTATAGAAAAATCATAAACAGAAAAAAGAGAAACAAAAAGAAAAGGAAAGGAAAGGAGAACGACAATTATAAAGAGAAATAAAGTTAAAGTTAAAGTCTTAGATCGACACCAGCGTCTATTGCAATTTATCTGCTTTCTTAGAAAAAATCATGATATGGAAATTTAACATTAAATCTAGTTTTAAAATAATGGAATGCATCTACGGTATAAAAATAAATTGTAAATCATACTTTTTAATACAAATTAAAACATAACTACTACTAGTATTATATTATAAATATAATCACAGTAATTAAAAAATAAATTAAAATATATAAATTAAAATATATATCAGAAAATGATAAATAAAATATTAAGACACAATCTTAAAAAATGATCTTATATAATATTAATTTATATATATATATATATATATATATATATATATATATATATATATTATACATCATGCAATATATTCAGTAACTACTCTTACATTTTACTTATCTATATAGTTATAATCTAAGCATTGCTTAAATATGGCACCAGACCAAATGTGTGGGTTACCCAGTGAGTATACAACTCACTCAGTCTGTTAAGTGCCATACGTAATACACGCTTTGGGCGATCATGTCTCGAAAGAGACATGACTGACTGGGCAGAAGATTATCACGCGATAGGTTGCTATTGCTTTCTGCGATAGACTGGTTGCCAGCCAAGGCTATAGAACCCAATCTGTCCTATTATTTAACCAATAACTGGTGGGAAGAGACGGATTAATATCTTTCCCAAGGGTATTTGTGCGTGAGTGAATGCAAGGAATTCAACTGGAATTGGAACTCAGCACCCCGATCTCTTGTTCCAAGTCGATATCCACTGCACCACAACGTACATCGCACATACAACTCACTACTTAGTCATAAATGTTCTTGCGTAGCAAGCCTGTTAACGATTACACCGCGTTGAGATGCGCTCTTTACAAGATTGAATGATCAGAGCACTGCTAAGACATGAGCACTGCAACAGTAAATCAAACAGGATTAGCTCTCATAATCTAGGCATCAAGAAACTCACCAGAAACAAGAGAAACAGATTTCACTGTTATATTAAGACAGGCTTTCGATATAAAGAATGGAATTCTTATTCAAAGCAAAGATTCCATTATTTAAAAAGAGTCGGTGAAATATCCACTCAGTAATGCAATATCATTACCTGTGTCCCACATTATTATGAAAGCAACAATGTTTAAAATGTTGCTTCAAAATCCAAGGTGAACAGTTTTTCACGGTAGAGGCTTACAGCCTATCACGTTGAATACACCGGTTCTCGCTTGATCACTTACGTTAAGCAACGTTGAGCCTGGTCAGTAGTTAGATGGGTGATTGCTTGGGAATACCAGATACTGTAAGCGTTTAGTGACGGATGTGCGTTGTGTTGCAGTGTTGGCTCGGAAATAGAAATCGGTGAGCAGAGTTCGAATTCCAGTTGAATGCCCTGCATTCACTTAAGCACTGGTACCCTTGCGAAAGGTATTAATCCGTCCCTTCCCTCGAGTTATGGGTTAAATAACAAGGGTAGGACTTGGGGACCCTGCTCTTAAAAACAGCTCTCAATGAATATTGATATTCGAAAAGAAAATGAGTATTACTCGACACAAAATTTATATAAACAGCAATAAATTGTTGAAAGAAAAAGGTATTACTAGCAATAAATAAATAAAATTTAGTTGGCAATAAATGACTCGCCGAGGTTGATTTGTCATAAAAACAAAATAACCAACCAAATTTTCACGGTAGGATATTTCATTTCTCCTCAGAAAAAAATTTTATGTTTTTTTTTTGTTTTGTTTTCACGGTCTAAGCGTTTCTATTGTATATTGATCAAGATCAATAAAAATAATACTGGATATGACCAATAATGACTATTAAGTTTCTAGAAGAATACCATCTTATTATAGAATCAGCTTTTTAATTGTGTTCTACTTTATTAATATCATTATATCTCGACCAATATATATTCTTCTTCATGTGCCGTATTACTTCAGGACGTAGGCGATCATGGACTTCCACTCGTCTCTGTTACTTGCCAGCCTCAATATTTTTCTTCTTGGTATCTTTCACAAACCCCCACTTCGCAATCCATTTGCTCAAGCAATCAAGTAGGTCTTTCGCTGCTTTGTCTGTCTCTCCTTCTATCAGTCCTGTGAATACTAAATTCTCCAGGCCCTCCTTCCTCATTACGTGTCTCTTCCTGGTCTTAAGTATGGTTTCATTTCGGTTTTTAATATTTCTGGTCCCTCTGCATTTTTGTATGTTGTTGGTTGCTCTCTCTTGTCTGGGAAGAAATCACCAATATTCTCCTTCTTCTTCTATGTGCCCTGTCCTTTCAGAACGTAGGCGATCATGGTTTTCCACGTTTCCCTATCCCTCGTGGCTCTTAGCACGGTTTCTACTGTTACACCACACAAACCTCGTTCCGTCATCCACCTGATCAGGCCCTTCAAATATGTTATCTGCTGCTTTCCCCTGTCTCTTTTTCCCTCTGTCTGGCCTGTGAATATCAGGTTCTCTAAGACCTCCTTCCTCATTGTATGTCCCAGGAACTTCAGCTGTCTCTTCCTGATGCTCAGTATTAATTTCCTTTTTTGTTTCCATCTTTTCCAAAACCACATCATTGCTCACATGCTCGATCCATGATATTCGCAGCATCCTTCTGTAGAACCACATTTCAGTTGCTTCAAGTTTTTCCTTCATCTTTGATGATATTATTCAGCATTATACTCATCTCATTACTCATTCCTAATGCTGCTATTATTAAGTTTCTATTAATCTGTTTTAGTGTTTCATTAAAAACGTTAAACAGGAAAAAGAAGAGATGCGTTTACGCTTTGTGGATGAGTTCAAGCTGGGTTAGAATGCTTCTTAAACTGCAACCAACATTAACAAAGCATGGTGTGAATGATCCCCGTACAATTCGACAGTACGGCCGGGCTTATGGCCAAAGCATATGAGAACACAAAAGCTAAGCAACGTCGACCTTGGTCAGTACTTAGGTGACCTCTTAGAAATACCAGCTGCTTCAGCTTGGATGTGTGTTGATGTAATGAATAACGACTCGGAAATGTAAATCGGAGAGCCGAGTTCAAATTCCAGTTGATTTCATTAAATTCACTTGCGCGCAAAGGAAAGGTATGACTTAACTATGGGTTAACTAGTAAAACTTGTATTACTAAAACCGGTATTATCTCAACAACAAAATTGTGTTCTTATGGCTCGATTTCATATTTTTTCAATCTCCCCTAATATCCCTAGCGTTACATAGACAAAGTTCTCATTAGTGTGTGGGCTGTATTTAACAAGACAATTTTCTGTATATCTCTTAAGCTAGGGTTTCCAGGAATCCTTTGAATGTGTTATTTCGTTCCTTTTTGTATCATTCCAAATGCACTTACTCTCACTGGCACGAGACTTGTTTTCAATTTTCACATTTTTTTATTTCAATTTACAGGTCTTTATATTCTGACAGTTTTTCGAAGATTATTATTATGTCATTTTTCATCATATTTCGATTTCTGCTTTGGTCTCACTACCAACCAAGTCTGCGGGGAGACCTAAGGCAGGTAGTGGCGTGTTGTTATGGCTCCATTTCATGTTTTTCTATCTTCCCTATCATCCCCAGCATTACATAGATAAAGTTTTCCTTAGTGTGTGGGCTGTACTTAATAAGACAATTTTTTGTATATCTCTTAAGCTGGGGTTTCCAGGGATTCTTTCAATGTGTTGTTTTGTTCCATTTTTTATCATTCCAAGTGCACCTACTATCACTGGCACAACTCTTGTTTTCAATTTCCACATTTTTTCTATTTCAATTTCCAGGTCTTTATATTTTGACAGTTTTTCAAATTCCTTGATTGCTATGTTACAATCCGCTGGACAAGCCATATCAATTAATAGACAAGTTTTCTCCTTCTGGTTTTTAACAATAATGTCTGGCCTGTTTGCTTCAATTTTTCTGTCTTATTATTATTATTATTATTATTATTATTATTATTATTATTATTAAATTAATAGTCTCTGGGGATCACACCAGTTAATTAATCCTTCCTTGTAATCAGAGCATACAAAGTTAATGCAATAACAAGATTTAGTGAATGAAATTACAACCCCATTCATAATACTTGTAACCCATTCGCATTCTCGGGGTCAGTTAAGTGCAGTACGAAAGAGACATGACTGACTGGGCAAAAGATTATCCCGCAGTATGTTGTCATTGCTTTCTACGGTAGACTGCTTACCATCCAAGGCTATAGAACCCAATCTGTCCTATTATTTAACCCATAACTGGTGGGAAGAGACGGATTAATAGTTTTCCCGATTTGTCGTTCCGAATCGATATCATTGTACCACAACGCACATCCGTAGAGGTACCGATTCTAGGGGTACCTAACCCATTATAGTCGTAGAAGCAATCGGTTTGTCAAGAGCAAAATAGACTGACTGTATGATCCTTACAAGCCCGCTATCTCAAAGTAACTACACAGATTCAACAAAAGTTCTCTGGATTATTTTACAAGCTAGTCACTGTCTTTCCTTGAAAAGAACATTAGCTAATTTCAGTATGTCCACATTTCATTCGGACAAAGTTTGATGCCTGTCTGTCTGTCAGAGTTTATAATCTACTTGTTGCCTTTTCATCGCTGACTATTCAGCAAATAATGTCGAAATTGACGAGGCCTTCTTGAAATGTCTGCATTTGTGATGAAAGTTCGATGGCTAAAGCTTCCCACATCTCTAGCTTACTCGGTATCCTCTTTGGGATATGTTTGTAGCATCGTTGGTCATTCGGCTGCCGTCGATGAAAATAAATGTTAAAGCCAACACAAGAAGATGTACATGAGAAACCACTCCTCTCAGGAATGGTGCTTTGGGGGATTGTCTTTTTTTTTTTTTTGCCAAGAGGTATTCAGAATGCAGCGTCTATGGAAGCTTCCATTTTCTTTTAGCAAATAGGGCCTAATTCATGCATACATTTTATAGTGATATAGAACAATACAAACGAAAAAAAACAGGTCTATGGCATTAAAGTGAATAAAACTGTTTACTATATTGATGTACATTAGAGAAACCCAAACAAGAAGAGCAGATTAAAAGATTTTTCCATTGAAAACAGAGAAATTTTCGAAAATGTCGCCCGGATTAACATTCAGATGACGTAAACGTATAGAAACCATTTCAAATTAGATGTGACGCTAGGGAAATGTTGGATAAAAAAAGACATTAATCTGTAAAATCTAGAACGAAAATAAGCATTGATTCACAGTCTCATACTTTATATCCATTTTCGACTTGAATCGGAATTTCTGAAAAGCATCAGAAATACTTTTTGAAATGTTCTAAATGACGAAGAAAAAAATGGTTACACTGAATGACACTGAATATAAAAGGCTGACATGAATTTATTTATGAGGAGACTGATAAAACGACTCAGTTGATTCATGAATTTCTAATAAAACTACCGAAAACGTGAGTATATATATATATATATATATATATATGGGTGTGTGTGTGTGTGTGAGAGAGAGAGAGAGAGAGAGAGAGAAAGAGAGAGTGTCATGGGGAAACACACCTATTCATCAGATAATGGACTCTCCTTCCTATATTATTAAGAGTTAACAGGAAGTTCCTGGGGGAAGTTCATAGGAGTTCTTTAGACTTCTATTGGCATTCAGTAGAACTACTAGGCAGCTGATATTAGTCAGTAGTTAGCCGAATACTAAGGAGTCAGCTTTCAGCGGAAGATTACCAAGTTTCTAACATTTTGGGTACGTTATGTCGATTAGCAACCGACATAGCACGATTATAACCTGCAGAAACTACTCCACAACATAGACAGCGAAAGTGTGTGTGTGTGTGTGTGTGTGAGAGAGAGAGAGAGAGAGAGAGTTGATTATATGAAAAAAGATGATAGAATAAAAAACAGGAAACTTTTCTCAAGGAAACATGTTTCCCTTTTATATTGCTTCATTAGAGACTAAGGGAAAAATAAAAAATAGAAAAATAACAAAGAGATACTATCTTGGTATATTGTGATTTGGGGTTAGTTTTTATTGGTCAGATATGTGTCACGTGTATTAAAGCAATCGATAATTATTTTTAAATGTTTATGCGTGGAATATTTTAGATAGTAAAGTGTATAAAAGTGTATGTGAATGTTTGTCTCTTTACATGTACGTTAGACAGTAACATTACTTTATATATGTGTAGATGTAATGTGCACGTATTAATACACATATTAGGTTGTTACAAAAATAATAGCTGCTTGAAGTGTTGTGTGTATACCAAATATATATATTTAGTATACATAAAAAATGAATGTGTTCTCGTTAATAATTTTAAGTTATTTTTAGACAGAAATATTCTTGAAGCATAGAAGCTCTTAATTATGAAAATGACAAAACATGATCTTTGTTTATTTTTCTTGCATGAGTTTAAACTTGGGCACAGTGCCTCCCAAAAGTCTGCCAATATCAACAGAGCATGGGGAGATAGGCTTAGAGTACGAAGGTGGTTCCAGAGATTCCGTACTGATGATGAGAGCGTTGAAGATGAAGAAGGTAGAGGACGTTCATGCAGACTTGACAACGAACAATTGCAAAACCAATGTCAAATGTCGTAGAAATGTCTCAGACGCACGGTGTCAGCACTGCAACAGTCTTACGCCATTTTAAGAGTATTGGCAAGGTAAAAAGTTCGATAAATGTGTTCTACATAACTTCAATAAAAAAACAAAATCTTTGAAGTGTGCTCGATGGTCTTTCTGCCTAACACTAATGATCCCTTTCTTGACCGAATAGTCAATTGTGATAAAAAAAGTGAATCCTTTATGATAACCATACACGATAATGAATTCAATGAGGATCAAAAGCTTAGTCGTTTTGAAGTGTGTTCGGTGTTATTTTGCCTAACACCAATGATCCCTTTCTTGACCGAATAACCGCTTGTGATGAAAAAGTGAATCCTTTACGATAACCATAAACGATAATGATTTCAATGAGAATCAAAAGCTTAGTCATTTTGAAGTGTGCTCGATGGTCTTTCTGCCTAACACTAATAATCCCTTTCTTGACCGAATAGTCACTTGTAATGAAAAGTGGATCCTTTATGATAACCGTAAATGATCAGGATAGTGGCTTGATTGTGATGAGTCCTCTAAACATTTATCAAAGCCAAAGTTGCATCAGTAAAAAAATTTTTTGGTGACTGTCTGGTGGTCTGCAATTAGTGTTATCCACTACACCTTTTTTAATCACTCAGAATATAAATGCAGAGATTTACTGTATCAACTTGTTGAAATGCATGCACACTTGTAAAAATGAAACCTGCATTGGTGAATCAATTCGATAATGCGCGGCCACATGTTGCAAGAATAAAGTTGCAAGTAACTTAACCCTTAACCTTTCCTTCGTATTCTTTTGATCTTTTACTCTGTGGTTATCATTTTTATGTACTTTAGAAAAGATTTCAATAGGAAAACTGTTAAGTCCAAACCCGATGTGGAATCAGCTTTCAAAAATTTCATTGCATCACATCCAATAACATTTTATCGACGAGAAATAAATAATCTCGTTGATCGAGGTGCATAGGTACGCAATGATTTTACTTTGACTAATTTCAACATTTCTGCAGTTAATTTTTCAAATTGTTTCTGAAATCGGCCATTGTTTTGTGAAAACCTAATATTAAAGCTACGGACATTTTTTCAAGTATATTTGAATATGTTATCGTTTGTCTTCTTAATATATATTCTGTTATTGTTTCACATAATATTTTCCTTTCGTCATATTAATTCACACTCAGTAACACGTTGCGTCTTAGTGGTTTTATTGCCTTCTTCTGAGTGGTATGACTAAAATAACGCAGTACCCAATGTAAAATAACAGACGAAATAACTAAGAATTACACTACACATATATATAACTTTGTTACCCAAATTGTACACCTCCTCTACGCAACCAAAAATAAATTTCGTTTTGATAGATGCTTTCTTTTCTTTCTTAATCACGGTAGAATTAATTACAAGGATAGAGATTAATCTCTTTTATCACATGGTTTTTCTGGACCTATCATTTGACAAGTTATCTGAGACTAAATTCTAAAGTATATTTTTATTAATCCCTGATTTAATTCCCCAATATAAAAGTTTTTTTCCCTCTGATTTGCTGTTCACTAGTTAATACCTCCTGATTCTCATAGCCTCTTTTACTACAGCCTTAAGCTTTCCCTTCCTAGTTCTATTTATTAATTATATATAAATAAATATATATATTAGTAATCCACATACAGACCTGTTTCGCTGTATCGTAGCTCATCAGTGTGGCTGGAGACATCCACTTCGCTCTAGCCGGGATCGGAACTCGACCGATTTAGAGTCAGTCAGAGTCCCTATGGACGCATGGAATAAGACAGGGAAAAATTTATCGTGTTATATATATGCGATGTATTTACACTCCAGTCACCGGGGTAACTCGATTCATTACTGAAGAGTAAAGCATATATCGCAGAAGTGGTAACTGTTTTTAAAATTTTCCTCTCTAGGGAGTTCAATCGTAGTGAGAGTATAATATATTAGTCATTGACATGAGCTGTAACACAGCTCATCTGTGAGCCTAAGCACATCCACTTGCTTCCTGCCGGAATCGAAACTCAAACGATTTGGTGTCAATAGAAGTCCCTACGCCCTAAACTATTGGCGCTTGGAATGAGAAATAGGAAATTTTAGCGTTATATATATATGTGGTGTACAAACACGCCAGTCACCGAAAGAATTCATTACTAAAGATTAACGCGTATATATATATATTCTTCTATATATGTCCTCTTCCCTTCCCTAGGGAAGATGACAGATATAGAAGAAATTATGTACATGTTCTAAAACATAATTTATAATAAATATTCACTACTCTATACACCATATATCGAGCACTGTTTTAAATTAATGGTTTGAACGGAAAAATTTTTTCTTTTTTCTCTCCTCATTCTATACTCACTCGGATATGTATATATATATATATATATATATATATATATATATATGTTCATTCAGTAATAAGTTAGAACACACTCATTACTGGCGTATGAATACATGTATTATCACAAGCTAAAGGTATGCCTCCTTCCGCCAAGCGCCCATAGCTCAGAGGTAAAATAGCCGACGGACGCCAATTCGGTTGGGTTTTCATCCTGGGTAAAAAGCAATCGGATATCTAACCGTACCGATGAGCTTTTATATAGTTTTTTAATTGTCCATTAATTAATTCACTCATATCAAATGCCTTACGGCTATATTAGTGCCACTTAAAAGTAAATATAATCTAACATACAAATATCTATATTTTTATGATTCCCTAAAATAGTCGATATCTTGGACTTAATTATATTTTTTACTTTATATATAATATTTAGATATCAATAAGTTTCTTTGTTTGAATTTCCTACATATATAATTTTTCTTTTTCCTCCTTCACTTATATTAATGTGGTAGATTTTAACTTAAATTAATTTGATCTCAACAATAGTCAAACCCGATTTTATTTTGAAACGGAAAAGTTTTGCAAAACTTTTCGCAAAGCAGAAGTTTTTTTCTAGTTCTCCTTTTTTCTTTTTCTTTTTTCTTTGTCCTTTTTATGTATATATTCATTTCTTCCCATTCTCTGAGTTAATGGACATCACGTCTGCATTTCCAACATACAGTTCCTCTTTTTCTCTTTTTCCTTCTCCCTCTCTCTTTATTCTATAACTTTCCTCCTATCTCCTACCTTTTTCTTTCTCCCCTATTTCGCGTTTTATCTTCGCTCCTTCGTGTGAAATCCTTGTTTTTGATTTCTTTACACACATACACATTATATTTTAAATGTCCCTTTCACAGATCGAGTTGAATCCAATTCACTATCTCTATCTGTTTCTCCTCTCTCTTTCCAAGCGTTAGGGCGCCTGCATTCTTACATGCTCTTCCACCTTCTTCTTTTTTTTCAAATTCGCTTCTTACATTTCTTTCTTAATTCTTTTATTCCCCTTCTCTTCAAATGAACTTCCGGTATATGAAAAAACCTTTGAATTTTCCCATAATTAGAAAAGATTGCTGATGAAGCAAATTTATTTCGTCGAAATGGTCATCCAACATATATAATTTCAGAGGTTTTATTTGAATAGATAGATAGATAGATAGATAGATAGATAGATAGATAGATAGATAGATAGATAGATAGATAGATACCCTAGGCATACTGAAACATACGTACAGATAGATATATACATAGCAATAGGCTGACATAGATAGATAGATAGATAGATAGATAGATAGATAGATAGATAGATAGATAAAACGGCGAATACTACATTCGTTGTCTGGCCATTTCGACGAGAACAATCTTGCATCCCCAGCAACGATCAAAAACAAAATTTTATTGCAATAAAATTTTGTTTTTGATCGTTGCTGTAAGGGCTCCGACTGAAACCAAAACGGTCGAGGTCCATCCCGTCTCAAAGCGAGTGGTTGTCTGACTACACTGATGAGCTGTTATACAGCAAAACAGGTACGTGTGTGGATGCCTAATATATATATTCTTGCTACGTGATCTATTTACCACCCTTGTACACTTAAAAAAGCGAAATGTGACCGTTTCTTCTACTCTAAAATTATCTTTTGTCGCTCTTCCCGACCATGGAACCCCTTTCCATATACCTCCTTCCCTGATAGCTACAATCTCCAAAAATTTAAATGCAACGTCAATTGCCTTCTTCTACGATTCCCATCAATTCTTCGGTATCCCCGTTAACTTGCTCCCTCTTTTGTTTTCTTTCGTTTTCTCTCATTGTATCTTCCTGTGCACCTGTGATAGTACTAGCTGGATTGGGGTGAAATGATATATATATATATATATATATATATTGTAACAAATTTGCGGAACTCGTAGGTTTTTTTTACCTGCTGTTCATGCATTTACTTCTATAAAGAGTGCTCGATACAACGTAGAGCGTTATATTGCAATAGTTGTTACAATGGATTACAAATTCATAGTATCACTACACAAACATTTTCGCGTTTCCAAGCTGTTTTGCGTGCTACTCATCGGGTGACAAAGTTGGAATTCCAATATATTAATAAAAAAAAAAAATATATATATATATATATTATTGGAATTTATAATAAGAAGCTGTCCTGTTTCGGTAGTAACTGTAGTACATCATCAGGTGATATAGGGCGTGTATATATATATATATATATATATATATATATATATATATATATATATATATATATATTGGAAGACTCAATACATCATTTAAAGCGGTTGTAAATTATAATTAATTTCTAAGAACTAAATTTGCTCATTTCTTAAGATCACACTGTATTCGGAATGGGGTATTTATAAGAGTCTATGTAACAGATAGTTTAAATTTATCTCTATGACAGCATTTCAAAATAATATCATTTCTCTGGTTTAATAATTGGCTAGTTTCTTTGAATTTGATAATTCTAATCTTTTTGGCTAAGCGTAAATTGCATTTGTTTTTTAAGATTTTGGGGGGTTTGAGATTTATCATTCAATCTGTGGGGAGATATTTCTATCTTTTAATTCCCAGAAATTTTTAGAAAAAGCGGTGGATATTTTAGCTGGGATTTAGAAAAAGATTGCTTATGATTATATAAACGTTGTTTCCATTAAAAAAACAGATCATTCATTCTCTGTTCCGTTGAAACTTGTTCCAATATTTTACGTAAATATATGATGAAAGTTTTTTTCTAACATTGTTTGGTTAATACAAATGTTCTTGTGAAAACACTGACCTTCATCTTAAAATCTGTCATAATGTAATAACTCTTGAGGTGGGTCCCTTTGAATATTTAATAGAAGATCGATTTAGCGCAACATGCTTAATAAGAACTTACATTAACATAGAGTCTAAATATATTTTCATAATTTTACGAAAGTGTTTTTTTTTTTATCCTTTCACTCCGAGCAAGATGGAAACGCCACTGATGTGCAGAGGGCTACATAAATGTAAAAAGATTAATTAGAAAAGAGTGAGGAGTACAGACTAGTTAAAAAGGAACAATAGAAAGCAGGTGCGATGACAGATACATAGGTGGAGAGAAAGGGAAGGTTATACGGGGGAGGGGAGAGAGCTAGAGTCCAGTGGTTAGTAGATGAGTATTGACTTTGCATTTAAATTTCTGGAGGTTGTAGCCGTCAGGAAAGCAAGAATACGGGAGCGAGTTCCACAGGTGGGAAGTGTGAGAGAAGAAGCTGCAGGAGTAGAATTGTCGTCTGCATTTGGCTAACCTGACTGTGAATGGGTGGGACCCAGTTGCCAGTCTGGTTGCACGAGTAAACACCTGTTGTGGTGCATCGGTGACTTAAGTACGTCTGAGCAGAAGCCATGAAAGTATTTATAGAACAGACAAAGGGAGGCCACATTTCGACGATGGGGAAGTGGCTGCAGTCGAGCCGCCAGATCAGTACCTATCACATTACAGACTCTCCTTTGGAGCCTGTCAAGAACACTGAGGAGACGGCAGGGGCACCTGACCATAAATGGCAGCAGTACTCCATGCACGGACGGATGGTTGACTTGTATATATGCAGGATGAATTCAGGTGGAAAAAACATCCTGGATCGACAGAGTGACCCAACCTTCTTAGCAGTAGATTTTGCTATGGATTCAATATAGTGGTTCCATTTGAGGTCTGAGGCCAGGGTAAGTCCGAGGAGGCGTAGTGTATTACTCTTCGGGAGAATCGCTTGGTCCATGCTTATGGGAGGCAGGAGAAGTTGCCTGTAATGGTAGACAGACAACAGCTTGGTCTTAGATGAATTGAAGTTGACAAGCCACTTCTTGCCCCAGTTCACCACAGAGTGTAGATCCCACTCAAGGTCAGCAGCGAGATTATGTCTGTCCGCCACGACAGGTTTCTTACTGGTGCGGGAGTATATAGTGTCATCTGCGTAGATGCCTACTTGGGACTTGATCTCATCTGGGAGGTCGTTGATGAAAATAAGGAAGAGCGTCGGGCCCAGGATAGAGCCCTGTGGGACACCAGCATTCGTGCTGTATGACGAAGAGGCACGCCCATTCAGAACGACCTTCATTTTGCGGTTATTTAAGAAATATTGGATTAGGTCAAGCAGGCGACTGGTAATACCATAACCGCGTAGTTTGCATATGAGGCCAGAGTGTCAAACCCTGTCGAAAGCCTTGGAGATATCCTTAGCAACTGCGCGAGCCTCGTCAGACTCATCAAGGGCCTGTAGCCTGTACTCCGTTACGGTTGTTAGCACGGCAAAGCGGAATCCATATTGCCTGTTGGAGAACAGTTTGTGGGCGGTGAGATGATGAACTATTTCAGCATTGATTATAGCCTCGAATACTTTCCCGAATATCGGTAGAAGACTGATAGGGCGATAGTTGGATGGGTCCGTCGGTTCACCACAATTCTTAAATACAGGAACGACTGAAGAGAACTTCCAACATGCAGGAAAGCAGGTTTATTAAATAATTTGTTTCTGAAAACATTGACTTCCTTCATAAAATCTGACATAAATATGTAGGTGCGTTGTGGTGTAATGGATATCGGAACAAGAAATCGGGGAGCCGAGTTCGAATTCCAGCGGAATTCATTGCATTCACTTACGCGCAAATACCCTTGGGAAAGGTATTAATCCGCCTATTCCTTCCATTTATGGGTTAAATAACAGGACAGATTGTGTTCTATAGTCTTGTTCGGCAACCAGTCTACAGCAGAAAGCAATGGCAACCTACAGCGAGATAATCTTCTGCCCAGTCAGTCATGTCTCTTTCGAGACATGATCGCCCAAGCGTGTATCACGTATGGCACTTAACTGACTGAATTCTCCGGAGAATATATTTATCTATCTAAACCTGTCTGTGTGTGTATGTGTGTGTGTGTGTGTGTTTGTGTATGTGTGTGCGTGTCTCTGTCTGTGTGTCTGTTACGTATAGACTCCGAAACGGCTGAACCGATTTTCTTGAAAATTTACACAGTTGTACTATAAGCGTCTGCGAGTGTTCTTAGCTAAGTTTTGTGTCGAGGTACCCCTGATAAATATCGAAAATCAATAATCGAAAAAATCGGGTTATAGAAGAAGTGGTCCGATTTTAATCAAATTTGATACACTCACATACAAAGACATAAGAAATGATATTCAGAAGTTTCAAGGTTACGTTAATATATATATAAAAGGAAACGACGATAAAAACTTAATTGATATCGATACCAGGAATTCAAAATTTGACTTACATCCATTCATTTTTCTTACAGTCTACGGTTTTGCTTTAACTGGAAAAACTATTGCTATTTAGTCTTTCGTGCCAACGCCCAAAGAGTCTGAGCTCCAGGACCATGGATTAGTTTTAAAGCTTTCATTACACCCGAGCAACGCCGGGCTATACTGCTAGTTACTTAATAACAAGAGAAAAACGATCTCTCACTTTATTTCCTAAGGAAATTATATTATTATTTAATATGAATATATCATGGAAAATTCACATGGGCTGCGTAATATCAATTTTATTGTGAAAACATTGAATTGCCAAATAAAAATCTATCATCTTGTATAGTGCGGTTGTCGAGGAAACGACAGAAAAATAATCTCGATTTGGAGAGGGACATTTCACTTCCACGATTTGTGGGGTTCTTGCTTGATTTGCTGAATTTTCGCTTCATTGGTTACCAACAAATCCGTAATGAATTATGTGCTGTGTATGCTCACTTAATCAACAGTGTTTTATTTCTGGAAAAAAACAATGATGCTTAAGAGAATTTCTTTTCGAGAAGCAAGTCTTTCGTTCCTGCCTATCGTGTCATCAAAAAGAAAAACTGCTAAGGAGATTTCCCAGTTGAGCTGATGAATGGATGATCGAGTCAAAAATATCTATAGGAAATTGATTTTAAGTTAGGGTATTTTACAAGTTTTTTTTCTTTGCTGCGTTATGAAAACATTCAATCAAAATGAAAAGATATTAGAATATAACTTTTTTTTTAAATATTCATATATTATACTAATCTCTATTCTTTAAGAAGACTATCTTTCTAAATCAATGAAATAATGCGTTTTATACACATACACGCAGGCGCGCGCACACACACACACACACACACACACACACACATGTATTGATGCAATCAAAAGATTAAAGACTTCCTCTCAGCTAACCGGAAGCATTTTAGCAACGCCGCACATACTGACAATGATGTAGTAGCCGCGTAACTGTAAAGTCGTAATCAAATATTTCCCTCACCACACATCGCTAACATTGTTTTAACATTGCAAAGGGCTGTAGCTGATAATACACTACTGGCTGGAAATATGTTCATATACAGTTACGGTATGATCCTAAGGTAAGCAATGTAGCGACAGGCCAATACACAGATGGTGCTGTATGCTTTCATGTGCAGCTGGTATAATGGCTCACAACCGAGTACCCATTTCGGTCGGGTTCCTTATATTCATATATGCGTAAATGCACTTGGGAAAGTTATGGATCCACATAATCTCCACAAACTATGGGTTAATTAGTAGAACTGATTTCAGTAAATCAGTATCTCAAAAGAAGTTCTTACAATCCAAAAATAGTTTCTGACTTTCAATTATCTGAAAAGTGTTGAAAATAAAAAAAAAGCTTCTGGTCAATGATAAGATCAGAATACCATCAGGCATTCAGTTGTGCCATACGTGATACACACTTGACCGATGACATGTCAAAAGAGACATGACTGACTGGGCAGAAGATTATCCCGCAGTAGGTTGCCATTGCTTTCTGCTGTAGACTGGTTGGCAGCCAAGGCTATAGAATCCAATCTGTCATGCTATTTAACCCATAAATAGAGAAAGTGACGGTTTAATACCTTTCCCAAGTGTATTTGCGTGTAAGTGAATTCGAGGAATTCAACTGGAATTCGAACTCGGCTCCTCGATTTTTCGTTTTGAGTCGATATCCACTGCACCCCAACGCACATTCTCAGAATACCTTCTTTTTTTATTCTTTTATGTGCTCTGTTCTTTCTGGACGTAGGCGATCATGGCTTTCCACGTCTCTCTACTCCTGGTGGTTCTTAGCACGCTTTCTCCTGTGACACCACGCAACCCCTGTTCTGTCACCCAACTGCTCAGGCCCTTCAAATATGTTTTCCGCTGCTTTCCTCTGTCTCTTTTTTCCTACAACTGGCCTGTTAGTATCGGATTCTCCAAGCCCTCCTTCCTTATTGCATGTCCCAGGGACTTTAGTGGTCTTTTCCTGATGTTCAGTATTAATTTCCTTTTCATTTCCCTCATCTCTAAAACCTCATAATTGCTCACATGCTCGATCCATGATATTCGCAGTATCCTTTTGTAGAACCACATTTCAGTTGCTTCAAGTTTTTTCTTCATTTTTTATGATATTGTTCAGCATTCACTGCCATATTGAAGAACTGACATCACATAGCAATCCAGTACTCTCTTTTTTGTTTCTAGTGAAAGTTTCCCGTCTCTTAATACTTTACTCAGTTTCTGGATTGCGTCCTTCGCCATGCCAATCTACCTTCAGATCTCTGTGACGCACTTTCCGTCTTCTGTTAGAACACTTCCCAGGTATTTAAATGTTTGTACCTACTTGATTTTAGTATACCCGACCTGTATTTGGCACTTTGGGCTGCCCTTTTCACTGATTGCCATGCATTCGGTTTTCTTGCAGTTTATTTGTAGTCCTTTCTTGTCACTCTCTTCGTCTACCTTCTGTAGGAGGTCTTGTAGTTTTTTTTTCTGTGTCTGCTATCACCACTGTATCATCTGAGTACCTTAGGTTGTTCAAATTTTGGCATCCGATGACGAATCCAAACATAACTTCTAGGATCCTCAAAATATTACAAGTTGAAAAGATCCGGTGAAAAGACACATCCTTGTCTTACGCCCCTTTTTATCTTTATATATCTGCTGAATTCGTTACCTGTCCGTATACAAGCGGTTTGCTGCCAGTAAAGATTCTTGATTACTCTTAAATCTTTCCCAAATATGTCAAGGCAGCTGAGCATCTCCATCAATTCTTTGTAGCGTATTTTGTCAAACGCCTTCGCATAATCAATAAAGCGTAGGTATAAGTCCTTCTTCATTTGTATACCCCTTTCAGAGATCATCCTAATCATAAATATGGCGTTCTTTGATCCAGTGTCTTTGGCGAAACCGCACTGTTCTTGTCCTATCTTTGGCCTGATTCTGCTTCTCGCTCCTCGCTCTTAATTTACTTTAAAATATATTTGTAAGTTATGAAATTTATTTTCGTATATTTTAATTTTTAAATATCTAATTTAAAAGCGCTTTTTAATATCTTCCAAATGTATTATCCATTTTTGGTCATAAGACATTACAATGGAACATATTTGCAACGCTACATGGTAATCTTGCAGGTACGTTGTTGGTGTCTTCAAAACTTACCAGGAATCATTATTGGTGATTACAATTTCGACAAAATGATATATGCAGACGATACAGTGTTGATAGATGACTAAGAAAGTTTATCTTGCACATATACAAATCAACCATCCGACCGAGCATTGAATACTCTTGTCATATCTGGTCGGGCGCCCCTGTCATTCATTTAAAGGTTCTTGAAAGGCTCCAAAGAAGACTCTGTATCTGGCAGCTAGAGTTTCTCACCGGCGAGATATCGGCTTCCCTCGGTCTATTCTACAAATACTTTCATGGCTTCTGATTCGACCAGCTTAGCTCACTGAAGCCTCCTCGAGCAACCAAACTGGCATCAAGGTCCCAATCTTTTACAGTTAAATTAACTAAATGCAGCCGCCACTTCTATTCAAACAGCTTCCTTTCTCGCACTTCCCGCCTGTGGAAATTTCTTCTTTATACTTGCTTCCCTGAAGGCTAAACTCTCTAAAAAATTAAACGCAATGTCAATTCCCATCTCTTGTCCACTTGACACCAGTTCTTCTCTCGTCCTTTCCCCATCACCTCGCGTATCTTGTTTTTATACTTTCTTACACTACCCTCGCAACTGTCTTCACATTGGTATTTCCATCCTTCTCTCGCTTTCTATGACACCACCTGGTTCGTCTTTCTCTTCGATTTCCTCCTGCTTCACTTTTCTTTTGTTTAGCCCCCTGCACACTAGTGGCGATACCGGCTTGCTTAGGGGAAACGATTAAAAGAAATTTTCTTTAGCAACAAAGAAAAGGATACTGTATTGTTAAGTGATATCTGTCCTCCTATATAGCATCAATTGCTCGACAATCTTCTTAAAGTCTCGAAGCAAAAGAAATGTGGTTCTACAGAAGGATGCTGAGGATACTATAAACTGAACATATGAGCAATGTCTTAGAGAAAATGAAAACAAAAATTATGTTTATACTTAACATCAGGAATAACATGAACTGAACATGTGATCAACGACGAAATTCTAAAGACAATAGTAACAAAAATGACACTTTTACAAGACATGGGTGAGAAACTATTGAAATTTCTAGGAGATTAGGAAACATGTCTTGGAAAACATTCGACATTCATTGAGCGAACAATTATTATTACTTGAATATTTATACTGAGCTTAAGTCTAAAATAGAATGAGGGACAAAATGTGTAATAATCAATTTTTCATTATTTTACCTGACGTCGACGTTCAGCTTTATTTAACCTGTAAAGTGAAATTTATTTGGATGACTTTATATGGATGATTTTACAGCAAAGGACTGGTGTTAAGCCTCTCGACAATGCCATCATTTTGGTCTTCTATCAGGTTCCATGAGACGCAGAAGAAAAGAACGGGATTAAAAGGGAGAAAAAAGAAAAAAAAAAGAAATAAAATAAATAAGTAAGAATAAATGTAAAGTTTTGGGAATAGGAAAAATGAATGTTTAGGTTACAGAACATACTGGCGATGGTAATGTCCAAAAAAAAAAAAAGCAAAAAACAAAAGAAAAAAGAAAAAAACTGCCTCTTCTTCCGCCTCCAAATTTTAGTCTTCTGCCGCACGTTTTGTCTTATATATACGTGTGCTCATAGACATTTTCATCTGAAGTTAAAACGAGTCATGGTTGAAAGTGAAAACGATTTTCATCTTGTGCTTGTAGATACGAGCACTGTACATAGGAGAACGGCTGTCATTCTAGTTTGAAGCCTTTTTTTATCAATCTAAACTTATTGATAAATGGAACTTTGTCTGTGTGTGTGTGTGTCCGTTACCTATAGACCTCGAAACGGCTGAACCGATTTTCTTGAAAATTTACACAGTTGTACTATAAGCGTCTACGAGTGTTCTTAGCTAGGTTTTGTGTCGAGGTACCCCCGATGAAAATCGAAAATCGAAAATCGAAAAAATCGAGTTATAGAAGGAGTGATCTGATTTTTAATAAAATTTGATACACTCATAGACAAAGATATAAGAAACGATATTCAGAAGTTTCAAGGTTGCAGTTCTTACAATAGTGAAGAAAATCGATAATATCTCCAATATCGGAAATCGATACCCCCGATATTCTATCAAATCTGATCAAAAACCGATATTCAGCCATCAATATGGCTCATTATCTCCCATTTTACTCCCGCTCGATACGATAAGTTTTCATGGACTTGCTTAGGTTAGTTTATCCTTGGATGACTTATTTGACACCGATATTAGTAATCGATACCCCGATATCCTACCGGGTCTGATCACAATCAGTTTTTCAGCCCTTTTATTTTAGTTTTCGCTTCGGGTTTGTCTCTAAGTAGGTATAATTGATGCCATTTACTCAGAGGACTTAGCCTTCAAAATTCAGTTTACGACGAAAAACTTATTTGATATCGATACAAGGAAATCAAGATTCGACTTGCATTCATTCATTTTTCTTTCAGTCTACGGTTTCGCTTTAACTGGAAACAGCTATTGCTTTTTAGTCTTTCGTGTCAACGTCCAAATAGTCTGAGATCCAGGACCATGGATTAGTTTTAAAGCTTTCATTACACCCTAGCAACGCCGGGCTATACTGCTAGTTACTTTTATAAAATTGCGTTCTTTGTAACTGTTCTACTGAGTTTATTCCTTAATGATTTGACTGCAGGAATTTGAGTGTGGTACTAGGTTAGCGAAAAGGTTTCACTGTTTTACTAGTAAACTAACGGCGAGGCTTTGAAGAGGCGGGTAACGAAAAAGAGACAGATACGTATAACAGGAAAAAATAGCTGAACTTTCTGCGGGATATGTAATACGGAAAGAAAATCTGAGGAATCTGATATTTATGGGCCAGATAAAAGGAAAGACAGGAGAAAGAAATATGTAACATACTTGGTGTCCTTGAGCAAATGGATGGAAGAGTATGGTTTGGGTGGAGTAACACGAAAAAAGAGTGTTAAGAGCCACTAGGGATAGGGTGATGTGTAAGACCATGAAGTCCTGAAAGCACACGCCACAAAGAAGAAGAGTTATAAATAACTCATCAGTATTGAGAATGTGACACGATAACTAGACATATATGTATTTTATTATAATAGATTAAAATAGAAAATAGATTAGAATAGAAAATAGTTTAAAAACATATCTAACAAAAGTGAAAAAGAAGAGGAAAAAAATAAATAAATAAACTCTTTTTCTTTTATGAGGAAAATTGTGGAAGAGACAACGGTATCCGATTACTGTTTTAAATCCTACCACTCTTGCGGTAAATATTTATAAAGTTCAGCAGGTAGGTTTTCGAATGACCCGGTCAAAGGCTGTCCTTTACTGTATCTTGACCACACATTAAGAATTTTCCGGCAGAAGCTTTATTAAGATAAAAAAAAGATAACTGAAATTTCAGACTTACAGTAGCCAATGTTTGTCACCGGTGGTCTAAAGCATTTCCGGATTTCCGGATTTTCATTTAAATAAATAGAAGTTAGTTAAGTGAGTCAGTCAGGAGAGTTTTCAGCCGGGTGCGAACTTGAAGTAAGGATCTCCGTTCGTCTTGTTTTGGTCAGTTCGGATTTGTTGATCTCCATTAATTAGAGTTAGAGCTGTGTGTCACATTCGCCTGCCCCAACCGAAAAGGCTAACTCTAAACGAATAAAGCATCCTTTTCAACTCATCCAAGTTGTGGAAGTTCGTTCCTTATAGTCAATCTTGTACCCCCAGCTTGAGACTCCGACTTTTTCAACAAACACCCGGCAAAATCACAGCGTGGAGAACGGCCGCCGGAGAAATTATTAGGACGGGCAGTTGGGGTGGTACAAGAATATGGGGATTCATACCAGTCAGTCATGTCTCTTTCGAGACATGATCGCCCTTGGCGTGTATCACGTATGGCACATAACTGACTGACTGAATATTATAGTTGAAAACAAGAAAAACGCTTCTACTGGGCATAAAGTGGGGTATCAGTTTTATATTTTTATGAAGTAATACACTGATCCCCCACTAATTATTAGTTAATAATATAATACATCTCTTCCCCCTCTAGCTATGGTTCAAATAACAGGACAGATTGAGTACTATAGCCTTAATTGGTAACCAGTCTATCGCAGAAAGTAATGGCAACCTACTGCGGGATAATCTTCAGCCAAGTCAGTCATATCTCTTTCGAGACATGATCGCCTTTGGCGTGTATCACGTATGGCACTTAACTGACTGATATATATATTCTTCAAATATTTAACTGCAACCTCACTCACCGTCTTCTAGATTCCTGAATTATGTTTTTTATTGTCCTTACATCACTTTTTCTTACTAAAATCTTATCATTTTTCATTAATCTCTAACCCAGCCTGCGTCCAGGTGACATTACCGTCCGTGTTTGGGATGAGATGATTAAACAAATGAGGATAAAAATGTACAAATCGTCTCGTTCATGGAAATATTCCTCCAAGATTTCTGCTTAATTCCAGTTTTTCAACTGCTTTTAATTATTCCCGAGCTGGAAGTTCAAAGAAAGTCAAAATCTATGTATTATTCATGTCGATCAAATTATCCAGAGAGACAAACACGTACTGACGGGCTTACGGCCATATCACGTTGAATACACCGTTCGGTTCTCGCTCGATCACCCAAGTTAAGCCTGGTCAGTACTTAGATGGGTGACCGCTTGGGAATACCAGGTGCTGTAAGCGTTTAGTGACGGATGTGCGTTGTGGTGCAGTGGATATCGGCTCGGAAATAGAAATCGGTGAGCCGAGTTCGAATTCCAGTTGAATACCCTGCATTCACTTAAGCACTGGTACCCTTGGGTAAGGTATTAATCCGTCCCTTCCCTCGAGTTATGGGTAAAATAACAGGGTAGGACTTGGGGACCCTGCCCTTAAAAACAACTCTCAATGAATCTTGGTACTCGAAAAGAAAAAGTATAACTAGACGCAAAACGTATGTAAAAACAACAATAAATTGTTGAAAGAGAAAGGTATTACTAGCAATAAATAAATAAAATTTAGTTGGCAATAAATGACCCGCCGAGGTTGATATGCTATAAAAACAAAACAACCAACGTATTAACGAAACCGATAAATTATGTCTATTAAGAACGTCTTAAAGAAACATTTATTTTTGACGGACCCACCGCAATCTGGAACTAGGCCGAGACAGAAGCACCAGAAAGTATAATTCCACGAAAGTTCTCTTATAGTGGATAGGCGTTCTTTAGGAGAGTAGTTGTATATTGTTGCAGATTAACAGAATTTGGCCTCATTGTAGATAGCCCACTATAAGTCATAAAATGATTATAAATCAAGAAAAGAAAACTGAGTTGAAAAATAACATTTTATATATACACATATCAATTAAAGTTTTTACAATTCAAGTAATCCTTTAGATATGGGTCCATCGGAGGTTAAAATGTTCATGGCAACCAAATGCTGAAAAGAGAATTAATACTTAGGAATGTGGGAGCGTTGTAAGTAAGGAATGTCTTTGATGTATCCGCTCCTTTGGTCAGTAAGTAGTTTTGAGACAGGGAAGAAGGAAAAGAGAGGTGAAGGCGACGAGCATAGTAAGCCACTTGACTTGGTCAAGTGAGATACTACTTACTCTAGTATCTCTCGAGTCTGTCTGGGTTTGTCTGCGTCGGTTTGTCTGCCGATGTTTTCTGTATCGACTTTTTATATATTCTTTTTGGATAGCAGCAGATCATTTGGGAATTCACACTTGTATTTGATTCTGGGCTTCCCATTGGCCTATAAATAAAATTCGCGTAGGCTCGCGAACTGGAAATTTAATATTTAATTAATTTTTAGTTTTCAACCGGAACATCTGCGCGAAGCCGGGGTGCGCACCGACGACTTTTGATCATTAGGTTTTTGGTCGTGAGAGTGCAAACATCCGGTCCATCGCTTTTGCTCGGTCGGTATCACAACACTCTCTCAGCTTTTCGAAGAACGTTTCTAGCAGAACGAGAGGGAACCGACATGTTTTAAACAAGCATTATGTGCTTGGAAACTTCTTTACTTTTTGTTTAAAAAACAAAGTTAAAACTACTACACAAATGCGATAAAAGACGACATATTTAAAAGTGTTGTTGAAAGGTGTATTTATTTAGGAAATGTCTTAGATATTTTATATTGAGAGAAGTGTACCCTGGATGAACTTTTAGTAGATCGCAATAAACTTAAGCAAATTGATTCAATCCTAGAGCTGTAACTTATTTTTATCCAGAAGGTTTCTAGTTAAATTCGGGTAACATTATTTACGTGTGAATTATT
>JBBBDQ010000585.1:5627500-5692500 GCA_037127315.1 Ascarosepion bandense
AGCCATCTCATCTCCTATCTTCTTGACCCCCATCTTTCTCTTATCCTTTCTTTGAACTTCTCTTTTTGCCCCATCTCCTCTCACTCAAACCTCCTGCGCATCAATGGCAGTTATGCCTTACTGGAAGTGAAACGGTTATAAAAGAATATTACATATGTATATATATATATATATGCGCGCGTGTGTGTGTGTATATACGCTGATACACATCAAGATATAATTATTTATCAGTTGTTAATAGCACAGCCTTTAATTCAAAATGTGCGTTGTGGTGCAGTAGATATCTGTTCGGAACGAGAAATCGGGGAGCCGAGTTCGAATTCCAGTTGAATTGCTTGCTGTCACTTACGCACAAATACCCTGGGGAAATGTATTAATCCATTTCTTCCCTCCAGTTATAGGTTAAATAATAGGCCCGATTGAGTTCTATAACTTTGGCTGGCAACCAGTCTGCCGCAGAAAGCAATGGCAACCTACTGCGAGATAATCTTCTGCTCAGTCAGTCATGTCTCGTAAGAGACATGATCGCCTGAAGTGTGTATCACGTATGGCACTTAACTGAATGACAGCATATAATAGTTGGAATAATGATTATGGCTTCTATTGGTCCTAAAATGGAGGATTGGTTTTTTATTGTCATGAATTAATAAACTGATCCGCTACTAATTACTTCTTAATAATATAATACATCATTTCCCCCTCTAGCTATCAGTCAAATAACTGGACAGATTTGGGTTCTATAACTTTGGCTGGCAACCAGTCTACCGCAGAAAGAAATGGCAACCTACTGCGCGATAATCTTCTGCCCAGTCAGTCAAGTCTCGTATGAGACATGATCGCCTAAAGCGTCTTATCACGTATGGCACTTAACTGACTGACTGAATCGAGGAAAAAGTATTTTTCATAAATGTACATATTATCTTGCAGAAAGCAATGGCAGCCTACTGCGGGATAATCTTCTGCCCAGTCAGTCATGTCTCTTTGGAGACATGATCGCCCAAGCGTTTATCACGTACGGCACTGAACTGACTGTCTGACTGACATATTATATAATTTTTTAACTCAACTCGGAGTTTCATGCATTATGCAGTCATTGGGTGCATATTATGCATATTATGCATATTATGCACAGAACATTCAGTTCATTAGCACCTAATAACTGCATAAAGCATGAACTCCCAGCCATGCTTAGGGCGTAGGATAATATATATATATATCTGCATTAATATATATATATATATATATATATATATATATATATATATATATATAGTGTATCTAGGTAGCAAATAGTTTTCTAAACATTAGCTGTTAAATATAAGAGACAATGAATGTCTATTATGTTTAATCATGAGCCGTTCTAAACGTCGTATTTTGGCTTTAATTTCAGATGAAAATAAAGACAAAAATTCTGCAACATTTGGATAATTATTTATTGATTTGCTTGTGAGCTTTCGGCTCACATGAGCCATCTTCAAAGAGCTTGTTTAGACTCAAATATAATAACATCCACCATCACCGACGATTTTATTTTGTGTTGACATAAAACTCCGCTTGGCAACGGCAATAGTTACCAAAAATAATAAACGCAGTTCTTAAGTTTGCGATGCGGTTTTATGACGTCACACCGCGGGATAGCGCGAAATAACAACAAAACCATGTAGTCAAATGCAATGTAACGTGTTATGTCCAGATTTAAAGGTGATTTTATTGAGTGTTGGTTGTTTAGATTTGATGTACATGGCCTCCAATATCTGCAGGTTCCTCTTACTGTGTGTATGAGTAAGGATCACCGTATTGTTGACCAAAATCTGTCTGATATTATCTACATGTTTATGTTTTTCAGAGAAATGTTGTTTAATAGTACTCTGATCAGAAAGATGACATGTAAGTCTACGGGAGAGCGTGGTTGTAGTAATATATATATATATATATATATATATATATATATATATATATATATATATTCTAAAAATATATTGTTAAATATAAGAGACAATAAATGTCTATTATGTTTAATCATGAGCCGTTCTAAACATCGTATTTTGGCTTTAATTTCAGTTGAAAATAAAGACAAAAATTCTCCAAAATTTGGATAATTTTTTATTAAGTTAATTCTAAGCTTTCGCTCTCCCGTAGACTTACCTGTGACCTTTCTGATTAGAGTACAATTAAAAAACATTTCTCAGAAAAAAAAAAACATGCAGGTAATATCAAACAGATTTTAGTCAACAATACAAAAATCATCACTCATATACGCAGTAAAAACTTCAGATATTGGAGGCCATCTACATCAAATCCAAACAATCCACACTCAATAAAATCACGTTTAAATCTGGTCATAACACTTTACATTGCATTTGAATCTATGGTTCTGTTGTCATTTCGCGCTATCACGCGGTGTGACGTCATAGAACCGCATTACAAATTTGCGAACTGCGTTTGTTATTTTTGGTAACTGCTGCCGTTGCTTATCGGAGTTTTATGTCAACACAAGATAAAATCGTCGCAGATGGTAGATGTTTTTGTTTTAACGTCCTTATAACCTCTCTGAAGATATATATATATATATATGTGTGTGTGTGTGTGTGTGTGTGTGTGTGTGTGTGTTTCCTATCTATTTGTATCTCTGTCACGTTATCTCTTTCTAGCTCTATATCTTTATATCAATCTTTCCGTCTCTGAATTTTTATATCTTTATATCAATTTCTCTTTGTCGGTCTCTCAATCTATGATATTGACGTGACGAGAAAGAGTGCGTTCATCAGTAAAACAGACAGTTTCCACTAGATGTTGATATTAGTAATTTAGTTATATTTTTACATATTTTACATTGGCTTGCATTAAGCATCAGGAAGCGATGACTAAAGCTCCTGGGACGATGCAATGAGGAAATACAGCTTGGAGAACCTGATACTAACAGGCTAAATACAGGGAAAAGAGACAGAGAAAAGCAAAGGATAACATAATTGAAGGTCCTGAGCAGGTGGATGACAGAACGGGGGATGCGTGGTGCTACAGGAGAAAGCGTGGTAAGAGCCACTAGGGAGAGGGAGACGTGAAAGGCCATGATTGCCTACGTTGTGAAAGGACAAGGCACATTGAAGAAGACCTATAAATATAGCATAGTTTGATACTATATATATATATATATATATATATATATATCCTTCGTTTATAAACGATTTATTACGTGACCAAGGTTTCTACCATGTGGTATCTTCAGCCGATTTGCAATAACTGATTTTAACTTTTTTTACCATTTTTTTTAATAACTCTCACGTAACGGGGATTTTTTTTAACGTAACGGAAAATTTTTGAACCCTAAATGTTTTTAAATTGGAAGAAATTATAACGTTTTCATTCATGGTTGTATGAAGCTAATAGGTATTTTATGGTACAGTTACACGTTGTCATAATTTCTGTTCTTTCATTCAATAATACATTTTTGTTTGGGAATAGCATAATCGCTAATTTTCTTCTTGGCACAGTCTACATATTTTGCCACCGTTGTAAGGCTTGGCTCTTTTCACTATACTCCATATTATGTCTGGGTCTTTTCCATATTTTAATTTCATTTTCCACACAACACATGGCTAGCCAATTTTGTACAATTTTTAAGTGTTCTATTTTAAATGTAGACCGGTGATTGATCTGATATTAAAGTGTCTTTGGTTGATGCCAAATATGTTTTGTTTTGTCAATTTAAGTCATGTACTTTTACCGTGTAAATGACTTCTTTTTTATTACAAAGTCCTTGGAGTGGGCATTTATTTTTGTCCCAGCAGTTGTATTATTTATTAGTGATTATGTTTAGGATAATGCTACTTAAATTACTGGATTTTTGTTTCTTTATTAAATGTTCTAAATTACTAGTACAGCAATAACTTATATATATATATATATATATATATATATATATATATATATATATATATATATACTAGCAGTATAGCCCGGCGCAGCTCGGGTGTAATGGAAGCTTTAAAACTAATTCATGGTTCTGGAGCTCAGACTTTTTAGACGTTGGCACAAAAGACTAAAAGCAATAGTTGTTTCCAGTTAAAGCGAAACCGTAGACTGAATGAAAAATGACTGGATGTAAGTTAGATTTTGATTTCATGGTATTGATAACAACTTTTCTGCACTATTGTAAGAACTACAACCTTGAAACATCTGAATATCGTTTCTTATGTTTTTGTCTATGAGTGTATCAAATTTGATTAAAATCGAACCACTCCTTCTATAACCTGATTTTTTCGATTATCGGTTTTCGATATTTATCGGGGGTAGCTCGACACAAAGCCTAGCTAAGAACACCCGCAGACGCTCATAGTAGAACTGTGTAAATTTTTAAGAAAATCGGTTCAGACGTTCGGGAGTCTATAGGTAACGGATACACACACACAGAGACACACACACACAGAGACAAAGTTCCATTTATGAATAAGTTTATATATATATATATATATATATATATATATATATATTAATCGTTTCACCCCAAGCAAGGCTACACAGGGCGATAGACAAGTTAGGATGTACACAGGGGGAGAGTTGGAGATAATGGGATGGTTAGTTTGTTAGGAGGTGTCTATTGACCTTACATTTAAACTCCTGGAGGTTATAGCCGTCGGGCAAGCATGCATGCGGAAGGGAATTCCACAGGCGGTAAGTGCGAGAAAAGAAGCTGTTGGAGTAGAAATTGCTGTTACATTTCATCGGTTTCACTGTAAAAGAGTGGGACCTAGTTGCCAATCTAGGATCCCGTGCAAACTCACACCTAGGGGGCACCAGTGATTTATATTCATCAGAGCAGAAACCATGATAGTATTTATAGAAGAGGCACAGGGAAGCCACGTCACACCGGTGAGAGAGTGACTGCAGGCGGTCAGCTAAGTCGGTATCAGTCACATTACAGATTCTTCGCTGTATTTTGTCAAGAAGCCCGAGGAGAATAGCAGGGGCACCCGACCAGATGTAGCAACAGTATTCAAAACACGCGCGGATGGTAGATTTCTATAAATGCAGGATAGATTCAGACGGAAAGAATTTCCGGGCCCTGCACAGAGAGCCGACTTTCATAGCAGCTGATTTAGCAATGGATTCAATGTAGTCATTCCACTTGAGGTCCGCTGAGAGTGTGAGGCCAAGCAGGTGTAGTGTTTTACTCTCTGGGAGGCATGCCTGTTCCATGCTAATGGGAGGGAGGTGCGGTTGTCTGTGGTGTTTAATTGACAGCAGCTTCTTTTTGAAAGAATTGAATTTTACGAGCCATTTCCTACCCCAATCCACCACGGATTGGAGGTTCTTTTCAAGCTCAGCCGCGAGGTTCGCCTTGTCTTCGACACCAGATTTTTGATCGAGGCGAGCGTATACTGTGGTATCATCGGCGTACATGCCTACTTGTGATCTTATGGTATCGGGGAGATCATTGATATAATTTAGAAAGTGCGTAAGACCTAGGATAGAGCCTTGGGGGGCACCCGCGTTTGTAGGGTAGTTCTGGCTGGCATGTCCGTTTAAAACCACCTTCAGTGTGCCGTTGGAGAGGAATGACTGGATTAAGTCCAACAAAAGTCCAGCAATGCCGTAGCTTCGCAGTTTCCGTACAAGGCCGGCATGCCATACTCTGTCGAATGCTTTAGAGATATCCAGGGCTTCACCATTCTTGTCGAGAACCTGGTATATATACTCGGTGATGATCGTTAGCATATCAGCAGTAGACCCGGTGAAGCGGAAGCCATACTGTTTGTCCGAGAGGAGCCCGTGGGCCGTGAGATGCTGAACGACCTCAGCATTGATAATGGCTTCGAACACTTTGCCCAAGATCGGAAGAAGGCTGATAGGGCGGCAATTTGCGGGGTCCGATGGTTCACCAGTGTTCTTGAATATTGGAACCACAGAAGAAGACTTCCAACAGTCAGGAAAGCAGGAGGAAGATAGGTAGAGGTTGTAGAGCTTAGAAAGGACAGAGGAGAGTTCAGAGGCATATTTCTTCAAGACTATGATTGGGATTCCGTCCCCACCACTCGCTTTGTGAGGGTCAAGTTTCGAGATTATGCTAGAAATCTGCGAGGGCGTGATGTGGACGTCATTCAATTGGGCCTCAGTTCTAGATGGGAAATCGGGTGTCTGGACTCCAGACGAATCCAGGCACGAATTGGTCGAGAATCTACGGGCATAGCATTCAGCCTTGTCCACTGAGGAGGTGAGGACCTCAAACTCGTTGATTAGTGGGTATATTGAGGACTTACTCTTGTTGAGCACGCTTTTACAGAGGCACCAGTATTCTTTGGCTCCGAACTTAGAGGATGCTATGCGCTGCTTCATTCTGGCAGCAAACAGCATCTTAGCTTCGTTAAGTATCTTTTTACACTTATTACGAGCTGAGGTGAAAAGGCGCCTGTTTTGGTCCGACGCGTGGCTACGATAAAGCCGGAAGAAGTGATTCCGGTGGGCAATGGCGGCCGAGCAAGCGGGCGAGAACCAGGGAGACGAATGGGATTTAAGCTGAAATTTCCTGGCAGCGATGAAAGCATCAATGCCAGCCTTAACCCAGGAGGAGACCTCTGATGCACAGTCTCTGAAGGGAAGACTAAAAACATTGTTCCAAGGGACGTCGCAGAAAAAGTCACGGAACGAATCACAGTCTCCTCTTTGATAGCAGTAGGATATTCTGCTGGTCTGGGTTTCTTGTGTAGGGGTGGAGTGGAATGAGATGTTGACAGAAACTACGGCGTGGTCAGAATTTCCGAGAGGGCAGAACTGTCTGGCGGTGCAAGAATTTGGGGTGGAATTGAAGCAGAGGTCTAGTATCGAGTCCCTTCCGTTAGGGCTATTGGAGAAACGTGTGGGGAAGTCCACCACTTGCGTAAGGGATTGGGAGATTGAAAAATTAAAGGGGTGGACACCAGCAGTGTCGGTTACAGAGTTTTCGTGCCACTTAGTGTGGTGGGCGTTAAATCACCAAACACGAAAATATGGGCAGACGGGTGAGAAGAAATGGCCTTGTCGATATTGTCAGAGATGCTGTCAAGTACTGAACAGTCAGAGGAGGAGGGGGCGGTAGAGGAAGAAGAGATAGCTAACGGAGCTTAGAAGTGAGAGACGGAAGCACATGAAAGACTGGTCCAGCTATTCAGGAGATATTACTCTAGCTAGGGGGAGGTGTTCGCTGACATATACACCAAGCGCATACTACCGGCCATAATTATTAGGCGACCCCAGATTTCTTTTTTAAATGATGTACTTCATACTGTTTTTAGTATTTATTGCCAAGTGGATAATTCGAAATGAAAATAAAATGTTTCTTTTATTATTATTACTTTGTAAGTTTTTACAAGACAAGCAAGCAAAGATGAACTCGTCCGCATCACCCTAAATTTTCTTCATTCTTTCACTGATGAAACTGCATTATAGGTAATTATTAAACATTTATAAATTCATTTGATGCACATGTTATTGTGCACTATTGGCAAATCAACCATTCTATTTTCATTTACAATTATTTTCTTGGTAATAAATACTAAATACTGAAATACATCATTTTTTTAAAATGATGTATTTCATACTAATGATTCTTATATAGATAAGGGTGACCCCAAAACAAATACAACTCATGAATATTTTGATAACTCCTACGTACATCCAGTTAGTTTCAAGAAACTTTGTTGATTTTCACTTCAATCTGTGTGCGATCCTTCCTCAAAGAATTAGTTAAATTGGTTGCTTTGCCTGAAAGGCTTGAGCTTTCTAATATATTCTCCAAATGCGGCGTTGCAAACTTTAAAATGTGCGAAATCTTCAATTACTCGGACGCATTCCTCTTTGGGGATTTTCCTGATTTTGCTGTAGTTGCTAAATTCAGTTTACCGAGTGTTTGAGGCTTGTTCTAGCACACATTATCCTGGAGATACCCCAACAAATAAAAATCTGGGGGTTCAAGTACTGTACAGCATCAATGTTTCTTTTCTGTTCTATCAGTCAGTCAGTTAAGTGCCATACGTGATACACATTTGGGCGATCATGTTTCGAAAGAGACATGACTGACTGGGCAGAAGATTATCCCGCAGTAGGTTGCTATTGCATTCTGCGGTAGACTGGTTGCTGACCAAGGCTATAGAACCCAATTTGTCCTGTTATTTGGTTCCGCCAAAAAATTACAAAGAATAAAGCAAGATTCGTATGTGGACATGAATAAAAGTAAGTCTATAAGTATGTATAAACATAAACACAGTCACATTTGTATGTACATATGTGGACATATAAGATGTATGTGGATATAAGTTAGTGTACATAGATGTGTTAATTTGTGGGGTTACACGTACATACGCATCCATGGAATTAGAAGTAGGCGGTTAATGACCTGGTGGTCAACATCTTGGCGACTGGTCTGAATACCCCTAACTGCGATGACGCCAATACCTCAGCCCTGATTCTTTTTTTCCATTTTTTTTCTTATATTTCTCTCTTCAGTTAAAGGAAATGCTTATTCCGGCAAAAACTTTTGTACCAAATGGAATGAATATTGTGGTGTGATGAAATGAACTAATTTAGCTTATTGAAATGAATTATAATTTATAACTAATTTAAATGACCAAGCGACCTTCCCTCTCTTCTGATCTCAAATGGAACCGCTACATCGAATCCATAGCTAGATCCACTGCTAAGAAAGTTGGGTCACTGTGTCGATCCAGGATGTTTTTTCCACCTGAATCCATCCTGCATATAAACAAGTCTACCGTTCGACCGTGCATGGAGTACTGCTGCCATTTATGGTCAGGTGCCCCTGCAGTTACCCTCAATGTTCTCGAAAGGCTCCAAAGGAGAGTCAGTAACGTGATAGGTGCTGACTTGGTGGCTCGACTTCAGCCACTTACCCACCGACGAAATGTGGCATCCCTTTGTCTGTTCTATAAATACTTTCATGGCTTCTGTTCAGACGAACTCAAGTCACTGGTGCCTCCTCAACAGGTGTTTACTCGTGCAACCAGATTGGCAACTGGGTCCCACCCATTCACAGTTAGGCCAGCCAAATGCAGACGACAATTCTACTCCTTCAGCTTCTTCTCTCGCACACCCCGCTTGTGGAACTCGCTCCCTTATTCTTGCTTTCATGACGGCTACAACCTCCAGAAATTTAAATTCAATGTCAATATTCATCTACTAACCACTCGACCCTAGCCCTTCCTCCACCCCGTATATCCTTCCCTTTCTCTCCACCTTTGGAACTGTCAACACACCTGCATTCTCAACTTTCTATTGCTCCTTTCTAATTTGTTTGTACTCCTCTTCTCTCTCTTCCAATTAATCTTCTTTCAGTTATGTAACCCCCCCGCACACCAGTGGCATTTCCGCCTTGCTCGGGGTGAAATGATTAATAAAAAAAATGTCGTAACAACTCCCAGTGGAAACATATGAAAACTACATTAGACTTCAGTGTGGCAAACATATTTATTGGTCGGGGAAGAACACTGTTGGAAGAGTCAACTCGAAAACCAGCTACTGAATCGAAGCCATCAATGACCAGCTGCCGGGCGAGCGTCATATAATAGATGTATTTTATTTTATTTTTTTTTTTGCTTCCTGATAGTTGCAATTTTTAAAAATTTAAATGTTTTCTTGAAACTTTGTGTTTTTATCAATCCACCCCATTTTCAGGCTACTCTTTCACTAAAATTCTCTGTATGCTTCTAAGTAATAGTGACAATATGTCTTGCTTATATATATATATATATATATATATATATATATATATAAGAAAAATGAAAGCAGAGACGTTATTTCATGGTAAATCGGAAGTGTGGGAATAGGCAAACCATCATCAGCTTCCGTCGTTACTGTACAGAAGGTTTTACACGAATTCGTGTAAAATCCTTTGTACAATAAAGACGGAAGTTGGTGATGGTTCGCCTGAAACAGGCCTAACCTTCCGATTTCCTTCCGATTTCCCATGAAATAACGTGTCTGCCTTAATTTTTCTTATATATGCTCTATATGTATTTATATACATATATATTTAGAGCTCTCTTAGAGAGTCATCCTACCACTGTATGTACAGGATACTTCTTTGGATTCTTCTATACCCACACTGCATGCTGATATATATATATATATATATATATATATATGCATTCTTTGATTAATGCGTTTTCAATTAGTATGCTAAAATTTGTATATAACAAAATTTGATTAGTGGATACATAGTACTTGATAATAGAGAGATAAAACACTCTTCAGTTTAACCATAGCAATTGAAAATGTATTTTTTCTTATAGTTACCAACGTACACATTAGATGAGTGACCATTCAGGACAATTTTCATTCCAGGATTTGATAAGAAAAACTAAATCTGTTCAAAAACTAATAAGGAATTTTTTCTCTTACATTTTCTTCAGTCACTTTTGCACCAATGGAACGGGCTTCCCTCTGTCTTTTCTATAAATATTTTTCATTGCAACTGCTCTGATGAGCATTTTTCTCTGGTGCTACCAACTACACGATTTTAAGCATCTTACTAGGCTGGGAACTAGATCCCACCATTTTATTATTGAAATAGATAAATGCAACTACGTCTACTCTTACAGTTTCTTTTCTCACATTTCCCGTCTTTGAGACTGTCTTCCATTGTTTTGCTTTCTGATAGCTGCAATTTTCAAAGATTTAAATGTTTTCTTGAACCCTGATCATCTTTTGTATTTTTATCAATCCGCCCAATTTTCAGGCTTCTCTTTCACTTTAATTCCCTATATGATCCGAAATAATAGTGACAATATGCCTTGTTTTGGGTGAAATTATTGTATATATATATATATATATATATACACACAGAAAATCTATGCAAGAGCCAACAAACCTACCTAGGTTTCACCCTATGCCTTCTCAGGGTAAATTGGAGCCAATTTACACTAACGAGACGTAGGGTGAAACCTAGGTAGGTTTGTTGGCTCTTGCATAGATTTTCTGTCTTTGTTGCTCGACTTTCATATTGAGTGCTTTAGTGTCAGGTTTTTCATCTTGGGGTTTTTTCTTTCCTACGAGTGTTTGACTTTTTGTTCATGTACTTCGTTTGTTTCTTTTTTTTTACTTCCCCTCCTTTTCCCTCCGAGTTTGTCCACAGTAGGTTATTCAAGATGATCTTAAATATAGTATAACTATTACTAGTATAAGCAGAATTATTTCTGTTACTATTAATATTGTTATAATTATTATATATATATATATATATATATATATATAGGCATTCCTTGATTAATGTGTTTTTGGTTAGTATGCTAAAATTTGTATATACCAAAATTTGATTAGTGGATACATAGTACTTGATAAGAGAGATAAAACACTCTTCAGTTTAACCATAGCAATTGAAAATGTATTTTTTTTTTATAGTTACCAACATACACATTAGCCGCACTAATGGAGGGATTCCTGTATATGTGATGAATCATAGTTTAAGTTATAAACTTTAAGGTATGCTATATTAGTGAATGCATGTTGTGGTGCAGTGGGTATCAGATTAAAATGAAAAGTCAGAGAGCCGAGTTTAATTTACAGTTGAATTCAGTGCATTTACTTAGGCTCAAAAACCCTTGGGAAAGATATGACTCCATCTCTTCTCTCTCCAGCTATGAGTTAAATAGCAAAACAGATTAGACTCTATAGCTTTGATTGACAACCAGTCTGCCACAGAAAGTAATGGCAACCTACTGTGGCAAAATCTTCTGCCCAGTCAATCATGTCTCGAAAGGGACATGATTGCCCAAGTGTGAATCACATATGGCACTTAACTGACTGACTGAATATAATAGTTGAAACAGAATTAAGGCTTCTATTAAACATAAACTGGGGGATCAGTTTTATATTGTTATGAAGTAATAAACTGATCCCCCATTAATTACTACTTAATATAATACATCCCTCTAGCTATGAGTCAAATAATAGGACAGATTAGGTTCTATAGCCTTGATTGGCAACCAGTCTACCACAGAAAATAATGGCAACCTTCTTCTTCTTCTTCTATGTGCCCTGTCCCTTCAGGACGTAGGCGATCATGGATCTCCACGTCTCCCTATCCCTTGTGGCTCTTAGTATGTTTGCTCCTGTTGCTCCTGGCAACCCCCGTTCCGTCATCCACCTGATCAGACCCTGCAAATATGTTATCCGATGCCTTCCTCTGTCTCTCCTTCCTTCTATCTGTCCAGTCAGTACCAGGTTCTCCAGGCTCTCCTTCCTCATTGCATGTCCCAGGAACTTCAGTTGTCTCTTCCTGATGCTCAGCATCAATTTCCTTTTTGTTGCCATTCTTTCTAACACTCCGTCGTTGCTTGTATGCTCAGTCCACGATATCCGTAGCATCCTTCTGTAGAACCACATTTCGGCCGCTTCCAGTTTTGTCCTCATTTTCGATGATATTGTCCAGCATTCACAGCCGTATTGAAGAACTGACATCACGTAGCAGTCTAGCACTCTTTTCTTCGTTTCTATTGAGATTTTCCTGTGTGTTAGTATTTTGCTCATCTTCTGGACCGCGTCCTTTGCCATGCCAATTCGCCTTCGGATCTCCGTGTCGCACTTTCCATCTCCTGTTAGAACACTTCCTAGGTACTTAAATTCTTGGACTTGTTTGATTCTGCTATCCCCTACCTGTATTTGGCATTTTGGGTTGTATCTTTTGCTGATGACCATGCACTCACTTTTCTTAAAGTTTATTTGTAGTCCTTTCTTGTCACTCTCCACTGCTACTTTCTGTATGAGATCTTGCAGTTTCCTTTCCGTGTCCGCAATCAGTACTGTATCGTCCGCATATCTTATGTTTTTCAGGTTGTGGCCTCCAATAACAAATCCTGGTGTGTCATCTAGGGTCCTCAAAATATTCTCGCTGTATAGGTTAAACAAATCCGGTGAAAAGACACATCCTTGTCTTACGCCTTTTTCTATCTTTGTGTATCTACTGAGGTCGTTGTGGGAAAATCTTATGCCTTGCTTTGGATCGTTGAAATTATTCTATATATATATAGGCATTTCTTGATGAATGCGTATTCGGTTAGTATGCTGGAAGATAGGATGTTATTATTTTATTACCAAAACTACTTTTGAGTGGTTGTTGTGTAGAAAGAAACTGTCAATATCGACTCTTGTGGCCAAACACGGATACCCAGTCAACAAACGTAACTGTTGAATTATTTGTGCTCCTGATATCACGTGACTATAAATATTTAGTGCATAAAGCACTGAGTTATTCATCATTCCTGTGTTGTGCGTCGTTGAAGAGATTGTTTCTGTGTGAATTACTCGAGATAATATTTCCGAGAGAATTACTGTGTATCATTCGAAGGATTCTTTTACTACGTTGACTTAACGCAAATATACAGAAATATTATAACTCACTAATAGAGAGTTATCAAAAGTTTCCTTCAGAATAACGTTACGATAATTAACGTTATAAAATAAATAAATCGCAAATTTCGTAAATAACTTAAATAAAAAGGAAATAAATACTTAAGAAGAACTTATTCGAAAGTAGCTCGTTTGGATTTTAAATATTATATTTGTACTATTTACATTGTTCGGCCTACTGTCCTCTCTGTTGTATTCGAGTGTAGACAGTGAATAAAATGTCTAACTTGAGAGTCGAATTTATTCATGAATGAATGTATTTAAACAGTAGAGCCCCGAAAGAATTCGGCATGGAGAAAATTACAGAAATAATAAGTGAAATTTATAATAGTGGTGTAATACTACACGACCTAAGCAAGTCGATTTTCACAGCACTGCCTAAAACGAGTGCGAACTCCACTGAACAATCAGCTTAAGGAGTCATATTACAAAACTGATCGTCCAAATTCTGATGAATAGAGCGAGAAGCAGAATCAGGCCAAAGATAGGACAAGAAAAGTGTGGGTTCGTCAAAGACACTGGAACAGAGAACACCATATTTATGATTAAGATGCTCTCCGAAAAAGCAATATAAATGAAGGATTTGTACTTATGTTTCATCGATTATGCAAAGGCGTTTGACAAAATACGCCACAAAGAATTGATGGGGATGCTCAGCAGCCTAGACATATTTGGAAAGACATAAGAGTAGTTAAGAATCTCTACTGGCAGCAAACTGGTTGCATACGAACAGGTAACGAATTCAGCAGATATACAAAGATAGAAAGGGGTGTAAGACAAGGATGTGTCTTTTCACCGGATCTATTCAACTTGTACAGCGAGACTATTCTGAGGACCCTAGATGTTATGCCGATTCGTCATCGGAGGCCACAATTTAAACAATGTAAAGTACGCAGATGATACAGTGCTGATAGGAGACACGGAAAGGAAACTACAAGACCTCCTACAGAAGGCAGCTGAAGAGACTGACAAAAAAGGACTACAAATAAACTGCAAGAAAACCGAATGCATGAATATCAGCAAAAAGAGCAGTCCAAAATGCCAAATACAGGTGGCAGAATACTAAAATCAGGCAGGTACAAAAATTTAAATGCATTGGAAGTGTTCTAACAGAAGATGGAAAGTGCGACACAGAGATCCGAGGGCGAATTGGCATGGTGAAGGACGCGTTTCAGAAGCTGAATAAAGTATTAAGAGACAGGAAGTTTTCACTAGAAACAAAGAGAGTACTGGATTGCTAATTAATGTCAGTTCTTCAATATAGCTGTGAATGTTGGACAATATAATCAAAGATGAAGGAAAAACTTGAGGCAGCTAAAATGTGGTTCTACAGAAGGATGCTGCGGATATCATGGATCTAGCATGCGAGCAATGATGAGGCTTTGGAAAGGATGGAAACGAAAAGGAAATTAATACTGAGCATCAAGAAGAGACAGCTAAAGTTCCTAGGACATGCAATGAGGAAGAAGGGCTTGGAGAACCTGACACTAACAGGTCAGACAGAGGAAAAAAAGACATAGGAAAGCAGCGGATAACGTATTTGAAGGGCCTGAGCAGGTGGATGACAGAACGGAGGTTGCGTGGTGTTACAAGAAAAAGCGTGTTAAGAGCCATCAGGGACAGGGAGACTTGGAAATCCATGGTCACCTACGTCCTGAAAAGAAAAGGCACATAGACGAAGAAGAAGAAAAATAGGAAGCTGGAACACGCCTGTATTTATGCCAGCGATTTACAAGTTTTACGATAACACATGGCTCAGTGGATATAAGCGTTAGTTGGATTCAGTTATTTGATCCAAAGAGTTGCGAGTATAATACCTAGCTACAGCAGGTGTGAACAAAACAAAAGCTTACAGAATTAAAAGGAGAAAACTGAGATATATGAAAGTGGCATGACTCATGGAACTAGAACAATCCGGCTTTCTCTTTTCCAATCTATTCACTCTTACGTAGCCCCCTGCACACCAGTGGCCTTACCGCCTTGCTTGTGGTGACCCGGTTTATACTCCACCCACACCTATTGAACAGGTGAAGAGGCTCATCCCTTGTTTCCTGTTTAGGATGCGGTTTCTGGTTTTCACTTTTCTAATCTTCTCACTTTTTTATTTATTTATTTCTTTATTTTTGTTTCAATTAGAGTAGATAGACTAAACTATCGCCCGGTTCACACTCCACCCACATCTATTGAACAGGTGAAGAGGCTCATCCCTTGTTTCCTGCTTAGGATGCGGTTTCCGGTTTTCTCTTTTCTAATCTTCTCACTTTTTTATTTATTTATTTTTTTGTTTCAATTGGAGTAGATAGACTAAACTATCGCCCGGTTCACACTCCACCCACATCTATTGAACAGGTGAAGAGGCTCATCCCTTATTTCCTGTTTAGGATGCGGTTTCCAGTTTTCTCTTTTCTAATCTTCTCACTCTTATGTAGCCCCCTATACATCAGTGGCGTTACCACCTTCCTTGGGGTGATATGATTAAAAACAAATATCTACATCGGTAAACGAAATAAAGGGTTTATTTCGAAATTCCAATCACCTGTAGAAAGTCGGAACGTTAAACGGCTGAAACTTCGTAAATATGGTAACGCAGATTAGAACAACAGTCCTAGAAATCTAATAGTGTAAATAATTACAACACTTCAGTACCTATAGAGAAATATAAAAAATCAGTTTTGCATTAAAATAAAATTACAAATAATGTCCGGAATCCAGTGTATAGTAACGTGCTATCAGTCGAATTCAGCGAAGTGGTTTCAAGTGTCTGGAAAACCTCTGGAGAGATTTTCATATCATGAAGTCAGGATAAATGTGACAAGTTCCCTAATATATGTAACTTCCGGTCTTACGTTCGAATAGACTTCACCACAGTATCTCATAAAAACATGATTTGGTTAAATAATTAGAGCTTAATCAACTAATGGAAAATTTCAGGACGAGCACGATCCCTATCATACGACACACGTTTCATTTGCATTCTATTCACGCTGGCTGTGTTTAATTCGTTTTGACACGTTGATTACCAGTTCGGCCGTTCTTCTCAAGACAAGCGACGTTTGTTCAAAGACTTTAAATAATATCTGTAGATGTTTTATATTTTTTATACTTGTATACAATTTTGAAGCATAAACTTCAAGAAGACAGTTATACAGTCGAAATATTGTTGAACAATTTCAAACATTTTGGCTTTTCTTTTCTTTTTCTTAAAACGCGATCTTTTTGAAGTTTTGAAAAATATTTGAAATGTTATGTTAATACTTTTAATCATATGTGTGTCTAGCCACTCCTATCCAAGGATGCCTGTCTAATGGGTAGCTATTAATTCCCGTTGCAGACGCCTGCTCAGGCATATTTGTGTTCGAAACCTACAAAGTCTATATGCGGTTTATACTGCAGTTTCTAGCGTGAACAACAGTCGATAAAAGGCCAGGAAGTTTAAACCCTCGGTCACAATGACTAGTAACTTCGTTTAGTAAGAATAATAATTTTATTAATAATATATATGCCCGGTATGCCCTTAAGTCGGTGTCATGTTGGGTATACTAGACTGCGTATATTTATACCCCAGTGTTGCTCTTTTACTCGATAATAATAACCCACGTGCATAGTATGCATATATCACACTGGGTATAAAATCGGGTATATTTTGTGCTTTTTTTACACAAAGTAAGACAATAAAGTCCCTAACACGCAATGGTGGGGGGAATACTCTGTGTGAAAGAATATGAGAAAGATTAAAAAAACACGATTAAGGAGAGAGAATAATTTTAAAAATCAGAAATTAAGAAGACAATCGATAACAGTTGACACTGCGATTAGATTTCTGAAGATCAAGGTGACTAGAAAGTAAGAAACATAAAGAAAAAAGTGCGAGGAAAGAAACTGTCAGCATAGAACTTCCGGTTACATTTAACGATTCCAACTGTAAAATGATGGGACAATGCGTCCAATCTTCGTACATTTGTGTCCAAGTTCACTTTAGTGGCTTGCTGCTCTCATTGGATGCGCGTTGTGGTGCAGTAGATATCGACTCAGAACTACAAATCGGGTTTCCGAGTTCGAATTCCAGTTGAATTGCTTGCATTCACTTATGCGCAAATACCCTTGGGATAGGTGGTAATCCGTCTCGTCCCTCCAGTTATGGGTTAAATAACAGGACAGATATTATTCTATAGCCTTGGCGGTTAACCAATTTATTGCAGAAAGCAATGTCAACATACTGCGGGATAATTTTCTGACCTTTCAGACATCATCGCCCAAAGCGTATATCACATATGGCACTTAACTGACTGACTGACTGAATATAATAGTCAAAAAAATGATTAAGGCTTCTATTGGTCATAAAGTGGGGGGTCGGTTTTTTATAGTTATGAAGTAATAAACTGATCTCCCACTAATTACTACTTAATAATATAATACATTTCTTCCCCCTCTAGTTATGAGTCAAATAATAAGACAGACTGGGTTCTACAGCCTTGGCTGGCAACCAGTCTACCGCAGAAAGCAATGGCAACCTACTGCGAAATAATCTTCTTCTCGGGCACTTATGTCTCTTTCGAGACATGATCGCCCAAAGCGTGTATCTTGTATAGCATTTAACTGACTGCTAATAATAAATCAGTCAGTTAAGTGCCATACGTGATACAGGCTTGGGCGATCATGTCTCAATTCATGATTTACTAGGCAGAAGATTTTACGCAGTATATTGCCATTTCTTTCCACGCTAAATGAAATGTAAGTGAATGCAGCAGATTCAACTGGAATTCGAACTCGGCTCTCCGATTTCTCATTCCGAGGCGAGATCCATGGTATAACAACAACAACAACAACAACAACTGTTCGTTTAAAACAATTCCGATATAAATTTGGCGTAAACTTAGGCTAGACGTTTTTCTTCTATTTTATCGTTTAAAATCTGATTTAAAATTTGCTTTTGTTACACTTTGAGGTTAACAGTGAAATTAAATGTGTCCATCTTTGGAAAGATGAATATCAAACAAATGCTGTGATGTCAGATTTCAAAGATTCTTCAGAAGTACTTTATTACAAGACAAAAGAGCTCAGAAAGTCATTTTATGGAATTCAGTGCAAAGATTTTACGATCGCAACAGTTGAACTTTGATGCCGTGAAATATTGCCTCTGACTTTTGAAATAAATGATGTACTTCACTTCAAAGGAATTATTGATTTAATTAGTTCTACCCCATTGCATTAAGAGCTGAATGTAGATAATTTAAGTCTGCCTCATACCGCATCACTTTAGAAAAATGATACCATGTGGAATTTTACCAACGTAATTATGTTTTATCACATCTTCCTTACTTATATTTAACAAACACATATATTAGGAATTTATATTCATACGCACTCATATTTCTTATAGAGATTGGAGATATTTTTCTCATTGATTTCTATCTATAGAAAGAACAAGATTAATTTTATTGCTGTTTTTTTTAATGTCCGGAAAAAGAGACTCGCCCGTTGGGTAATATTTAACAATCTTGTCTCACTACTAATGAATAATTAGAATATTCTTTATGATGGTATTATAAAAAATAGTCAGCGTTACTGAAAGGGAATATGTATCATTCTCTCGCAACAAATAAAATAAATAAAATTAAAAATAAGGAAAAATTTAAAATTCTATTAAGATACATTATTGACGTTGTTACATTTTTCTCATCTTTCTTGCCATATTAACGGCGTTTCTGTCGTTGTACACTCCGGCAATCTTCCGGTGCTTAGAACATTTAACCGGACCCTTTATTTCGATCACTGGGGTATATTGCTCTCGTTTCATGAGCGATGCCACTTCCGGATGACAAGTCAGTCGTAGACTTCCGGTGACCACCCGGAAGTACCCATTGCTCATACTACCTCTTACGACGGTTGAGACGATTAACCCTTATTCTTGTATTGGATACTAATAACCTTCGTAAATACTATTGCTGTTACTCTTACCTGAACTGTCATAAGACCCCTCTAAGACGTCGTCATGTTAATTCGTTCGTTCGGTTCGTGTTGTTTTACAGCAAATCAACCTCAATAGGTCATTTAATGTTGACAAGATTTTTACAATAGATTAATATGAATAAAATATATATTCTTTGTAGGAAATAAATTTTTGAATCAGGTTTCATTGACGTATTTTTGTAAAGAGGGTTTTCTCAAGAGTCAGATATATTATTGGTATTTTTTTTTTTCAAAAATATATTGCTGTTTATTTTTTCCTTCAAAAATGTATTATTAGTAATATTCTTTATTCATAAATATATTGCTGGTAATATTTTTTCCTTCAAAAATGTGTTGCCGGTAACATCTCCAAAAAGTATTGCTGGAATTTTCCCTATAAAAATCTATTTTTACGCTTTTATTTTTATTTTTTTTTTAGGTGCTATTTATTTGTCTATAGCTAGAACCCTAACAGGTGCTGCCACCCAGGGCCAGGGTGAACCTGAGAACATCAGCAATTAAGAGGTGGTTTCATACTCCTGAAAACTTCCCAGTTAAAGGCCTTGCTGCCGGATGCATTTTTACGTCATACTCAGGATACAGATGTAGTTTATTGCCACAAACAGAACACGTCACATTATTCTTTATTGGTATGTCGTGAGTAAGAATAAATAACTCAACAACAGGAATAGGTTAATGGTTGTATTCTGTGAAAATAGTATTTACGAAGGTTATTAGTATCCAATACAAGAATAAGGGTTAATCGTCTCAACCGTCGTAAGAGGTAGTATGAGCAATGGGTACTTCCGGGTCGTCACCGGAAGTCTACGACTGACTTGTCGATCGGCTGCTCGGCACACTCTCTTACGTAGATGCCACCATTACTTTACATAGTAATGGAATAGTCCATCATAGCCGAATAGGCGCGGGCGTCCCAACATTTATTTAGTTAAAAATTGCAAAATATGTACTGGAAATAGTAATATATTTGGCAATGTCTATTTTTTGTAAAAATAGTAATTTTTGTTTTTTTTTATTTTAAGCAAATTTGAACATATATAAATCGACCAACCGCACGTGCATTGAATACTGCTGCCATCTCTGGTCAGGTGCTTCTGTTATCCACCTAGACAAAACCGTAGAAGGAGGCAGACTTTTAGCCTGTGATACAGCATGTATTCATACGCTAGCAGTGAGAGTGTTCTAATTCATTACTGAATGAACGATGCGTAGATGCTAGAGTTTTTCAATTATATATATATATATATATATATATATATATATATATATATATATATATAAAATATTTTATAGAAGCTTTCCGGCTCTGAAGAGGCTGCAAATCATTTGTAATTTAAAAAAAAATGAACTTGGGAGAGAAATAGATTATAGATATCTCTTTCAATATAAGAACATAGCATGCATATTCAAACTTTCAGGATGTCATGAAAGAAAATACAAATTAACACGCACCTAAAAAGACCTGTTGGCTTTTTAATTATTTACCATCCAAGGGAGTTTCATGACAGGCTTGCCTCCCAGACAGTAAAACACTACGCCTGCTCGGCCTGACACTCTCAGCGGACCTCAAGTGGAATGACTACGTCGAATCCATTGCTAAATCAGCTGCTATGAAAGTCTGCTCTCTGTGCAGGGCCCGGAAATTATTTCAGTCTGAATCTATCCTGCACTTATATGAATATACCATTCGCCCGTGTTTTGAATACTGCTGCCATATCTGGTCGGGTGCCCCTGCTATTCTCCTCGGGCTTCTTGACAAAATACAGCGAAGAATCTGTAATGTGACTGATACCGACTTAGCTGACCCCCTTCAGTCACTCTCTCACCGGCGTGACGTGGCTTCCCTGTGCCTCTTCTATAAATACTTTCATGGCTTCTGCTCTGATGAACTTTAATCACTGGTGCCCCCTATGTGTGAATTTGCACGAGATACTAGATTGGCAACTAGGTCCCACACTTTTACAGTGAAACCGATGAAATGTAACCGCAATTTCTACTCCAACAGCTTCTTTTCTCTCACTTCCCGCCTGTGGAATTCCCTTCTGTATGCTTGCTTCCCCGACGGCTACAACCTCCAGGAGTTTAAATGTAGGGTCAATAGACAGCTCGTTTACACACTAACTCACACCCAACTCTCTCCCTATGTACATCCTAACTAGTCTATCACCCTCCTTCTGATATTTCTTATATCCAATCGTTCTATGTAACCCCCTGCGCTATAGTGGCAGTGGAATGCCTTGCTTGGGGTGACATGATTAAAAAAAAATAAAAAATAAAAGACGGAATTATTTTTATTGAAAGTTGTGAAAACGTTCGTAATGTGTAGCTTTAAAACGCCAATTCCGCCATTTCTTCCGTTTTTTTTTGGTTTTTTTTCTTGATCACGGAATATCTGCGTTCCGAGAGTATGTTATTTTGTTTAAAGTACCATTTACTGTGGGTTCAGTATGTTCGAGAAATGGGGGGCGCAAGTTGTATTCTGGGGGGGGGGGGGGCGCAAGGAGCATTCTGCGTGTGGGGCGATGTTGCTAAGCACGGCACTGGAGATATGGCACGTAGAAAAAGTAGGTAAATAATGGTCGGGTTTATGTTTGATTTGAGAAGCTAAATAATTATCGAATTTTCAGACAAACATTAGTTACATTTACACATTTAGTCACATTTATCTATAGGAAATACTTGTTGGGATTATACTTGGGTTTGTAGTAAATCATTAATCCTCATTAAAATTGAATATCGAAGTAAATTTTGTGTTTCTACATGACTCTATAGATGAATGTTGGTCACGTTTACATTTGATATTATAAGTCAAGGGTCGGCAACCTGTCAGCCAGATCCGGCCCACGAAAACCTTTTGACCGGCCCGTGAGCTTGATTACTAATGACTTTACTTTTAAAATGAGAGACGAGGCTTTTGAATTTAACAAAAGGCCTGCTGTTATCTTCCTCTGATCCACCCAACCGAATTTGAATACTATGAAAGCAAAAACACGATCAAAACCCAATCACCTCCATTTCTGAGAAAAAAAAAAAATAAAATAAAACAAAAACTGAGAGTCGATTTGACTTACTGACCGGCGACAGACATTAGGCAGGAACACCTTCAAACGGACAATGTTGTCTCAGTCGGCTTTCTATTTCATTTCTCCAATAACGACTTTCCATCGCTTACACCTGACACTTACCCTATGTAAGTTGCTGGAATCTTTCAAAGGGCCATGTTCTTATCATACATAAGTGTATATATTTGCAACTGTTTGTAGTTGTATGTATGGGTATATCTGTTTTGTTTTTGTTTGATGTGTGCGTGTAGTTCGTTTGTGGTAGAATTTTCAATAACAGTTTCAAACCTACACTTCATAATTTCATCCATTTCACTACGGTTGATTTTTTTCCCTTTTAAGTATTTTGACGTTCCTTGAGGAAAAGTAATTTTTATTTGGTGTCTTTTATTTTTAGGTTGTCTTATGTTTTCCTGATTTCTCAATGTCTATTTTCATTATGGCTTTTAATATTTAGGTTGACAGGAGTCTGCATATGTAATTTTCCTTAATTTTCATTAATGGTTTTCGTCCGGCCCGAAATCCCTAGCACCTGAAGAAGGCCGGAGCGTACAACGACCGAAACGTCGTACAAATGGCAACAAAGATGAGGACATAATGCAAATACTGTAAATATTACCTCATCTCAGAAATATAGACAAATATATATATATATATATATATATATAGTTATTTACTGTTTTGTATTATTGGTTTTGTTATGACTGTCAAGGAAAGCAGACAGATAACGCAATTGAAGGTTGTTCTCTCTGGAGAGGATCTAAAAAGACAAGAAGGTACCCCCACCGCCGAAAACACTAACCCTATAAATCATTTTGAAAGCAGTATTGCATTTCAAATGTTACAGTTGGTAGGACACGGGCAATCAATAAAAATGGCCGCATTTCTGCCTATGCCGCATCTTGTTCTAGGCTTGCAACAAAATCAATGGCCGTTTTTAACCATCCACCTTAAAACCTAACAATTTGGCCCCCAACACAACATATTTTTTTTTCAAAGTAAACAACATTAAAATAGACACGGTGTTTTCAATGATCAGGCAATTGATTTCTTCTATGAAAACGGAAAGAAAATTACGGGCGGGAAATAGACAAACTCCCGGGAGTGATTTTTGTTCTAGTCCGCATTGCTTTATAAGTGTTCACACGTGTAAGCCTGTATATTCTGGAAATAAGTGGTAATTGTTCGGAAACATGTGGGCCCATTCTAGTTACGGCTCTAGTTGTGGCCTTAGTTTCGTGACAATCGCATGCGTTTCCGACTAGTTATACTCCATCTGCTCTCACGCTATGCTTAGAGAATCCAATGAAGGGATATGGCACGTTTCGGCCGGGACTTCTTCTGATGGTCAGGATAGTCAGCACATAATATTAGATGGGTCAGCAATTTAAAGTAACTCCCTGTTAACAAATAAAAAAATGCTTATTGTTAGACGATTGTGTAACAATACATAACGAATAAAAATGTTAATTTCTACCAGACAATTATTGAAGGATGACAGTTTTTATCAATAAGCGTTAATGTCGCCAAGTGAGAGGGAAAAAAAGACAGTTTTTTGTCAGCACTACAGACTTATGCTAATCAGCATGTGATTATCGCAATTCGAGTAGTTGGTTTTCTTCAATGAGCCATTTCTTTACAATATCTTCTACTGATTTAAGAGAATCTGCTGTTAGAAGAGATGATATCCTTCTTAACTTGTTGTCTCTTGTCTAATTGTTGTAGAACACAATGTTTCAGACATTATGGACGAAATTTTCAGACCAAAAAGGCTTCTCATTGTTGATCCAATTACATACCATTTCGAGTCTTATTCTCATTGGTCAATCAACCTTAATTCGACTTGTGGAATTAAATAAAATCATTTATTCGGCACTAATTTTGCTCATTAAATTTTTTACTGAAGGCAGCCAGGATGCTGTAAGTTTTTCAAATGCAGCTTATACAAGTACTGAGAATTTTCACAGTTTTTTAACTCATTATGAGCTTTGAATATGAAGAACGTCTCCGAAAGCAAAAATAAACAGATGTTTTGAATTTTAACACACTCGAACTTATTAAACCCAGTGATCTTTTAAATAACCAAATCATAGGAAAACTTTTGTTCTCAGGATAATGCTATTCGTGATAGAATTGTGTTAGAAAGAAAGAGTTTCTTCTTAAAAGTGCCAATTATCAGTCTCATTGTTTCACTCTTGCAAATGGGTTTCATATTTTGTTGAATCAGCTCTTTTCGAAATATTAGATCAATTCTTGCGACAAAACAGATCATTTTCATTTCATCACTTCTAGACAAAATTGTCAAAATGTTTTTAACTCTGCCGTGATGGTAAGATCAGCTTATAAAAATTACTGCATAGTGTTATAATGGATTAGAACAGCCAATAGAAAGATCAGTCGCAAATGGTGATTTTATTTTGAAAATGTTAAGGTTTAGTAAGAAAGCAACATTTCAGTTATTATACAAGACATTGATATTAGACATGATTGGCTGAAGAGGCAATAAGTAGTAGCAGTAGCCAACAGTCTAGTAACAGAGCTTGCTGAATGGTGTCTTTTAAAACAATTTCTAAAAACAAAACACTCTCTGTTGTCTTTTTCTTTCGCTTAATGCGTAGGGTCATCAAATGAAAATATCTTATGTTGATTTGTATCAGGTACTCTCTGTCGATTCTTACCAGATTTTGACGATCTGTATTAGATATGTTATGCGAATGCTTACCAGATATCTTATGCCAATTCGTTCTAGAGGTTTTATATCGATTTTTACCAGATTTGTTATGTCGATTTGTACCAGATGATTTATGATTTCTGTAAGAGTTAGACACGTTTTGCTTCTAATGCTTCTCTGTTTGTTTCTGGATGAGTTTCTATGTCCGTCCTAAATTCTTCAACGCTGAATGATAGTTTACGACTAGAACCAAACTAAACGATGCATGTCCTATATGAAGCATCTCCCAGCAATATTAATGCATTAGAATGTTTCGGCCATTCCATAGCGGATATTGAGCACGCGTAATAAACATTCGCTGATTCGTATTTAATTCAATACCCAATGAAATTGAAAACTTAAAGCAATAATAATTTTACGCAACACTCGAATAGCCAACTTTGAAAAGATGATATAGTTGCACGCCGAAAGAGAAGATTAAGATGCAAAAGATGACCTAAAATATGGTTCTTTATTTTTGTTTTGACCTAGTGCATTTTAACATCATTTTACATTTAATGTATACTAGCAGTATAGCCCGGCGTTGCTCGGGTGTAATGAAAGCTTTAAAACTACTCCATGGTCCTGGAGATCAGACTTTTTGGACTTTAGCACGAAAGACTAAAAAGCAATAGTTGTTTCCAGTTAGAGCGAAACCGTAGACTGAAAGAAAAATGAATGGGTGTAAGTCAAAGTTTGATTTCTTGGTATAATATCGAATAAGTTTTTTCGTCGTAAACTGAATTTTGAAGGCTAAATAAGTCCTCTGAGTAAATGGTATCATGGCTGAGACTAAGAACTACAATTATACCTACTTAGAGCCAAACCCGAAGCAAAACGTAAAATAAAAGGGCTGAAAAAATACAGACATATAAGCAGATAAACAGACACACACACAAACATCTTGCCTTTTATATATACATATATATATTATCGATTTTCTGCACTATTGTAAGAAATGCAACCTTGACACTTCTGAATATCGTTTCTTATATCTTTGTCTATGAGTGTATCAAATTTGATTAAAATCGGACCACTCCTTCTGTAACCAGATTTTTTTTCGATTTTCGATTTTTGATATTTATTGGGAGTATCTCGACAAAAAACCTAGCTAAGAACACTCGCAGACGCTTATAGTACAACTGTGTAAATTTTCAAGAAAATCGATTCAGCCGTTTCGGCGTCTATAGGAGCATAGTATATTCAGCTCGCTTCAGGTGAGTGTCAATTACTTTCCAGTAATTTTCCTCTTCATGCATGAAATTACGGCAAAACATCTTAAAAGTGTTGTAATTTTAACAAGAAAATAATATTTATATATATATCATAATTTCACCCCAGTCAAGATAATATTGCCACTGGTGCACAGAGGGTTACAAAAGAGGAGTGGGAAGAGAAAGAGGAACAGGTTACAGGTGTGTCGGTAAATGGATAAAAGGATGGAAATATTGGTGAAAAGGGAGTTACCTGTGTGTAGAGCGAAAAGGAAAGAGAACAAGATACAGGGATTGTCGGGGAAAGAATAAGAGAAAGATGAGAGTCAAGGAGATACGCGATGGCAATTGACGTTCCATTTAAAATCTGGGAGATTTTAGCTATCAGGGAAACAAGTATACAGAAGCAAGTTTCACAGGTGGGAAGTGAGAGAAAAGAAGCTATTAGAGTAGAAGTGTCTGCTATATTTGACTTTTTTTTTTACTGTAAAAGAGTGGGACCTAGTTGTCAGTTTAGTAGCTCGAGTAAATTCCTGTATAAAGGACACCAGAGAGCTAAGCTTGTCGGAGCAGAAACCGTGGAACTATTTGTAGAAAAGACAGAGGGAAGCCACATCTGGTCGGTGAGAAAGTGACTGGAGTTGAGCTGCCAGGTCGGAATCAATCACATTGTAGGTTTACCTTTGGATTTTGCCGAGAAACCTGAGATAAATAACAGATAGCTTGACCAGATATGACAACAGTATTCAATGCACGGTCAGATGGTAGATTTATATATGTGCAAGATGGTAGTTAAATCAGTTGTAGAGATCGACTAATTGTAGGACGTTAAACATACCGCCTCCCATGCTTTTAAAATCACTCTGCAAATTATTATTTTGCGATTCCCATCAGCTGTCAGACTTTGGTCCATAATCTCCTCCTCGGTCTAACATATATTTTATGCAAAGACAATTTTAGCTTAGGGAAATAGCGGACGCAGTGAGAGAAATATGGACTGTATGGATTATGCACTGCTTTTGCTACGAAAGTCATGGATTTGAAGGAAGGTGGGGTAAGGTATAATATCGAGGAAACACGTGTTCATATTTTAACGACAAAAGATAAGTAATTTATTTACACTTTTGTAACTATCATTAGCTTGTTTCAAGACAGGTAATCAAACATTATAAAAATGTAGATTCGATGAATATCACGAACAGAAAATATTCATATTAAACTATTAGACACGAAGCAAATTTCCAAAATGCTTAAAACAAATTGAGAGAGTTCGATTTTTTGTTTTGTTTGTTATCCGGTTGAATTAAAAATTAAAGATATATTTTTAGGTACTTAATTTTTACTTTAACCGTTGAATAGAGTCTTTGAAATTTAGAGTTGTCATTAGTGTTTGATAATGTATCAGCGTCTAAATTGACACTGGTGTTATTCAGATGCGTGGTATTTTTTAGCTTGACTCTATGGTTCATTTGAACGAGAGTTTTTACATTTTTTCAAAGAAATTTCTTTGGACTTTTTAAACCCCATGTTATTTATTCCATTTTTTTTCTTCATATTTTTCAAAGCCATCCGGGCTAGTTAGCATTTCCGCTAGCAGCCTCCACACACAGTCATTTATGACCAAAATGGTAAAATAAGTTTATTTTACCAAATGGCACGTAAAAGTGTGCGGGGTGAGGTCGGTTAGAAAGATTTTTTTTATTTTTTTATTTTTTGAAACTCGCTAAAGTATGTTATGTATTTATTTTTTATTATTTTTTTGCTTGATTCTATGGTTCATTTGAACGAGAGTTTTTACATTTTTTCAAAGAAATTTCTTTGGACTTTAACTAAGTTAAAACTTAGTTAACTCACCACCTTTTTTTCCAAATTAGAGTAGATAGTACCTACTATCGCCCGGTTTCACACTCCACCCCCTTCTGTTAAACAGGAGTAGAGGTGATCACCTTGTTTCTTGTTTAGGAAGGGGTTCCCGGTCCTTCTACCTCCTCCTTCGGTCTTAGTGGTAGTTCACTTGGAAGCTCTTTGCTGTTAGTGAGTGTGGTGGCAATATCTCTCCATTCTGAGGGTACCGGGTTGGCAGTTTCCTGCTTGCAGCTTCCGACTGGTAATTAGGAGCCCGAACTCTTGCGTTGCGTCTTGAGAGGCTGCTTTGATCAGCAGTTGAATAATATCGGGGTTCCTGTAGTGCCATATCGCCCATGGACGGGCATATCTTCATGAACCTCCGGTGGGCAACCCCGAGGCCACATTATGTTGCAGGCTGCGCCAGTCTCCATTCCTCACATGCTGCAAATAGTAACCAACTGATTCTATCCTAGCCCTCTCTCTTCAACCAAAACACCATGAAAAAAAAAAAAAAAAAATACCAAAATCAAACCAGCTACTCGGAAAACGCCCAAAACTGTCTGTGTCTCTTTCACTAACATACGCGGTATCCGCACTAAATTTTATAGCGTAGAATCATTCTTCCAAACTAACTCACCTGACATCTTAGCCCTATGTGAAACTAACCTTGACCAGTCTATCCCCTCCTCTGAGTTCTATGTTCCTGGTTACCTTCCCCTCTTCAGGAAGGACTCCAACGTCCATATGCATGGGCTTGGTGTAAATGTCAGTGAACACCTCCCACTAGCTAGAGTAACATCTCTCGAATCCCTCGACCAGACTTTCTTGTGCTTCCGTCTCTCACTTCTAAGCTCTCTTAGCTATCTCTTCTTCCTATACCGCTCCCTCTCCTCCTCTCGCTGTTCGGTACTTGACAGCATCTCTGACAATATCGACAAGGCCATTTCTTCTCACCCGTCTGCCCATATTTTCGTGTTTGGTGATTTAACGCCCTCCACACTAAGTGGCTCGAAAACTCTGTAACCGACACTGCTGGTGTCCACCCCTTTAATTTTTCAATCTCCCAATCCCTTACGCAAGTGGTGGACTTCCCCACGCGTTTCTCCAATAGCCCTAACGGAAGAGACTCGATACTAGACCTCTGCTTCAATTCCACCCCAAATTCTTGCACCACCAGACAGCTCTGTCCTCTCGGAAATTCTGACCACGCCCTAGTTTCTGTCAACATCTCGTTCCATTCCACCCCTACACAAGAAACCCAGATCAGCAGAATATCCTACTGCTATCAAAGAGCAGACTGGGATTAGTTCCGTGACTTCCTCTGCGACGTCCCTTGGAACAATATTTTTAGTCTTCCCTTTGGAGACTGTGCATCAGAGGTCTCCTCCTGGGTTAAGGCTGGTATCGATGATTTCATCCCTGCCAGGAAATTTCAGCTTAAATCCCATTCGTCTACCTGGTTCTCGCCCGCTTGCTCGGCCGCCATTGCCCACCGGAATCACTTCTTCCGGCTTTATCGTAGCCACGCGTCGGACCAAAACAGGTGCCTTTTCGCCTCAGCTCGTAATAAATGTAAAAAGATACTTAACGAAGCTAAAATGCTGTTTGCTGCCAGAATGAAACAGCGCATAGTATCCTCTAAGTTCGGTACCAACGACTACTGGCGCCTCTGTAAAAGCGTGCTTAACAAGAGTACGTCCTCAATACCCCCACTAATCAAAGAGTTTGCGGTCCTCACCTCCTCAGCCGTTAATGCTGAATGCTTTGCCCGTAGATTCTCGACCAATTCGAGTCTGGATTCGTCTGGAATCCATACACCCGATTTCCCATCTAGAACTGAGGCCCAATTGAATGACGTCCACATCACGCCCTCGCTGATTTCTAGCATAATCTCCAAACTGGACCCTCACAAAGCGAGTGGTGGGGATGGAATCCCAATCATAGTTTTGAAGAATTGTGCCCCTGAACTCTCCTCTATCCTTTCTAAGCTCTACAACCTCTGCCTATCTTCCTCCTGTTTTCCTGCCTGTTGGAAGTCTTCTTCTGTGGTTCCAATATTCAAGAACACTGGTGAACCCTCGGACCCCGCAAATTACCGCCCCATCAGCCTTCTTCCGATCTTCGGCAAAGTGTTCGAAGCCATTATCAATGCCGAGGTCGTTCAGCATCTCACAGCCCAGAGGGCTCCTCTCGGACAAACAGTATGGCTTCCGCTTCACCAGGTCTACTGCTGATATGCTAACGACCATCACCGAGTATATATACCAGGCTTTCGACAAGAATGGTGAAGCCCGAAACGTCGCCTTGGATATCTCTAAAGCATTCGACAGGGTATGGCATGCCGGCCTTCTACGGAAACTGCTAAGCTATGGCATAACTGGACTTTTGTTGGACTTAATCCGGTCATTCCTCTCTAACCGCACACTGACGGTGGTATTAAACGGAGATGATTCCCAGAACTACTAATCTATATCAATGATCTCCCCGATGCCATAAGATCACAAGTAGGCATGTACGCCGATGATAGATATTCACACTGGCTTACGAATTTGCAAACTGTGAAGAAAATGAAGTTATTTTTGATTGATTCGTATTCCCTACATCACTTCTCTCCACATTTGATGGAGTCTGCTTGAGTTCATGAATAAGTTTATAATTCAATAGTAGTGGTATATGTTGTCATTTTTCCCAGTAACCTATCTTCTAGACTTAGTTTTGTTTAGCTTTGTTCTTTTGTCTCCATATTATTCTCGAATTCTGGTGGCGTATCTCCTTTTCCAATTATAGCTTTATCAATATCAGGAATGTTCGCCGTTTCTGAGATAACTGCAGGTTTTAATCGATCTATAGACACATTGGTATTGACATCCTCTGCATTTGTAATAGTAAAATACTATTATTACGGCTAATTACTTAAGCCATACAAATTCAGAATTGTTTACGTTTTTTTGTATACAAGATTTTGGTGATGAATGCATGTGTCCAAAAGAATGATTCTCCATGTCAAACTTTTGCATTTCCGTCATCAGGTATTTTATTGCCAGGTTTGATAGCACATCGTTATCCTCGTCACATGGGTCAATCAACATCTTGAAACTTGCGCATGTCACCCCGTTACTGCTGTATACGGCGAGTATGTAGATTCATTAGGCGTAATTCTGATACCTAAAATTAGAACAGGTAAGGCTGATAGCCATGAATTCTTTCTTGCAATAATTGCTGTCTTTGATGTCCTATGTGCATGTTTAGTTAATCCGTTTGCCTGACAATGCTACAAACATGTTCTCAGTCTATGAAAGCCTATGAACTTGACAGCCTTGAAAACAATTTTAACTCAACTGGCTATCTCTATCAGTGATGACATATAAGGGTACTCCGAATCTAGCTACCCATGTGTTAATGAAAACATTAGAGACATTTTGTGCAGTTATTTCAGTTAGAGAAAACCCGTCCACCCATCTAACAACTATCAATCATGGTTAATAGATATTGAAAAAGCGAAAAGTAGGGTCTGGTTTCTTATAGGCAATAAGGAACCCACTGTATCTAAATGCAGTGTTTGAAATCACTCAGAATGTAATTCAAATGGTTGTATTTTATTCTTGATATGTTTTCAGGCAGTTGTGACACTCTTTGCGGAACTCTTTGACTGACATTTTCCATCCGTGAACAGTAATACTTTGATTTTAATAAGCGTAACGTGGCTGGTGTTGCTGGGTGTGAAAATGCGTGCAGACTATCGAATATAGATCTCCTAAGTTCTTGCGGCACAAAAGGTCTCAGAGACGGTAACGATATGTCACACATTATAACTTGGTCTTTACCTATATGTTAAGGTTTCAACCTTTCTTGTAATTTTTTAAGTTCTTCATCCGTGAGTGACCATTTCCTGTCAATCACAAAAATCTATTGTTACAGCATTAGTCGGCCTTAATAGCCAGTCTGCAATGACATTTTCCTGTCCTCTTATATGAGAAATGTATGTGATATATCCACTTATAAAGCTCAGGTGACGTTGTTGTCTGTCCGACTTTAAAGGCAGATGTCTAGTAAAAGCATTACACAAAGGTTTATGATCTGTTAAAAAAAGAGCATTCCTGCTTTCTATGAGGTGTTTGAAGTGCAACACTGCTAGATATGCAGCAAACAACTCACGATCACGATACAGGAAAGAATATTAAAAAGTTATGAGTTTTAAAATGTGTTTTTTGACAGTATTTGTTTATTTCTATTATTACATTATATATTTCAGACCGTCCTCAGTCCTTCATCAGAAACAAGTGATTTTAAAATTTGAATTAGAAACGTATTTCGCAAGATCTCGCGAGAGCGTCTGTGAAGAGTCTGCTTACACCACGTGACGTGTTTGTTTACATCACGTGATGCATTTGTGAAGAGAGTTTGTTTTTACATCAAGTTACGCTAAAAGCGACAGATTCTTTTTAAAAACATTTGTAAACGTAAACCTATCTTTAATAATACTTATAAATTTGTTTTAGATAAAAAAAATTGTTATGAATGTATCTAAAAAGTTTAGCTATTGAAATGTTTGTAAAGATTCAAAACACCTAAGTCCCTATTTAACCCTAGTTTGTGTGTATTTAATTTTAAAATCCAGTATTTTTCTTTCTTTCTGCGTGTGTATGTAGAACTAAATTGGAGTCTATTAGTAAACATTTCCAATTTTCTAAAGTGTGACCCGGTTGATTGAAATGTACTGCTATTGGGGAATATTGATTATTTTGGCGTATATTAAGTTTGTGATTATTGAAACGAAATCTAAAACTATTACCAGATTCGCCAATATATCCACTATTGGGACATATTGAACAGAAGAGGAAGTATATAATGTTTTCGCTGTCACAAGTGAGGCGTGGTGGCTGCAATTTGATTTTGGTGTTGGGTACAGAGAATATTGTGTCGTTTACCAAATGTTTACAAATTAAACACCTGGGTTTCTGACATTTTAAATTCACTGATAGGTTTGTATTTTTTAGATATTTGTTAGAATTGAGGATAGTTGATATGTTGGGTGTTTGTTTCATTGCATTTATGGGTGGTTTATCGAAAATGTCTTTGAATTGTTTGTTTGATTGGAGGTTCTTGTAATCATTTTTAAATTTTTGATAAGTGTGTGTGAATGTTGATTATGGTTAAAAACCATGGGAATTCAGTTGTTGTTTTTTCTTTTCTTGTATGTGAGAAGTGTGTTACGATTTATGTGGATGGTTTTATGTAGTGCTTCTTTTATTATTTTTATTGGGTATTTACATTTTAGAAATTGCTTTGTTACGTTGTTAATGTTGTTTAGAGAATCTAGATTGTCTGAGCATATGCGTTTGATTCTTAGAAATGAGCTGTATACGATAGATTTTTTTTAATTTAAGGGGATGACAACTGTTAAAGTAGGAATTTATGTTGGTTTGTGGGTTTGTTGTATAGACTGGTGGAAAGTGTATGTTTGTTTAGTTTTATCATGACGTCTAAGAAAGGGACGGATGTGTTTGAGTACTCCATGGTAAATTTAATTGTATTATGGAAGTTGTTGCAGAAAGTAAACGCTCTCGCGAGATCTCAAATATTAAAATCACTTGTTTCTGATGAAGGACCGAGGACGGTCTGAAATATAAAATATAATAATAGAAATAAACAAACACTGTCAAAAAAACACATTTTTAAACTCAAAACTTTTTAATATTCTTTCCTTTACATATTAAGACAGTATACGTGGATCATCACTGTGTTTTATATATATATATATATATATTAACATGCCCTGTGGACATAGAAGAATCCAGAGAAGTATCCTTTACATATAATGGTAGGATAATTCTCTAGGAGAGCTCTAAACATATATGCATATAAATACATATAGAGCAAATATAAGAAAAATTAAGACAGGCGCATTATTTCATGGTAATTTGGAAGTATAGGCCTATTTCAAGCGAGCCATCTTCAGCTTCCGTCTTTATTCAACGAAGAATTCTACATGAATGGGATACACAACGACCTAATCCGGCGAATAAAAATAAAGAACAAAATAAAAACATATAAGATGATAAGAATATAACTGTCTCTCCTCTAAAAAAGAAAATAAGAACAATCCATCCGTTTGTCGAACCCACAGAGATTCCTCCATAACCATTGGTCAGTGTCGAGGAAAGTTCGAGGGAAGCGGGTCAGAGAAAGTTCGAGGGTAGCGGGTGGGTCAGACGAGAAAGAGGGAGTGATAGAGAAAAGAGAAGAAAGGAAAGGAAGGGGGAGGGAGAAATAGAGCTTTACATCTTTAAAGGAACCTCAATACTCTATTTAGATTTATTTGTTTTAACTCGTATTTTTTTCTTTTTACAAATGTATTAATGTTATATATCCACAAACAACAAACACGTCTGTATATAAAAATATATCAGTGATATTTTTATTAATGAACGATGGACCGTGTGGCCTAGTGAACAGAGAGTTGAGGGAGCGCGCCTCTAAGGGTTGACAGGGTGACGGGGGGGCGTCGTCGTATCTGTTCTCCTCTACGTCTCTCTGCCTAGACTGCCTGTCGAGACTGACTGACTGTGACTGACTCTTCTAGCTTCTTCTTCGACTTCTGGCGAATCCTCGTTTTCGAGGTCTTTTTATATCTTCCAAAACCGGAACTTGTTTCTTCCGGGTTTTGCCTCGATCCGCGACGCCTACACGACGCCTACGTAAATTCTCAGAGACACCTGTTCTGTCTGCCTCTTATGGCCATTTCCGCTACTGCCGGAAATAAGGTCAAACAACCATCCCGTTCCTTTCAACGGCCGGAAAACGCCCCCGCTTCCTCACTTCCTTCTTCGGGTGGGGCCAGATTATTATATTACATTAATATTAAGGTTTTCTCGTTTAAAATACAGTGCTCGTAATATTTTTTCTCTAAAAATGTATTATCGGTAATATTTAACACTGATGTATGGCTGGAATTAATTATCATCAGAAATGTATTGCTGGTAAGAATTTCCCTTCAAAAATGTATTGTTTGTAATACTTTTCGACAGAACAATTTTTTAAAAAAATCAATTTTGTAGTTTAATACAAGAAAGAGATCGACAAAGAATGTATGATCTTTACACAGAAATGTATTGCAGGTAATTTTCTCACAAAGCCCTTTATGTTTCAATCACATTCGAAACTTATTCAGAAACAATAAAGATAATAATAGCTTTATATATATATATATATATATATATATATATATATATATATATATATGTGTGTGTGTGTGTGTGTGTGTGTCTTGAATATATGGATCAAAATCCGATAAGGTGAATAGAATAAATAAAGAACAGGTAGGAAAAAAGTGTCTTTAATATAACACTTTTCACTTATAACAAACTTCTTCAGATATTTTTTAAAAGAATAATTTTTAGAAAATAACATATTTTTTTAAAATCTGCAGAGACAGTCAGATGATTGAGGTTCAATCAACATCTCAGTCTAAAATGTACAAATTCTGACTGTGCAGCAAGCTTTCTTTTAAACATCTTTCAATAAATATGATGGAAAAAGAAAATTTTGTTAACATGTTATATATTTTTCCAATGTTTGTACATTTTTTCTGTTTGGTGAAAATGAGGGAATACAAAACTGCTCATGCAATCCATTATTCCAAGTACCTTCAGCGATCTTCTTAACCATGTCTACTTGGGTTGTGTCTTGGTGAAAATAGCTAAAAAAGTGGAACAAATATATATATACTTCGTTTAAATGGACGGTGCACTAGCGAACGGACGTGAAATCAAGCTCTATCATTCTGAAAATGAGATTCTGTTCTCAAAATATTAATAATAATTTGGTGATACCAAACACATTCTTTACCTTCCTTTATTTTACTAAATTCATTGTGATAGCCTTCAAATACCTACCCATACACCTTATATACACAATGCTTCAAGCAAATTACAAAACTCTTATATATATATATATATATATATATATATATTGAAATCAACATCCAGCAGGGAGTATCTCTTTTATGCTTAAAAGCAATATTCAGCATACATTTTTGCATTTAGTCTTAAAACAGACTGTCAACATTGGTTGTTGACGTAAATGATTATTTTCATTTTTACACACACACACACACACACACACACACACACACACACACACACACACACACACACACACACACATATATATATATATACATATAATATATATATATACATATAATGTGTGTGTGTGTGCTGTGTGTGTGTGTGTGTGTGTGTGTGTGTGTGTGTGTGTGTGTGCGTGTGTGTGTGTGTGTGTGTGTGTGTGTGTGTGTGTGTGTGTGTGTGTGTGAATAAAAAGGCAAAGTGAAAAACTATTCTTTTCAGATGTGTTTTGTACTCTGACGGACTTTATCAGCTTCTTTATATGTATGCTCTAGCTGAAAATAATTCACACACGCACAACACACAAATAAACACATACACACACAAACTCTCTCTCACACACAGATACATACACTCATGTATATATATATATATATATATATATATATAGAGAGAGAGAGAGAGATTAGTTGTCTATTATATTCTTTTCTGTTATAATCTGAAATACTCAACTCTAGCAGCATCTTAACTGCTTACAATGACAATAATTTCTTCTTCCTGGTGGTGAGCTGGTAATCTTAATAGAACAAAACACTATTGTATTTGATTCATGTAACTTTCATGACCAAACTGAAACAAATGAAATCTATAACTGAGAAATGTCTTACAGACAACCTTTGTTCGCAAACAGATCTTACACTTATTGTTCAATGGCATCAAGATTCCTTTTCCGTGATACAAATCATGAGCACGTAGCTGCATTAAATGAAAATAGAATTGTTTGATCATTTAGTTTTCCAGTGAATAAATTCTATGAAAATTAGAGACTTGTTTTGATTTCTTAGTTTTAATTAGGAAAAAAGAAAGCATACATAATAATACAAAGATGGGAAGACAAGAATGTTGGCAAGAAAATGTGCTCTATAGATTATTATAACTTTGCTTAAATTAATCTTTTTGGGAAGGGATTGTTCTGTGAAACATCTTTTTTAGAGTACATAGATTTATGAACAAGGTATAATACATAAAAAAAACAAATTGCATTCTTTAAAAAAAGGGTTGCAATGATATTGATTACAAAAACAGAAAAAATCCAAATGAGAGAAATGAGGTATAATCTCTCTTTCGCTAGGAGGAAATATTTTTTAAATTTAAAATCCTTTCTTGGGATTCATTAAGTATACATACCATCATTGAGGACTTAAAATGAAATCTGACCTTGGATCAAGAACAGAATGTAAATTATTTCCAAAAATAGATAGATAGATAGATAGATAGATAGATAGATGTGAATAGAGTGTGATAGATAGATAGATAGATAGATAGATAGATAGATAGATAGATAGATAGATAGATGTGAATAGAGTGTGATAGATAGATAGATAGATAGATAGATAGATAGATAGATAGATAGATTGGAATGAACAAAGTGAGATAGATAGATTGACATGAATAGAGTGAGATAGAAAGATTGATATGAATAGCGTGTGATAGATACGGAGATTTGAATAGAGTGTGATAGATAGATAGATAGATAGATAGATAGATAGATAGATAGATAGATAGATAGATATGAATAGAGTGTGATAGCTAGCTAACTAGCTAGATAGATAGATATATATGAATAGACACAGTCAGATATATATGAATAGACTGAGAAAGATATTAATAACTGATATATATATATATATATATATATATATATATATATATATATATAGTTAGCCTCCAACTTGGGGTCAAAATACCATGAAAGTATAAAAAGCCTTTAATAAAATATGTCCATAAAAATAGACTTTTTATAGAAAAGTATACATTTTTGAAGGAGAAATATTACTAACAATATGCTTTTGAAGAAAAAAAATTATTGCCATAATATATTTTTGAAAGAAAAACTTATTACTAGCAATACATTTGTTAATAAAAAACCAGACATTTTCAGTTTTTCAAAATGAAAAAAAAGTTTTTTTTATCCAAGTCTGACTAAATAAAACTTATATAACCGAACATTTAAAAAATAACTTTAAACCCTACCTTTTTGCATTAAATAACCCATAGAGATTGATATACAGTTAAACAAAACTCAAACTCAAACTATATATATATATATTTTTTTTTTCTTGAAATAGAGAGACATGGCCATTTTCATAAGATGGGGTCATTTTGAAAAAACATTTTTCCCTTTAGACGTTAAAGAAATAAATACTTTGCATCTTTTAATGATAATTATCTTTCAAAGAAACTGGTAGACACACACTGATTAATTTCTTGTGCATACTGATTAAATGTCTATTTAATGGACTTACATTTAGTTTAAAGATATGACATTCATTTGCAGTGAAACTAATCGAAAAGTTTTCCTTAATAATCTATCAAACTTAACCTATTTAATCTTGAATTTTAGGTGCCACTAGACTGGAAGCCTCCCATTAGTATCCAAATTGACATCACTTTAGTGTAAAAGCAATTACCCCTCACCCGCCTGAACTTATAACTCATTAATTTATGAAGCTGTTAGCATATCATCAATTCTTAATTAAATTTCGAACTGATAATATCAGTGTATAAATTTGTTACAACTGTAAAATGTCAGTATTTACACTGGAGAATAAGAAATGCCAATTGTAATCAGACATCTTGTCTATCTCATTAATTTTGTGCTACAGAAGAAAATTGACAGGAGGATTTTTTATAATAGTTTTGCAAAATAAGTCGATAATGATTGGATATGGATTGATGTAAAGAAAACATCAACTAAAATGCTGCTTTTTTTCTGTAAAATGAAGAATAATTGTATTTCTTTCTTAAATATTATTAATACACTGTGGGTAAGTAATTTTCTAAAGATTGTTTGTAAAAAAAGAATATTACTATTATTATTATTTCAATATTTTTACCCAAATTTGCATTAAATTCTCATTTTAATAACAGGCTTCTTTATGATCTCTATGTGTCGTGTGCCTTCAGGACGTGGGCAATCATGGACCTCTCTCTAACCCTATCTCTTCCTATTAGTATCTCTTCTAAACTTTGCTCTGCCATCCACATTTGTCCTGTCCCTTCAGGACGTGGGCAATCATGGACCTCTCTCTAACTCTATCTCTTCCTATTAGTATCTCTTCTAAACTTTGCTCAGCCATCCACATTTGTCCTGTCCCTTCAGGACGTGGGCAATCATAGACCTCTCCCTTACCCTATCTCATCCTATTAGTATCTCTTCTAAACTTTGCTTTGCCATCCACATTTGTCCTGTCCCTTCTGGACGTGGGCAATCATGGACCTCTCCCTAACCCTATCTCTTCCTATTAGTATCTCTTCCAAACTTTGCTCTGCATTCCACTTATGTTGTGTTCCTTCAGGACGTAGGCAATATTGAACCTCTCTCCTTAAACCTATCTCTTCTTACAGGTATCTCTTCTAAACTTTGCTTTGCCATCCACATTTGTCCTGTCCCTTCTGGACGTGGGCAATCATGGACCTCTCCCTAACCCTATCTCTTCCTATTAGTATCTCTTCCAAACTTTGCTCTGCTATCCACTTGTGTTGTGTCCCTTTATTGCGTAGGCAAACATGGACCTCCCTCCCTAACCCTCTCTCTTCCAATTATCTCTTCTAAACTTTACTCTGCCATCCACTTGTGTTGTGTCCCTTCAGGACATAGGCAATCATGGACCTCTCCCCAACCCTATCTTTTCCTATTAGTATCTCTTCCAAACTTTGCTCTGCCATCCACTTTTGTCCTGTCCCTTCAGGACATAGGCAATCATGGACATCTCTCCTTAACCCTATCTCTTCTTACTGGTATCTCTTCCAAACTTTGCTTTGCATTCCACTTATGTTGTGTTCTTTCAGGACATAGGCAATATTTGAACCTCTCTCCCTAACCCTATCTCATCCTACTGGTATCTCTTCCAAACTTTGCTCTGCGATCCAATTGTGTCATGTTTCTTCAGGACGTAGGCAATCATGGCCCTTTCTCCCTAACCCTATCGCTTCCTCTTGGTATCTCACCCAAACTTCGCCCTGCCATCTACTTGCTCATGCCCATCAAGTATGTCTTGCATTGCTTTTCCCTGTCTCTCTTTTCCTCTCTCCATTCCTTATGATACTTTGTATTATAACATTGCCTTTTTTCTTTAAAACTTTAAAAGGTCCTGGTATGACGGTAAACTGCATCCGGCAGCAAGGCCTCTAATTGGGAGGTTGTGAGGAGCATGGAACCACCTTTTAATTGCTGTTGTTCACAGGTCCACCCTGACCCGGAGTGATAGCACCTGTTTGAATCCCAGCTATGGGTAAATAGTTTGTCCCCAAACTGGGGTCAAAGCACTATTAAAATATAAAAATACTTTTATAGAAATAAATAGATATATTGAAGGAAAATATTATCAGCAATACATTTTTGAATGCAAAACTAGAAGACATCTTCAGTTTTCTAAAATAAATAAATAAAATTTTACAAAGAACAAATACATTTCTTATTTGAATATTATTAATATGTAGTGACAATGTTTTCTAAAGCATTGTTTGAATTATGGTATTATTATTATGTCATTTTTCATCATATTTCGATTTCTGCTTTGGTCTCACTACCAACCAAGTCTGCGGGGAGACCTAAGGCAGGTAGTGGCGTGTTGTTATGGCTCCATTTCATGTTTTTCTATCTTCCCTATCATCCTCAGCATTACATAGATAAAGTTTTCCTTAGTGTGTGGGCTGTACTTAATAAGACAATTTTTTGTATGTCTCTAAAGCTGGGGTTTCCAGGGATTCTTTCAATGTGTTGTTTTGTTCCATTTTTTATCATTCCAAGTGCACCTACTATCACTGGCACAACTCTTGTTTTCAATTTCCACATTTTTTCTATTTCAATTTCCAGGTCTTTATATTTTGACAGTTTTTCAAATTCCTTGATTGCTATGTTACAATCCGCTGGACAAGCCATATCAATTAATAGACAAGTTTTCTCCTTCTGGTTTTTAACAATAATGTCTGGCCTGTTTGCTTCAATTTTTCTGTCTGTGTAGATGGTGTAATCCCATAGAATGGTTACATCTTCTATTTCTGTAACCGGTGCTGGATGATGTTCATACCAGTGTTTGTTTACAGCTTTTCCATAATGTTTGCACATTGTCCAATGTAAATATTGCCCAACTCTATCGTGGCGATTTTTATATTCGTTTGGGGCAAGCACAGAACAGCCTGAGATTAGGTGGTCTATTGTTTCTTGGTGTTTATCACAAAACCTGCATTTTGGATCCATAATATTATGCATAATATTTGCCTGAAAGTTTCTCGTGAAAAGACTTTGGTCTTGTGCTGCAAGTATAAATCCTTCAGTTTCAGACTTTAATCCAGATGCACGTAACCATCGATGAGTATTAACTTTATCAACATTGGATTTATTGGCACGTACTGGATATTGGCCATGCAGAGGTTTGTCTTGCCAGCGCTGTTTCATCTTTTCAAGAGCTTTATCTTTGGCTTTCATTTTCATATTTTTTGCCGCCATAGTTGGTTCTTGGCTTCTGTTTTGCTTTTCTACAGAATCTACTAACTGTAAATCTTGTTTGTATTTACTGCCTTCTTTTATTATTGAATATTTTTTCTTTCTTTCTTCATGTTGCCTTACTAATTGTATCATCCAATCCTTTGTTGTTTCTATGTATGTTAGTAAGCCAATAGTTGTTGTCTTGTATGACAATTCCAGCTGAATAAGACCCCTTCCACCTTCTTTACGGGGTATGTATAGACGGTCTACATCAGCCTTTGGATGATGCATCTTATGCTTAGAAAGAAGCTTTCTTGTTTTAGCATCCATTCGTCTGATGTCGTTTAGAGTCCAGTTTAAGATGTTGAAGCTATATTGGACAACTGGGATTGCAAGGCTATTAATGGCCATAACTCTGTTCTGTGAATTTAATTCAGTTTTTAATATCATTCGTAGCCTTCTATAGTACTCTTTACGCACTATTTCTTTCATTTTTTTATGGTGAATGCTTTCGCTCTCATTTACACCTAGGTATTTATAAGCTTCTTCTGGTTTCAATTCTTTTATTGTTACAGCAGGGTCTAGGCTAATTGAGGATGTTTCTTGTATTGATCCACGTAAAACTGTAGCTTTAGCACATTTATTCAAATTAAATTTCATTCCAATGTCTTTGCTGAAGCATTTTACAGTTTGCAGAAGACCTTCCAGCTCATTATCATTCTTAGCATATAACTTTAAGTCATCCATGTAAAATAGATGGCTTATTTTCTTTTGGCCTATTTTATAAGCACATTCTGTCTTATTAAGTTGACTGGTTAGTGCTATTAATGATATGCAGAATAGTAAGGGAGATAAAGAATCACCTTGAAATATACCTCTTTTGATGTTTATTTCATCAGACTTATAGGTTCCATTTATATGATTGAGGTAAAGGGTTGTTTTCCATATAGACATGCACTGTTTGATGAAATTGATGATGACGGGCGATATCTTGTATATATTTAAAGTCTTTAAAATCCAGTAATGTGGCACACTATCGAATGCTTTTCGGTAGTCTATCCAGGCAGTACTAAGATTTTTCTTTGTACTGTAGCAGTTTTCCAGGATCATTTTGTTAATTAGCAATTGGTCTTTACAACCATAACAGCCACGTTTGCACCCTTTTTGTTCAAGCGGTATCATGTCATTTCTTTCTAAGAATAAATATGTTTGTTTTGTTAAAATAGATGTTAGTAGTTTATATGTTGTCGGAAGGCATGTAATTGGTCTGTAGTTTTTCGGGTTGTTTGTGTCACCATTCTTGGGTAGAAGAAATGTAATTCCTTTTGTCATCCATGCAGGAATTTTAGTGGGATCGTCAACCATTTCTTGGAGTTCTTTGGCTATTTTTTTATGTGCTGCATTTAAATAATATAGCCAAAAGTTAGGAATTTTATCTATACCTGGAGTTTTCCAATTGTGTGCTTTTTTTAGTGCAAATTTAACATCATCTTCTGTAATTCCAAACCATATCTGTTCGGGTTTATTTTTCATTCGTTCTATCTCCTGCGTAATCCAATGTACTTCCTTGCTAGGTTCTTTAGGGCAAGCCCATATCTTTTCCCAGAACTGTGTGACTTCTTCCATTCTGGGGGGTACTGTCACTTCAATTCTTTTTTTACCTATTTCCCTGTAAAATCTTTTTGTATCAGTCTGAAAGATCTTGTTTTGTCTGTAAAATCTTGCTCTTTTTTCATAGCGTCTTATTCTTTGAGCCTTCAGTTGGATTTTTTGCTTTATTTTTTCTTTATTTGATAAGACGTCATTTTCATTCCTGATGTTATATTTTTTTCCGGCTCTTCTTCTTTTCTTAGTTCTTACATTTATTCCTCTACTCAGTTCATCCAGTACTGACAGTTCACTTCTTAGTTGTTCGATTTCTTTTTCGATTTTTCTTTTCCAAGGTGGATCTTCACGTCTGCGTGACTGCCTTGTTTTTATTTTGATGTTTAATTTTCTTGTTGCTGCTGTTGCTGATGCATATATTACTTCGTTAAGATTTGTATTCGGGTCTTCATCCAGTATTGATTTCAGTGCTGCATTGTACAATTTAATAGTTCGGAGGTTTTGTTTTGTTGGTTGGAATTTTGGGAGCTGTTCACGTTCCTCCATTGTAATACTTTGTATTTGACTTAGCTGATTTTTTATTTCTATCTTGGCTTCCTGTATATTGTTCTTATTTTCCGTCAAATAATTATCTTCGATGTGTTCTGAACTCATTTTATTTTTGTCTTTTAACTGACTCAGACTCAGATCGCACCTTTCCAGCACTTTTAGACTTACATCATTATCTTCGCAGTGATTTGCGTGTTTCACGGTTTCTACATTATGACCTGTGATTTGTTTGATGTTATTACTTTTTATTTCTGGTTCCGGTTCCTTTTCATATTTTGTTGATTCGACTCTTCTTGTTACAATTCTTTTAATTTCGTGAATCTCAGCCTCTGACAGTCGGTTATTACGAATAATGTACCTACGTACATTGGCCAATTTATTTTCGTCAATATACTTTCTATTTGCATGACCAACTTTTTCACGCCAAATGTCATATGTTTGGCGAGTCATGTTTTTTTGAGGTTTGAGTAACGCTTCATGAAATGCAGTCATAACGACTTTGTACTCCTCACGAGACCATTTTATTTTTTCTTTCTTTAAATATACGGTTGTAGATCTAGCTGGTGAATTTTCAGGACCATCATTAGGATTATCCTGGTTGTGGGGACCTGAAGATACATTCTTTGTGTAGGAGTTTGTTCCTATGGCAGATTTTTCGACCTCAGGTAGGTTCCCTCCTGAAGGACGGGCTCCCTGTTTATCCACTGGAAGAGCCATACTGGACTTTTTATTTCTATTTGTGTTTTTCATGTTTTTCCCACGAGTGACGCACGGGTCCAAAAGTCCACCCAAAGTTGCCCGGCACGTTGGGTAACGGTCTTTTACAAACAGGGTCCCGAAGCCTGTAGGGAATCGTTTGTGACCTCATAACGCAGTAGCCATTCACTCCTCGGCACGATTAACACCTTGAGTTGCGGGTTGTTGTTCGGAGTTTTCCTTCTCCTAAATGGGCTGCCAAGCAACATCTGACATAGACGCGATTGGAATTCAAGGAGAAAGACGGCTCAACGAAACAAAACATCAATATTACTAGAGTAGTTTGTTTAAAAAAAAAAAAATTTTACAATATCTTAAGAAAAAAAAAATCATGTTTATATTAAAACAAAATTTCATATTGAGAAAAGGAAAAATTCAAATAGAGAGACGTTTGTTGAAAAAAAAAAAAAATGTAATAATTTGTTCGTCCACTTTATCTTTTATTTTTTCAACAAAGTCGTTGGTCAAAAATAGGATTATCATAATAAGATAAATTAAATAAGTAAATTAAATCAATAAATAAATAAAAATAAATTTATCAATAAATACGTAGACTTTCTATAAAATAATACCATATAAATTGTTTTTCATCGGATTTAATTTATTTTCTTGTTTTGTTTTGTTTTTAAGAAAATTATAATAGTTAAAAAAAAATTTTTTACGAAATATCGACAGCTAAAGGAAATATAATACGGATGATTTTATTTAGGTTAATTTGAAGAACAAACAGATAAATTAAAATAAAGCAGAATTTCATAAAAAAAAAAAAAAAAAAAAATTCCCTAATATCTAAAGAAAAAATCCTGTTTATATTAAAACAGAATTTCATATTGAGAAAAAGAAAAATTCAAAGAGAGAGAGACGCTGGTTGAAAGAAAACAAACAAACTTGGATGTAACGGCCGTTCATCGGAGAAAAAAAAAAAACTTCACTGTACTTTAGAGAGTATTGTTTAAAAAAAAACAAAAAACACAATTATTGCTACTATTAACCTTTGTCCTTGCAAAAAAAAAAATCAAAATTTAATATGAGAGAAAAAGTGGATATACCTTTGAGTTTACTACCGTAGTATTTAAAAATAATAATTTGTTCGCCCACTGTATTCTGTGTTATTCTTTCATTAAATCCAGCGAGAATAAAATTATCGAAAAATAAATAAATATATAAAATGAACGAACAAATATAATAAATTATTACATATTCTTTCTAAGAAAGAATATCCTAGATCGAACATTTTTTTTTTGTGTTTTTCGTCGTATTTTTATTATTATTATTATTATTATTATTATTATTATTATTATTATTATTATTATTATTATTATTATGTCATTTTTCATCATATTTAGATTTCTGCATTGGTCTCACTACCAACCAAGTCTGCGGGGAGACCTAAGGCAGGTAGTGGCGTGTTTTTATGACTCCATTTCATGTTTTTCTATCCTCCCTATCATCCCCAGCATTACATAGATAACGTTTTCCTTAGTGTGTGGGCTGTACTTAATAATACAATTTTTTGTATATCTCTTAAGCTGGGGTTTCCAGGGATTCTTTCAATGTGTTGTTTTGTTCCATTTTTTATCATTCCAAGTGCACCTACTATCACTGGCACAACTCTTGTTTTCAATTTCCACATTTTTTCTATTTCAATTTCCAGGTCTTTATATTTTGACAGTTTTTCAAATTCCTTGATTGCTATGTTACAATCCGCTGGACAAGCCATATCAATTAATAGACAAGTTTTCTCCTTCTGGTTTTTAACAATAATGTCTGGCCTGTTTGCTTCAATTTTTCTGTCTGTGTAGATGGTGTAATCCCATAGAATGGTTACATCTTCTATTTCTGTAACCGGTGCTGGATGATGTTCATACCAGTGTTTGTTTACAGCTTTTCCATAATGTTTGCACATTGCCCAATGTAAATATTGCCCAACTCTATCGTGGCGATTTATTATTATTATTATTATTGTTATTATTATTATTATTATTTCCTTTGATTTCTGTTATATACATATTTCCTTCTGGTTTTTCTACTGATCATTTTGTGTGAAAAAAAAAAGATCACCCACATTTTACATAAATCAAGCTCTTCATAAGGTGTGAACTGTACTTCTGCAAACAATGTTTTTTTTTATAGACCTAACACTTACAAATCAATGGATGGAAAGTGTCTCTGATATCATTCTCTAAATATCATGAGATCCAGTGCCTGTAAGCTGATCTATCCTCTGACCTAACACTTACAAATCAATAGATGAAAAGTGTCCCTGAAATCATTTTCCAAATACCTTCAAGTCCATTGCTTGTAAGCTGATTTCTCCTCGGACCTAACACTTACAAATCAATGAATGAAAAAAATCTCTAATGTTATTCTCCAAATATCTTGAGGTCCAGTGCCTGTCAGCTGGTCTCTCCTCTGGCCTATATCATTCCATACATCCAAGATAAACTCTTCATATTTGATCACTACCAAATAGACCTTAAACCAGCACCATTCCTGCTAAGTAGTCATAATCTCAAAGAGGCTTCTTACCTTTGATTCTTAATGGTATTAAATCTCATTCCTAATTTTAAAATGAAATATTCGATGATGCTGGAATAATGGTTAATTTTCTTGTTCCAGAAATGACCAAACCCATACTGCAATGCTCTACCTATATAAGAATCACATCAGACCAAAAATAGTGTATTGCTGCCATATTTTGCTTGGTGCTGCACAATCCTCACTCTCTACCCTTGATAGATTTCAAAATTGCTTAAGTGTTCTTGTGGGTAATAACTTCTCCACTCTACAACATGTCACCATTCTTTCACTACTGTATCCCAATTCCTATGACAGATGTTCAGATGAGTTGCATTCCTTAGAACCACCAGCTCAGGCCTTCACTACTGGAACACACCATGGTATGCCTTATTTACAGTGTCAAACCAACCCATTTCCCTTCATATTACTTTGATAAAAACGCAGGTTTCACTAAGAGAACTTCATCCCCAGAACTGTAAGTTTGCAGAAGAAACTCTTGAGGGATTGTTTCCCTGAAAACTATGATCTTGTTCTTTTGAAGTTCAGGGTCAACTAATATTTATCCTACTCATCCTCATAATTCTTTCTTAATTCCCCTTCCCTTGTAAGACAAGGATATGTCTTTTCACTGGATCTGTTCAACTTGTACGGCGAGAATATTTTGAGGACCCTAGAAGTTATGCCTGGATTCATAATTGGAGGCTACAATTTAAACAACCCAAGGCACACAGATGATACAGTGCTGATAGCAGACACAGAAAAGAAACTACAAGGCCTCATACAGAAGGTAGCTGAAGAAAATAACAAGAAAGGACTAGAAATAAACTGCACGAAAACCGAATGCATGGTCATCAGTAAAAAGGGCAGCCCAATATGCCAAATACAGGTCGAGGATACTAGAATCAAGCAAGTACAAAAATTTAAATACCTGTGAAGACGGAAAGTGCAACACAGAGATCCAAAGGCGAATTGGCATGGTGAAGGAAGCATTCCAGAAGTTGAGTAAGGTATTAAGAAACAGGACAATTTCACTAGAAAGAAGGAAGAGAAGGCTGGAATGCTACATGCTGTCTGTCCTTCAATATGGCAGTGAATGCTGGACAATTTCATCAAAGATGAAGGAAAAACATGAAGCAACTGAAATGTTGTTCTACAGAAGGATGCTGCAAATATCATGGATTGAGCATGTCAGGAATGATGAGGTTTTGGAAATGATGGAAACAAAAAGGAAATTAGTACTGAGCATCAGGAAGAGACAGCTGTAGTTCCTGGGACATGCAACGAGGAAGGAGGGCTTGGAGAATCTGATAATAACAAGTCAAATAGAGGGAAAAAGAGATAGGGGAAAGCAACAGATAACATATTTGAAGGGCCTAATCAGGTGGATGACAGAACGAGGATTGCACGGTGTAACAGAAGGCGTGCTGAGAGCCACCAGGGATAGGGAAATGTGGAAAGCCATGATCGCCTACGTCCTGAAGGGACATGAACATAGAAGAAGAAGAAAGCTCTACATTCAGTGGTCTTTGAGCCTTGTATTCAGTGAACTATCTGTAAAAAGGAAAATATGATTTTTTTTTTGTGTCATGTATATTTTCTGGTAAGTATTTGGGAGAGGATATCTCTGGCTTTTTTGTATCCTTGCTGCTCATTTTTTGCCAGCCTTATATAAGAAAACAATATAAAAAGTTTTATATAACAAGAAAATTTTCAGGAAAATCTAAGACAAAGTGAAACATTTTTTTACATGAAGCATTTCATCATTTAGAACTTTGGAAATACATGGATAATACTTTTAATCTTGCCTAATACCCTAATTATTTCATATTTAATGTGAAAAAAAAAGCTTATAAAATATTCCCAAATAGAAGAGTGGACCATTGACAAACCCAAAAATCAAAATATAATATTTTCCCCAACAACTCTATGACAGCTATAATTTTTTTTTATCATCGTTTCACCCCAAGCAAGGTAGTATTGCCACTGTCGCACAAGGAGTTACAGTGAGAGTAGAGGGAAGACAGAATGAAAAAAAATATGGTAATGGGGATATTGAAGAAAGGAAGAAAAGGTTAGAATGAGATGGGAGGCAAGGAGATAGCAGATGGCAATTGATGTTGCCTTTAAACTTTTGGAGATTGTAGCTATCAGGAAAGCAATGATGGGGAAGGGATTTCCACAGTTGGGAAGTGCGAGGAAAGAAACTACTAGAAAAGTGGCAGCTATATATGCCTATTTTGATGTTAAAAGGGTGGGACCTAGTTGCCAATCTAGTTGCATGAGTAAATTCATGAGGGTAGGGAACCAGGAAATGAAGCTCATCAGAGCAGAAGCTGTGAAAATAATTGTAGAAATGACAGAGGGAAGCCACATGTCATCAGTGAGAAAGTGGCTGAAGGTGAGCTTCCAAATTAGGACTGATGACATTGTAGACCCTTCGTTGGATTTTGTCAAAAACTCCAACATAAAAACAGGAGCATTCGACCAGATATGGTAATAGTATTCAATGCACTTTTGAAAATAATTTATCTAAACTTAACATAAATTTTTTTAGAACTATTTATAAAATGATAAATTTAAAAAAAATGACGTCATACAAAACAAAATATTAAACTAGAACATGAAGCAGGAATTTATTCTCTCAACAGTATTAATTGTCACGGTAATACATAATATAATCAGTCAGTTAAGTGCCATAAGTGATACACACTTAGGTGATCATGTCTCAAAAGAGACATTACTAACTGAACAGAAGATTATCCTGCAGTAGGTGGCCATTACTTTCTGCGGTAGACTGGTTGCCAGCCAAGGCTATAGAACCCAATCTGTCCTGTTATTTGACTCATAAGCTAGACGTGGGAAGAGATGCATTATATTATTAAGTTGTAATTAGTGGAGGATCAGTTTATTACTTCATAACAGTAGAAAACTGATCACCCACTTTATGCCCAGAAGAAGCTTTAATGATGTCTCCAACTATTATAATCAGTCAGTCATTTGAGTGCTATACGTGATACATGCTTTGGGCGATCATGTCTCAAAAGAGACATGACTAACTGAACAGAAGATTATCCTGCAGTAGGTGGCCATTACTTTCTGCGGTAGACTGGTTGCCAGCCAAGGCTATAGAACCCAATCTGTTCTGTTATTTAACGCATAACTGGCGGGAAGAGATGGATTAATACCTTTCCCAAGGGTATTTGCACATAAGGGATTCAAATGGAATTTTGAACTCGGCTCCCCGATTTCTTCTTCCTAGGTGATATCCACTGCACCACAATGTACGTCCCAATATAATATAATTCCTTGAGGTTTCACTAATGTATTATATAATACATTAGCGAAACCTCAAGGAATTTAAATAAGATATTATGAACTCAAACAGGATATTTATAAAATCACACTATGAATTAGTTTCTTACCATAATCAGACCATAATTTGGATTTAAAAACTGCTACTCTGATAAAAAGAGAATTAATCGAAAAAAAATGTTCTTCTTCAGAATATAATGTCCTCACTCCTCAGTAGTTGCTGTTTATCCCAGTAATTAACAGATTATGAAATTTGATTATGTCGGAGTTTTATTGCATTTTTTATTTTACTCTTCGGAGAAGGTTTTCGGATAGTGATTTCAAACTTAAGATAAAAAAATTAGGTGATTTATATTTCCCAAGGAGTCCTGCGTTGAAGTAATTAAACAAAAGTTTGCAACTATTTAAAAAATTTTAACATTTCAGGGATTTACGTGAAGGGGGGTTAACAGAGGTAAAAAAATATATCTTTATCAAGACTTAAAAAAAATAATAATTTTAGAAGTAATTTCATTCATTTGTGAATGAATACTGAAAGTTTCATTACAATCCGACAATTATTTGATTTTTGCGAGAATTTCCAAATTAATGTGTTTTTAACCTAAAAAAGTGGCAAATGCAAAAATTGGCGTCTATTGTAAAACAGTAGTAAACGTTTCTTAGCCGCTAAAATCAATCAAAACAAAACTTCTGGCAAAATTTCGAAAATGTTAGAAAGGATTAAAAATTTTTTAAAAATAATTAAAAACTACTTTGAACTTTCCTCTTAATAATAATATAAACATTTTGAGGAAAAAAGTTTGTTTTATTAAGTTTGGAACCTTTTTTATTCATACTATCTGCTTTTGTTATCGATCCGAGTGGAGGTACCTATAAATTTACTAAGATGACAATTTACAAGAAGTGCTTTTAATCACAAGATTATTCACGGTAAATTTATATCCAGGTTCTTAAAATATTTTCACCTTTTTAGGTAGATCTTTCTACTCAGACTTACTCTTTCTGTATTCTTGTTTTTTGTGGTGCATTGGATATCGGCCCCACAATGCACATCCACTAAAGACGCGACCGCTGCGGGCAGGAGTCGAACCTGCGCGGGTAATACCCTTTGGATTTCAAGTCCAACTCCTTAACCACTCGGCCACCACAGCAGTTAACTAAAACACACAAAGCAAAATTGCACATCCGAAAAATTGGAGCCAAACAACTAAAAGCATTGGGCTGCCCTTTTTACTGATGACCATGCATTCGGTTTCTAGTCCTTTCTTGTTATTTTCTTCAGCTACGTTCTGTATGAGGCCTTGTAGTTTCCTTTCTGTGTCTGCTATCAGCACTGTATCATCTGTGTGCCTTGGGTTGTTTAAATTGTGGCCTCCAATTATGAATCCAGGCATAACTTCTAGGGTTCTCAAAATATTCTCGCCGTACAAGTTGAACAGATCCAGTGAAAAGACATATCCTTGTCTTACAAGGGAAGGGGAATTAAGAAAGAATTATGAGGATGAGTAGGATAAATATTAGTTGACCCTGAACTTCAAAAGAACAAGATCATAGTTTTCAGGGAAACAATCCCTCAAGAGTTTCTTCTGCAAACTTACAGTTCTGGGGATGAAGTTCTCTTAGTAAAACCTGCGACTAAAAGCATTGGGCTGCCCTTTTTACTGATGACCATGCATTCGGTTTTCGTGCAGTCTATTTCTAGTCCTCTCTTGTTATTTTCTTCAGCTACCTTCTGTATGAGGCCTTGTAGTTTCATTTCTGTGTCCGAAAAATTGGAGCCAAACGACTAAAAGCATTTTGGAAAAACCCAACTATAACAGACAAACAAAAACTGTACAGCCGCAAAAGTGGATTCAAGCGACTACGTGAGAAGCAACGTGAGAATCTTCACTATTTAAACAACGTTGGTGACCGGTCAAAATCAGTCCAGCATGAAAGCGGTTAGCTGACGAACCTCGTGGCAATGTAATCAAAGGTAGTCAGAATGGGAGCAGTATCTCACCACAATGTAAGGAAAAAGCTTCAAGATGACTCGGTCACGTCTCGCCTTTACTTCCAATTTTCTTTTCCTCCTTTCCACTCCACGCCACCCGGACGTTAGGACGCGTCACAGATTCATTCGACCTTTTCTTCCAATTTTCTTTTTCTTCATTTTCACTTCACGCCTTCAAAGAGAGCAACAACAACAACGACAACAGGACGCGCCAAGTAAAATTTCTTTATTTGTTTTACCTTCTCTCTCACCCTGTTAAAAAGGTGAAGGAATATTCTGTTAGTATCATTACACGCCAGGGACACTTAGCTACTACATAACCATGAACTCTAAACTTCTGTGGACATTTTAAATACTTATATTCCTCTTTGAAAAAATTTAACGACAAAACTGCATGTTCTCCCAAATATGTTATGGTGTTCAGTTAACGATATTTCACTTATATTTTATCTTCTTACAATTTTGTCATTCTGTTAATAAATCTTTACTTTAATGTACACACGAAATATTTTATCCTTTCATATTTCAACATCCAATCTTCAACCTTCTGATATTTAAATTGTGGGGACTCCGGACGTTTTTTTTCCACAAGGCCAATTTACCAAGCATCAGCGAGGCCCCTACACACCCTACTTCTATATGCTTACTTAGCCTCAGCGGAATATAAACAACTACTCGTATTTTGGTGCTATTTTACTGAAATTTATTCCACTCTGAATAATTTACTGTTTTTTTTTTATTATTTTGTTTTGTTTTGTTTTTATTGTTTGAAGAGATGAATTGTTGGGGACTGGAAAAAGTTCTTTTATTCATAAACATAGCTTATATTATATGTAATATATTCGGACATGGCTCACTTAACGACTGACATGTTTAACGACCCTGACAATCGACCAACTATAAAATCTCATAAAAATACAAAGTAAAAATGTTCAACGTCTCTTCCTTCAAAATGAATCAAAATAAATAAAACGAATGAATATAGAAAAAAGAAAATTATTCCAGTCAACTTTGTTATATCTATTCATGCGCAAATACTTTTCTGAAAGGTATGACCCCGTCTCTTCTCCTCATGCTATGGCAGACTGGTTTAGGATTGTTGTGCCCCTACGACCCTAGTACACTACAAACCCTTAAGAATATAATTTGCTAACAAAAAAAAAAAAAAAAGAATTGATAATTCAAAATAGCGAATTAACAGTGACATGCTGACACTGTCTATCGTTTATTTTAAAGTATAGTTAATAAACATCTCTGCTACAAAAAAACAATTACACATCATAATTAGATAGCCATTATTTCATTAATATATAAAATTAGTGCCAACAACGCTGATTAGAATTCCTTAAAACTCCCTAAAATTATTGGTGACTATAAACCTGGTTACATATACGGAACCATAAAAACTCATAAACCTAACTATCCTCTCCGCCCTATCATATCCCAAATTCCTACTCCTGTATACCAGTTAACTAAACATATTAACCAGCTTATCACACCCTACCTTCCGAGTAAATACAGCATAAAGTCAACCCTAGAGGCAATCCAAATCCTCAAGAGTGAAAAACCTAATAATGAAATCATAGCTTCACTTGATGTGGAAAACCTTTTTACTAATGTACCCGTCAGTGAAACTATTGATATAATTATAAGAAATGTTTACAGTAATCCTTCATTACCCCCACTCAAAATTAATCCCAACATCCTAAGAAAAATTCTACTAGCTTGTACTACTGAAGTGCCTTTTGTTGATCCAAACAACACTATATATATACAACGTGACGGGACCACAACACCACTATTTTGTCACTGTCTTCGGCCATCCGCCACGGTAGGGATGGACTTATATTTTCAATTCAATTATCTTTATTGTTAATAGCTTAAATGTTCTATGTTTACTGTGTGTTATTATTTACTCTTTGATAATGGCTTATGTGAGCCGAAAGCTTAGACCCGATAAAAAATTCAACAAATACTGTGATTTTTTGTTGTCTTTTAACGACATCACCATCAAGTATATCAGACGGTATGAACGGATCCTACACAAAATTAATAGACAAAACTTGTCTATATTATTCAATGAAACCTGCATTAATATATATATATATATATATATATATATATATAGTCATCCACAGACAGATCTGTTTCGCTGTATCACAGCTCATCAGTACGGTTAGACACGGATTGCTTTTTAACCCAGGGTTGAAACCCGACCGAATTGGCGTCAGTCGGCGATTCTACCTCTGGGCTATGGGCGTTCGAAGAAGGCAGATTTTTTAGCATATATTAATGAATAATAAATAGGTAAAACCCAACAACTTCTTTACCTTCATTTATTATAACAAACGCATTGTGATAGCCTTCTAACAACGACCCATACACCTTATATACACAATGCTTCAAGCAAATAACAAAACACTACTAGCACTTCACTTTAGCCAGGATAAATTTGCAACCTTTAGAAAGCTATTTAAACAGGCCGAAAAACGTGAAAGAATTAGATGCCAAATCAACTTCATAGAACGTTGTCTTAAAAGCAACACAATACCCAACACCGTAAGGAACATCAGCTTTCCGGCATGTCTCAAATTATCAAGCTACAAACATTCTCTGGATTACCTACAAAAATTCTGTATAAGATTGAAACACACACAGAGAAGAAAAAATACTTATTTTAATATTTATCCGTTAATGTAAAACACGTGACACGTATCTGGTGTTCACTTACAGAAACCATTGAAATCATAAACACACACACATACAGCACACGGACATAAATTCAGGCTCTCCAAACATTCTGAAGATGAAATTTTAATCTGGAAATATTAATAAATAATTTCCTGGGACACGCAATGAGGAAAGGGAGCTTGGAGAACCTGATACTGACTGGCCAAATAGAAGGAAGGAGAGACAGAGGAAGGCAGCGGATAACATATTTGCAGGGCCTGATCAAGTGGATGATGGAACTGGGGTTACCAGGAGTAACAGGAGCAAACATACTAAGAGCCACAAGGGATAGGGAGACGTGGAGAACCATGATCGCCTACGTCCTGAAGGGACAGGGCACATAGAAGAAGAAGAATACCCAATAACTACTTTACCTTCATTTCTTATGATAAACGCATTGTAATACCCTTCTAATAACTACCCATATATATATATATTAGTCATCCACATACAAGCCTGTTTCGCTGTATCATAGCTCATCAGTGTGGCTAGACACATCCACTTCCTTTGGCCGGGATCGAAACTCGACCGATTTGGTGTCAGTCGGAGTCCCTACCCACTAAGCCATAAGCGCATAGAATCAGAGAAGGGGATTTTTAACGTGTTCTATATAAACAGTGTATACACACGCCAGTCACCGAAAGAACTCAATTCATTCCAGAAGTCTAATGCATATATCGCAGAAGTGGAAAATATTTTTTAAATTGTCTTCTCTAGAGAGCTCAGTCGTAATGAGAACATAATATATTAGTCATCCTCATACAAGCCTGTTTCGATGTATCACAGCCCATCAATGTGGCTAGACACATCCACTTGCTTCTGGCCGGGATCGAAAGCTCGACCGATTTGGTGTCTGTCGGAGTCGCATGTAATCATAGGATATTGAAATCTTTACAGAGTTTAAAATATCTAATTTGATAAATGAAGATTTTGCATGAAAAGAGATGAGAAATTTGATAATGTATTTCACCATTTAAGGCTTCATCAGATCTAAGACGAAAGCGAGAAAAGTGTAAATGTTTATGTTTGTTTAGATAAATAATGAAGCCTATTACATTTATGCTAAGCCGACGTTTCTTATGAAAAGAGAATGAAAAACAGTGACTTTTGAAAAAGTCGTTAATACATTTCTTAGTCCAAATCAGAAGTTTTTAAATTTTGTCCGATTTTTTCGGATTAAAGTAAAATTCCTCCTTTCATTATTGGAATGGCGCGAAAGTCAGAAAATTATATCGCCATTTCCGAAATTAATTTAACGGTAGATCCTTATGTAATCATTCAAAATGTCTTGGAAAGCAATAGATTTGTTTGTGTTTCATCTATCCATTTTTCCGTATCAAAAATGTTATATTAAAATAGGATATTGAAATCCGGACAGTGTTTAATATTTCCAATGTGGTAAATGAAAATGCGACGGATTAACATCTTTTCCAAGGATACTTGCGCGTAAGCAAACGCAACAGGAACAGGTACAGCTTCGTCGACAATTCAGGCGTTACATAACACAAGTGGATGCAGGGAATACTGCTGCCATATATGGTCAGGCGCCCCTGCCGTTCATCTCAGTGTTCTCGACATGCTCCAAAGGAGAATCAGTAATGTGATAGGTACTGACTTGGCGGCTCGACTACAGCCACTTCCCCACCGATGAAATGCGGCCTCCCTTTGTCTGTTCTATAAATACTTTCATGGCTTCTGCTCGAACGAACTTAAGTCACTGATGCCTCCTCAACAGGTATTTACTCGTGCAACCAGATTGGCAACTGGTTAGGTTAGCCAAATGCAGACGACAATTCTACTCCTGCAGCTTCTTCTCTCGCACTTCCCGCCTGTGGAACACGCTCCCACATTCTTGCTTTCCAGACGGCTACAACCTCCAGGAATTTAAATGCAATGTCAATACTCATCTATTAACCACTTGACTCTAGTTCTTTCTCCACCCCGTATATTCTTTCCTTTCTCTCTACCTTTGAAACTGCCATCACACCTGCATTCTCGTCCTTCTATTGCTCCTTTCTAACTGGTTCGTCTTCTTCTTCACTCTCTTCTAATTAATCTTTTTACACTTATGTAGGCCCTGCACATCAGTGGCAATACCGCCTTGCTCGGGGTGATACGATTAAAAAAATGTGCGTTGTAGTTTCATGGATATCACCTCGAAATGAGAACTCCTATAGAGCGGAGTTCGAGTTCCAGTCGAGTTCGTTACATTTCCTTACATGCAAATAATCATCTAAAAGATAAGAATCTATCTCTTTTCCACTAGATACGGGTAACAGTACGGTAAACTGAGCCGTATTAATTCGGTTGGCAACCAGTCTAAATGAAGACACTCTGAATTCAAACAGTCTTGAATAGGGTTGGACGCAGTCAAGTTAACTTGATCACAGACGCGCCACTGCTGCAATATCTCTATAACTGTTGTGGATCCCGGAAATGGGAACCGCACAAAATAAAGGAACAACAACCAAAATTGGAGATAAAAAAATAAGTATATTAACGTAAAGAGCACAAACTTGAACGCAGGTTAGTAATCCAGGAATAAAGTTAGTACAAAGTATATATAGAAGTCTCTGAAGTGAAGCCGTAGTAGAATTAGTATGTCCACGTCGGAAGCTTACGGGTACTGTGTAATAATAATCAGGCTGGGGCAGAGCTACTATGAACTGCTGACGCTGTATTCTCTGTGAAACCTCGATATGTTCCGTATCTGTCGGTCTCTCTCGAATCTGACGTATCTCACAATGGAAGGAGTATATGTATACTTAAGTCGAGTCCATTATCCTGGAAAATGGGGAGAACCCCACAATAATAATCATAATGGCTTACGGAACTCGGGTTAATATATATATATATATCTGTATATATATATATATATATATATTCTGTGAAAGGATTTATGACTACAACCTTCTTTTGCCGAAAGCGTCTACCATAATGTGTTTCGTGATTATCAAATTATATGGATCTTATTTCAACCAGAAAAAAGATCTGATTCTTAAAGCGATTATTTTCTGTTTTCAATTTTTTTCATCATTAATGTTTCACTACAGTTTGATTAATTGGATTAACATTATTTCATTGCTATTCACACAAATACACGCCTTCTTCATCACAAAATCCTTTTTTGAGATTTCGATTTTAATATCATTTCGGCTCTCTTTGATAAAATTTGAATGCATCGATTTCGTTTTTCCATCGCAACATTTGACCCTCAAAAAGGCTTCTTAATGCATATCACCTTTTTTTGGCAGATCTTCTATTATCACAATGTGGGATGTTTAATAACAAAAGTAATGGAAATATAAACAAAGTGAACCTAAATTAAATAGGCCAGATTATTTTCCATTAAAATTATCAGAGTCTTCTCTTTTTCGGGCGTATTAACACGTTTTTGCCCGATGAAGTCATAAATAGCGAAATACGTCACCCGAAATATTTCTCCACTTTAGTCCCATATCAAAGTTAAGCCAATCACAATGCATAATTGTCAGGATTCTCCGCTACCGCGGATCAAACTAACACCAATTATTTCTGCGGGAGACTGGTTGCCAGCCAAGGCTAGAGAACCCAATTTGTCCTACACCAATTATTTTGGGTCGTTTCAGACCAAAGTTCTTACCAGTACAGTCAGGCAGTCAGTCAGCTAAGTCCTATAAGTGAGACACGCTTGGGCGATCATGTCTCGAAAGAGAAATGACTGACTGGGCAGAAGATTATCCACACTAGGTTACCATTACTTTCTGCGGTAGACTGGTTGCCAGCCAAGGCTAGAGAACCCAATTTGTCCTACACCAATTATTTTGGGTCGTTTCAGACCAAAGTTCTTACCAGTACAGTCAGGCAGTCAGTCAGCTAAGTCCTATAAGTGAGACACGCTTGGGCGATCATGTCTCGAAAGAGACATGACTGACTGGGCAAAAGATTATCCCGCAGTAGGTTACCATTGCTTTCTGCGGTAGACGGGTTGCCAAGGCTAGAGAATCCAATCTGTCCTGTTATTTAACCCATAACTGGTGGGAAGTAACAGATTAATACCTTTCCCAAGGTTATTTGCGCGTAAGTTAATGCAAGGAATTCACTGGAATTCGAACTCGGCTTCTCGATTCTTCGTTCCGAGTCGATATTCACTGCACCACAATGCACATCCATTACAGTAGATTTCAGAAATATAGCCATTCTCATTATCGCTTTACTATTTTGTCGAATCAAAACATTAGAATCAGCATTCGTGTGTCTAGATTTTCACTGCACCATTATAACTATCGTTTATACTGCTGCCTTCAAACTCAAATAAGTTCCAATGCAGTACCTAAATTATGCTTAGTTAAGTCAGGCACAAGGCACAAAAAGAAAGATGCATGCTATGACGATAGAAATCAGTTTATCTCATTACGAACAATCACATTCCTGCATTTACATTTCAGGCTAATCCTGATACTGTATTTATAGTTTGTAATCCGGACAAAACGTACGGAATAAACAATTGGCTTTTGAGTTCTATTTATTGCCTTTACTATTGACTGCACCACTGAAATCTATAATCATTTATTAGGTCGGTGGAAAAGATTTAGCTGGTTTGTATAAAGGCCATTTTAAATCATTGTAATTTATTTTATGCATATTGTCATTACTCAAACATATCACCATGATTAATTTATAACTTTTTCTTTCGGGTTATTAAAACATCATTCATATTTTTCTGCAATATTCTCACCCATGCTCTTGCCATCTAAAGAACACATTAGGCATGCTCTACTCCCTCTCTCTCTCTCTTTCTCTCTTTCTCTCTCTCTCTCTATCTCTCTCTCTCACTCTTTATATATATATATATATATATATATATATATGTATATATATATATATATATATATATAACCGGTCTGTGCAAAAGTTTTCGCCGGTTTTGTAAAAGAGGCATTTTAAATTCTTTTAATTTATTTTATGGATATTGTCATTACTTAATTTATGATTAATTTATAACTTTTTCTTTCAGGTTATTAAAGCATCATTCATATTTTTCTGCAATATTCTCAACCATATTCTTTCCATCTAGAGAACACATTAGGCACGCTCTACTCTATGAGTTTCAAGACACCTTCAGACACCATTTTTGGGTAGGCTTGTCACAGCTGATGAGAAGTGGATTCTCTACCATAAAGTTAAACGTCGGCGATCGTGGATAAATCGAGAAGAAAGACCAGTTCAGCAACGGAGAGGAGGACTCCATCCCAAAAAGATTATGTTGAGCGTATGGTGGGGTATTGAATGGATCATCTATTACAAACTTCTAGACAACAGTCAAACCATTACTGCTAGTCTCTATTGTGATCAACTTCGTCGTTTGAAAACTACTTTGACCCGAAAACGACCTTCTTTAGTCAACAGAAAGGGAGTCATCTTCCATCATGACAATTCTTGTCCCCACACAGTACTACTGAACAAAGATCTCCTAGAAGAATTTGGTTGGGAAATCTTGCCCTATCCTGTATATTCTCTTGACCTAGCTTCCTCGAATTATCACTTATTTCGAGGGTTACAAAACCATTTAGATGGCCTTTGGTTAACATCACGAGAGGAGATTGAACATGAGTAAGATTCATATTTCACATCAAAAACTAAAGAATTTTACAAGCGAGGCATTTATAAGCTCATTGACAGAAGGAATCAAGTTATAGAGAGCAAAGGTCGTTATTGTTAGGAATAAAGATTTTCAAAAACACAGTTTTTCATTTTCAAGAATTTTAAAATTTATTCTTTTACAAATGAATTAAAAATGTTAGAATGGTGTAAGATTAGCAAAAAAAAAAAACAACTGTCTGAAGGTAGTTGACAAGAACATATTACAGGTGTCGTCTTTTATGTATCGTGTCTCTTCAGAAAGTAAGGGATCATGGTCTTTCTCTTCTCCTTAAACCCAGAAACACTTAACACGCCTTCTCTTGTTACTCCTCCCAACCCCGCTCTGCCATCCATTTGCTCAAGCCCATCAAGTATGTTACGCCCTGTTTTCTTCGTCTCTCTTTTCCTCTATCTGACCTGTGAGTGTCACATTCTCCAAACTCTCCATCCTCATTACATGTCTCAGGAACTTCACTTGTCTTTTCCTGATGTTAAGTATTAGTTTCCTTTTCGTTTCTACCCTCTTCAAAACCTAGCCGTTGCTCACCAATGCGCTCCAGTGTATCCTCAGTATCCTCTGTAGAACCACATTTGGATTGCTTCAAGTTTCTCCTTCATCTTTGAGGCGATTGTCCAGCATTCATTGCCATATTGAAGAAGAGAAATCACATATCAATCCAGTACTCTCTTCGTGTCTAGGAAATTTTCCTGTATCTCAATACTCTACTCAGCTTCTGGAATGTATCTTTTTCCATGTCAGCCGCCCTCGAATCTCGGTGTCACACTTTCCGTCTTCTGTTAGGAGGTCAGAAGGCACAAGTCCTTATTTAGCCACCAATTCGGTGGGACCGGGACAGTTCAATAACTAAGAGATGTTGTATTCTATTACATAACCCAACTAGATGTGTTTTGTGGTCTCATGGATATCGGCTCCGAATAAGGAATCTGTGGAGTGGGATTCGAATTCCGATCGGGTTCGTTAAATTTATGCAAAAAAAAGTTGTGAAAGGCTTGAATCCATCTTTTTATCGCTCTCACCGCCTTTAGCTATGGGTAAACATTTTCAGACAGAGACCTATAGTTTTGGTTTGCAGCATGTCTAGAAATAAATCTCTGAATTCAAACAAGCCTGAAAAAGTTTGGACCTTATAAGGTTAGCTTGCTCAAGACACACAACTATGGTGCACTTACGACGCTAAAATATTTCAGAACTCGGGTAAATATTTTTATTTATAGGCTGTGAAGAATTTACGACTCCAACCTAATTTTGTCGAAATCATTTCCTAAGATGCGTTTCGTGATCAACAAATGATATCAATCTAAATTCATTTCATTTCAACCAGAAAAAAAAAAGATCTGATTCTTAAAGTGATTATTTTTCCGTATTCAATTTTTTCACCAATTAATGTTTCACTGCAGTTTGATTCATTGGATTAAAATTATTTCATTCCTGTGCAAACAAATTTATGCTTTCTTCGTGTTAAACAGCTTTATTGAGATTGCGAATATAATTTCGGCTCTCTGCAATAGAATTTCTGTGAGTCGATTTCGGTTTTCCATCAAAACATTTGACCACAAAAGACTACGGCCTGGAATCATTTTCGATATTCCACGTATTTCTTTATCTTGTATATATATATATATATATATATATATATATATAGATAGATAGATAGATAGATATATTTAGTGTATTGAAGCAGTAGATAATTATCTAAACATATATTGTTAAATATAGAAGACAATGAATGTCCATTATGTTTAATCATAAGCCGTTCTAAACATCGTCTTTTAGAGTATTTAAATTATTCGGGCATAAGTTAAGGCTACGAGACAAACGCAAGGCCGTAACACGAGAGGAGAAGGAAAAATCAGGCATAGCTGACCACATATGGAGAGAAAAAAGAGGATCACCCCACCCATGGAATGAATATGAAATAATAGATAGAGAACGCTACTGGAAAATACGTAAACTTAAGGAATCAGCACATTTTTTTTTTTTTAATCATATCACCCCAAGCAAGGCGGTAACGCCACTGATGTGCAGGGGGCTACATAAGAGTGAGAAGATTAGAAAAGAGAAAAACAGGAAACCGCATCCTAAACAGGAAACAAGGGATAAGCCTATTCACCTGTTCAATAGACGTGGGTGGAGTGTGAACCGGGCGATAGTTTAGTCTATCTACTCCAATTGAAAAAACAGTGAGAAGATTAGAAAAGAAAAACCGGAAACCGCATCCTAAACAGAAAACAAGGGATAAGCCTCTTCACCTGTTCAATAGACGTGGGTGGAGTGTGAACCGGGCGATAGTTTAGTCTATCTACTCCAATTGAAAAAACAGTGAGAAGATTAGAAAAGAAAAACTGGAAACCGCATCCTAAACAGGAAACAAGGGATAAGCCTCTTCACCTGTTCAATAGACGTGGGTGGAGTGTGAACCGGGCGATAGTTTAGTCTATCTACTCCAATTGAAAAAAAAACAAAACAAAAAAAAAACAAAAAAAAAACAGTAAGATTAGAAAGGAGAAAAACCGGAAACCGCATCCCAAACAGGAAACAAGGGATGAGCCTCTTCACCCGTCCAACCGGTGTGGGTGGAGTGTGAACCGGGCGATAGTTAAGTATCTACTCCAATTGAGAACAAAAAAAAATGTGACTTATTAAGTTTTAACTTAGTTAAAGTCCAGTCAAAAATTTCTTCTAAAAATAAAATCAAACGTACAGTTAGACATGAAAAGTTCTAAAATTAAGCAAAAATATTGGGCAAAAACGAATAAATAAATAAATAAATAAGCTAAAAATACCTCACAGTTTAACACAGGAAATTTGAATTAAAGTTTCATTCTTCAATTTTTGCTTTTCCCAAAAATCAACATCAAGTTAACCTGCTTGGTGAATTCTCATTCAAAGAACAGAACATGGCGTGGGGGGGGGGGACTAATGGCTGCTGATACCTTGGCCAGTGTAGCTTCGCATAACAGAATAAATAAAAAATTTCAAACTTTTTTTTTCCTCCCAAATGAAGCATGAACTCCAAAAAGGGGGGAAAAAAAAACAAACGAAAAATACAGATATATATATATATACAGAAAAAAAATAAATAAATAAGCGAAAAATACCTCGCAGTTTAACACAGGAAATTTGAATTAAAGTTTGATTCTTCAATTCTTGCTTTTCCCAAAAATCAACATCAAGTTAACCTGCTTGGTGAATTCTCATATGCTAGGCTTTAAAAAAATCTCCTAAGCCGACCAAGCATAGAGATGAACACAATATGGGAACCAGTAATACGGACTGTCAGAAAAATCATTAGTGTCAAAAATAGCAATATGATAAAAAATACTAGAGAAATCCATAAACATAAAAAATTGCAATATGAACTTTGGTAAAAAAGGGTTACTAAACATCAGGTTTATAAGTCCCAAAAAATTCAGTTCTTGTCCTTAAGGACACATGGCCCAGTGGATGTAGACGTTGGTTACTTCCTATGAGAGAGTTGTGAGTTCAATACGAGGCTACAGCAGTGGTGAACAATTAAATTACATGGTTAGAGGGAGCTAACTCATGACAACCAAAAGAGGCACTACTACACAAGGAATGGGGTTCATATACCCCAGTGATTGTATTAAAGAGTTATGTTCGAAATTCCTAGCACCTGAAGAAGGCCGGGAGCGTACAACAGCCGAAACATCTTACAAATGGCAACAAAGATGAGGACAATAGTTCGAATAATTGAAATACTGTAAATACTACCTCATCTCAGAAAAATAGACAAATGTCGTTTTTTAGCTTTAATTTCTGGTGAAAATCAAGACAAAAATTATCCAAGTTTTGGACATTTTTTTATTAAACTGGTACTTGATCTAGATATGGATATAAGTACAAAGAGCAGATTCATGCCAAGTTCGAAAATAGCCCTGACGAACGAGACAAGAATAACGGTGTCCTCACGAAACTTTGAAGTCGGCATGAATCTGCCCAGTTAAAGAGATAAATTCTTTGTATTTATGAATGCTTTATCTACAGCACGATATCGAGCACTTTAGGATAAAAAGCCTGCTTGCCAAAATACATTTTATCATTAAAAACTGTAAAAACTGCAACTTTGGCGCTAAACAGAACAGCAAAACAATTAATCACCATTTATATATGT
>JBBBDQ010000585.1:5695000-5759871 GCA_037127315.1 Ascarosepion bandense
AACCATTTTTTCCCTACTGAGTTGTTTGAGTCAGTTAAGAGAACAGATAAGCTACTAGACTCTGGTCATCTCGAGCTCTGCAGGCTTGCTCATCTACTTTTGTATCATCAGTATAATCACAAATGGTAACAATATACTCCTAGATAGATCATTAATGAAAGGTCAGTGAAACACACTTGGGCGATCATGTTTCGAAAGAGACATGTCCGACTAGGCATTGCTTTCTGCGGTAGACTGGTTGCCAGCCAAGGCTATAGAACCCAATCTGTCCTATTATTTAACCCATAACTGGAGGGATGAGACGGATTAATGTCTATCCCAAGGGTATTTGCGCGTAAGTGAATGCAATGAATTCAACTGGAATTCGAACTCGGCTCCCCGATTTCTCTTTCCGAGCCTATATCCACTGCACTATATCCTACTCCACAACGTGCGAAAATGTCCGATAATCGTGTCTTGTGGAAGCCAGCGTTGATTGTTTTGGTCTGGGAGGCCTGCCTTTTAACAACTACATCCGGGAACCCGTTAGAAAAGACATAATAACTGCAAGAACTCTTCCAGTATTTTATTGTGCATAATACGACTTGCGCATAATACAGAAATAAATTGCATCCTTAAGTATAAAACATACCATTTGTACAGCCTTCCCTATGTATTTTCTATTTAACAAGTAGTATCATATTATTCATTGAAATATCAATGTTGTACTTATATTTCACTAAAACATTTAATAATTTCTGATATTAAAGAATAAAAGGAACCGGATATTTAGCCATTGATTGTTTCTTCTCCTAATTTCCGTTTCAAAACTTATTTTCGCGGAAAAGTGTTAACTAGACATGGCCGGTAATATATTTTAATTTGTTAATTCATCTATCATACTTTCCTGTTTGATACGACTTTATTATATCTATAAGCTATAAAAATAAAACAAAATATTTTCTTTCAGTATGAAGAAACAAAAATTTATAACACAAGAAAATCAAAATATAAACAAATTTGATATTGGAAGCAAAACAGAGTCTATTTCTTGTTTCAGATAAGATGTATTTTGAATCTAAGTAAACATTTCTGAACACGTGTCATACGTGATACGCACTTGATACGTCTCGAAAGAGACATGACGGACCGGGTAGAAGATTTTCTCACAGTAGTTTGCCATTACCTTCTGCGGTACACTCGTTGCTAACAAAGGCTGAGAAACCCAATAGGTCCTGCTATTTAACCCATAGCTGTAGGAAGAAGAGACGGATTAATATCTTTGACAGAAGTATTTGCGCGTAAGTAAATGCAACGAATACGACTGGAATTCGAAACTGGCTCTCCGATTAATCGTTCCGAGCCGATATCCACTGCACCCCAACATGTCCAAAACGTATGCTCATGTATAATACAACTTAACTTTTTGAGTTACATTTTCGTTCAATAATTTTCACATTATTCACGACGAAATACTGTATAAGAAAGCGTGTAAAATAGCTTGTTACCACAATTGCTTGCGTGTTCCTTTAAATTAAGATAAATTCAATTTGGATCATTTTGTAAAACATGTGCCGTTATATGTTGTCAAATATGGCGGATTCAGATTCCCGCCTGTGGAACTCGCTCCCATATTCTTGCTTTCCTGACGGCTACAACCTCCAGGAATTTAAATTCAATGTCAATACTCATCTATTAACCACTTGACTCTAGTTCTTTCCCCACCCTGTATATCCTTCCCTTTCTCTCCACCTTTGAAACTGTCATCACACTTGTGTTCCCATCCTTCTATTGCTCCTTTCTAACTGGTTCGTCTTCCTCTTCACTCTCTTCTAATTAATCTTTTTACACTTATGTAGTCCTCTGCACATCAGTGGCATTACCGCCTTGCTGGGGGTGATACGATTAAAAAAAATAAAAAAAGGAAAATCTATTCTGAGTTCGAATACGTAATTCTATCGTGTGGGTGTGTCCAAACGTTTTTTTCTTTTATTTTGTATGTATAGTTTTTTCCTTGTGAGTATATATGTCTCGTATCTTTCACGTGATTACTTAGTCGACCACTTGAATAGAAATTTAATCTAAATAAAATTATAGATAAAACGTTGATTTATATAAACACATAAATACACACTTCGTATTCATTTTGATTGAATAAAATTTAAGCTAAGTTGTAATCTGATTATTTGCCATGTTCATTTAGTAAATGAATCAATTGAAACCGCTTTTACAGTTTCTTAAAAAAACTGACAATGACTTTTATAATGATAATTCTTTTGAAAAACAGATTTTTTTTTATCATAGAAAGTTATTTAATGGCTGAGATAGTTGAGTATCCCTAACCTATAATGCAACTTCTACTCCAACAGTTTCTTTCCTCGCACTTCCCGACTGTGGAATTATCTTCCAAACGATTGCTTCCCCGACGGATACAATCTCCAGAAGTTTAAATGTAAGGTCAATAGACACCTCCTAACACACTAACCTGCTCCCATTCTATCAAACACTCTTCCCATCTGCCCAAACCTCATCCTCGCTATCCTTACACATCTGTCACCTTCCTCCTGACATTCCCTCTGTCTAACCACTTCTTCTCTTTACTTTCCCCTATGTAGCCCCATGCGCAATAGTGGCAGTGGAATGCCTTGCTTGGAGTGAGATGATTAAAAAAACCGCTATCAAAGTTTGAGCTCATGTCAATCCAAAATTTTGAAGACGGGCTCTTATTTAAAACTGAATGTTACAAACCTTTCTTCATTTATTTTTTTCGCCTGTGCAAGCTTTGTTCCAGATTAAATCAGTTAAATAGTATATGTGATACACGCTTAGGTGAGCATGTCTCTTTCGGTTCATAACTAACTTGGCAGAAGATTTTCACGCAGTAGTTTGCCATTACATTTTGCGGTAGATCTGTTGTTAAAAAATTAACCTCGTGATTCAGAAATTAAAATGTTCATTTGCTTTTTATGTGTGAGTCAGTCTGTCTGTACCGAAAAAAAAGATTATTGTCAGGTTTAAGTAATTTTATTATTGTTTACATTTTTTGCAATGATTAATTTAAGATTATTTACAAATAACCTCGAATCTCATATCACATTTTAAAACAAATTTTATGTTATAAATCATTAAAAATAAAAATAAATATTACTAAAGTGAAACTAATATAAAACAAAGAGAAATTAATGTTTCAGCAGCATAGTCCCCCTATTTACTAAAAGATGATGCGATATTTCTTCTTCTTCTTCATCTTCTTCTTCTTCTTCTTCTTCTTCTTCGTGTGCCATGTCCCTCCAGGACGTAGGCGATCATGGCTTTTCATGTTTCCCTATCCCTGGTGGCTCTTAGCACACTTTCTCCTGTTAAGCCACCCAAACCCCGCTCTGCCATCCACCTGCTCAGACCATTCAAATGTGTTATCCGCTGCTTTCCCCTGTCTCTTTTTCCCTCTATCTCACCTGTGAGTATCAGATTCTCGAAACTATTTCCTCATTCAGTCAGTTGTGCCATACGTGATACACGCTTGGGCAATCATGTCTCGAAAGAGACATGACTGACTGGGCAGAAGATTATCCCGCAGTAGGTTGCCATTGCTTTCTGCGGTAGACTGGTTGCCGACCAAGGCTATATAACCCAATCTGTCCTGCTATTTAACCCATAACTGGAAGGAAGAGACGGATTAATACCTTTCCCAAGGGGATTTGCGCGTAAGTGAATACAATGGATTCAACTGGAATTCGAACTCGTCTCCCCGGTTTTTCGTTCCGAGCCGATATCCACTGTACCACAACGCACATCTAATTACGCATCCCAAAATCTTCAGCTGTCTCTTCCTGATTCTCAGTATTAATTTTCTTTTTGTTTCCATCCTTTCTAAGACCTCATCATTGCTCACATACTCGATCCATGATATTCGCAGCATCCTTCTGTAGAATCACATTTCAGTTGCTTTAAGTTTTTCCTTCATATTTGATGATATTGTCCAGCATTCACTGCCATACTGAAGGACAGACATCACATATCAATCCAGTACTCTCTTCTTTGTTTTTTGCGAAATTTTACTGTCTCTTAATACTCTGCTCAGCTCTTGGAATGCGTCATTGGCTATTCCAATTCGACTTCTGATCTCATTGTCGCACTTTCCGTCTTCCCAAGTTCTTAAATTTTGGTACTTGCTTGATTTTAGTATCCCCCAACTTGTAATTGGCATTTTGGGCTCCTCCGTTTACTGATTCGGTTTTCTTGTAATTATTTGTAGTCCTTTCTGTTGACTTTTATCATTTTTTAGGCGGTCTTGTAAGTTAATTTCCGTGTCGGCTATCAGCACTGTATCATCTGCGTGTCTTATGTTGTTCAGACTGTGACTTCCTATGACGAATCCTGGCATAACTTCTAGGGTCTTGAGAATTTCTTGCTGTACAAGGTGAAAGATCTGGCGAAAAGACATATCCTTGTCTTACGCTCATTTCTATCATGGTATATCTGCTGAATTCGTTTCCGTTCCGTATGCAGGCGGTTTGCTGCCAGTAGAGGTCCTTGATTACTCTGATGACTTTGCCAAATATGTCGAGATTGCTAAGCATTTCTATCAATTCTTTGTGGCGTACTTTGTTGAACGCCTTGGCATAGTCTACAAAACACAGGTAAACTTCCTTTTTCATTTGTATCGCCCTCTATGATAGCATCCTAAGCATAAATATTGCATTCCTTGTCCCAGTGTCTTTGATAAAACCGCACCGTTCTTGTCCTATTTCCGGCCTGATTCTGCTTCGCGCTTTATATATCAGGATTCGGACAATGAGATTTGTTTTTGTGGCTCATCAAATTGAGTGTTCGGTGGAGTTCGCAATCGATTGTACCTGGATTCCTATGCAGAGCTAAGAAAAATCATTTGCTTAGTTCATCTAGTATTACACCACTAATGTTGATTTTATTTATTATCTCCGTAAGTTTTTCTACGCCAAATCTGCTAAGGCTATCAACATTTCTATTACAATGCCGTCTGATTCAGCTGCTTTGTTCCTATTCAATTTTACCATTGCAACTTTCACTTAAGATTTTAATATTTCCGGTCCATCAGCATCTTTTAAGGCCCGTCATATTCGCTTCTTATTGGCAAGTAATGTCTCAGGTTGCTGTAACTGTATCTTATTTCTAAGATGAGAAGCTCAAGTTGTTTGACTGATAAATATCTGAACTCACATTGAGTTTTATATTATCGAAGAAATGAAAATTATATGAAATACAAATGAATTAAATTGAAATCCCATTGTTACAAATAATGTGATGCTATGACAGCTGAGATATCTCTAACTGGCCTGAACATCGGCCGATCGATATTTCTCATTCTTCTTGTCCAATCTTATTTCGCAATTAACCTACGTACGGACTGAACATGTTCTTCCAGAACGTGTCAAGTCACTTGCTGACCCACGTGGCTCAAAATGTTAATTAATCGTCTCACTACAAAATCTGAAGCTTTTTCTAATATCAAAGTGTCAGAAGTTTGATCGTTTCCTGATAATAATTGATTGATGAAATTTAAAATAATATTTCACGGTTTTAATTCTTTGTTGAGTTGTGAATTTTTCCACGTGTACATTCCAAGTATGAATTAAGTTTGGAAAAAAATTAAACAAAATGAAGATAATTATTTTAAAACGGAAATATTATTTAATGCCGATGTGTATTTGACGAGAATCTGTATTTTTACTGTGCCATGGATTTTTTTTTATGCGGGCCTGACACGTTGTCGTCAGGGACCAGACACATGGTGGTCTCGGTTCCGACACGCGTTGGTCGATTAATTTACGCCTTTTGATTAAAACTGAATATTAGGCTGTATTTTATACGAAATAGGTGTGACGGTCATCGACGTTGAACTGGTAATTGGAGTAACACGTTCAAATCACGGCACGTCCCTTTGCCTTCGCTTTTGCAGTAATTTCCTTGAGAAAGACCGAAACCCATCTTTTCTCGTTTAATCTATGGATTAAACAAGAGAGTTACTTTAAACTTGGCTGGCGTCTGGTTTAATAGAATTAATCCCTAAATTAGAAATCGTGTAAAAGACAACGGTAAAACAATTTTATTACTAGACGAGTGGATACATGGGTATCTTAACAGCTATCACCACATAAAGAAAATAAAAGAAAGAAATCGACCAACCGAGTTCAAATTCCAGATGAGCCTGTCATATTCATTTTGCACTAATGCTTTTAAGAAATACCTACGTTCACTGAATCTGTGCCACTTTGAGCCATATCATAGAGCGCTTGGGGATACCAGGAAGGGTTAATTGGAATGTAGATTTCAAATTCCCATTAAGTTCGTTATATTCATTTACTCGAAAATATCTTTAGAAAATGTATGAATCCACATTTTCTCCCCGAGCAATGGGTTAATTAGTAAGATTTGTATCACTAAGCGTGTTGTGGGACCTCCCCTTTCTCTATGATAATGGACTCGACTTGAATATACATATACTCCTGCCATAGTGAGATACGGCAGCTGCCACCGGCCTTTTGGCTGGGGAGCGAAATGACCAAAATAAGACTAGTTCAGACCAGTTCTGAACCTATCCACTGCGGTGGATAGGTAATATTTGACCAGTAACTGGGCGTTCGCGCTCAGGGTCCACACATTAAAAAAGACCTTGTGTCACATCTCTCTCAAGTGGGGGAGAAGAGTAAATAATGCTGCCATAGAGTAATAGTAGAGATCCGTTAGAGTTTTTGGAGAGTATCGGAACTGATACGTAAGTTACCGAGAGATACCGAAGTTACCCAGAGATTACCGCGTCAGAAGTCAGACTAGCTCTGAGCTCCACTCAGCTAGAATAATATACACGGATATACTTTTTCCAACGACTTCACTTCACGACTTGTATATGTTTATTTCTTGCTAATAGTATTCCTGGATTTACAAACCTGCGTTCAAGTTTGTATATTACGTTCAATATAAACTACTTTTCTATCCCAATATCTGTTTTTGTTGTTCATTATTTTGTGCGGTTCCTCACCCGGAAACCACAACAAAACCGATATATGTACAATGTAAAATTGTTTTCTGGCTTTAAATGACCCACAAAGTCGTAGAGAACGAGCCGATCAATCAATAAATTAAATACCTGAACACATCTACCTACCCTAGCTTAAATAGCAGAGTATAACAGGCCTCCTAGTCTTGAGAGGCATCCGGTCTAAGAGATCGATTACACTGGAATCAAAACCGTACGGAAGGCAACAAGTTATTCTACTATATTTTTCAAAAAGATATATTTATTCAAATACAAAAAAGGAAGACGTAGACAGACATTATCTCATACACCCTAAAGGGGCATGTCATTTTAAAAAATATCTAGTGACAGTATCAAGATATTTGTTGATTCGATTCTATCAAGAAAGATTTTAAGTAGGTTTGTATATAATATGTCATTCGCGATTTTAAATCTGATTATTCTCCTCTTGCATGAAATATTATATTGAATACAAAACACGATTTGATACTTTCACGATTGATTTGAATCAAACAAGAACAAAACATTAAATATCCGGAAAATGTTTTAACGGAGGATAGAAACTGTAACTCCAAAAACATAGCCGGCATTTGAATATCAAAAATGCCTTCCAAAAACTAAAGAAAGTATTAAAAACACGAAATACAGTGGTAACTCTACTTACGAAAGACTATACGTACGAAATTTTCAGATTACGAAACGCCTCTTCGGAAAAAAGAAAATTTCTTGTTACGAAAGTGTAGCAGCCACAGATCTATTTCCTTTCGCGAATCAGTGCCCCCGACGGGAGATTCGGTCACTCACTAACCAATCAACTGGCAGAGCGCATTAATTCCTTCTTCCTCTCTAGAACTATTTTCCTAGTCCATTTTGGTAGAACGGACAAAAGGCAGAGAGCCATGAGCCAGCAAAAGAAACAGACGTCTCTCTCACATCGCTGCCACTGATTCCCCTTGGAACCCTTTCGCTGAAGAAGACGCTGCCGCTAGCTTCGCACACCCTTCCTACAAACCAAGTACCAGTCTACCGACCAGCGAACCAAATGGACACTTACATACTATCACTCTTGTACGTCTACTAAGAGAATAAACCATTCTTTGTTGTTGTTTTTAAAAGGAAGTTTCGTAATTCATTTGTGTTGCCTAAAAATATAGTGTTGGAGAAATTAATCATTTCCCATAACCCTATAAAAGAAATTTCAAGATACGAAAGGCGAAAATTTCAAAATACGCGCTGCTACTCGCAGCTCCCAGAGTCCACCGAACGTAATCATACTTGTAGCATCCTGTATTTTAGTTTGAAAGTAGAGCGTCTGAGCTGCTCTGCCATTGGCTATCGTCCAGCATGTTCCTGGCATCCCATTGGCTAGGAGGGACCTCTATGTGTATGCGCGTATACCCAGCATCCTCTGCGTTTTCCCGTTGGGCCACGAGGATCTCCAAAGCCTCAGTTTATTCTTTACATTATGTACAACTCTCATTTTTATGTTTATTGTGCATTAATCTAATTCTAACATGGATTTGTTACAGGTTTTGATGCACTTTTATAATATATAAAAAACATTATGTCCAAATTAAGTGGGACTTGGAACCGATTTGGATAAAAAGCGTCTGTACTTACGAAATTTTCACTTTACGACTTAATGACTTCCAGAATGAAATAATTTCATAAGTAGAGGTACCTCTGTATTCGGTATGAACAAAGAAAATGAGCCCTGAACAGTTATGTAGGCTCAGGCCTTCCTATTGGCAGTGAATGCCTTACGGACTGTATATTTTGAAGGCATTTCCTTAACAAAACTTCGCTACTTGGTGCTGCTTTTTATGCGTTACGAAAATTTTAGGGAATTTCGAACTGGATTCATTATTTTGTCTGTGTGGGTTGATTGTTCCCATTCCATTGTCAATGTTTCGGGATACCTTGTCTTTTTCTAATTTAGTAATGCTCTGTTATAGGTCGTCTTGTTTTCGCTGAATCTATGTCTGTAGTACCCGTCTGTAGTACCCTAAGACTGTTTTTTAAATTAAAACATGTTTCTTTAGGACGTAGGCCATCATGATTATCAACAGATCGCTTTCCTTTGTTATTTGTGGATTGTAATGGATTCTTGCGAAAGAAAGATAAACGACATGGCTTCAACAGCGTCAGCAGTTAAAATAAAGAGAGAGGCTGAATGTAATAACCCCCAAATTCAGAAAAAAAATTAATCTATTCGTCCCGCCAAATTTATGAAAAGTACTTTAAAACTATTTATCCTCAAATTCATAAAAAAACACTTTAAATTATTCGCCCCCCTTTCAATTCATGAAAAACACTTGAAAATATTCGCCTCCCAAATTCAGAAAAAAAAACTTTAATGCATTCGATCCAAATTCATGAAAAAAAAACACTTTAACCTATTCGCCACCCAATTCATGAAACACACACACACACACACACACACACACACATATATATATATATATATAAACATAAACATGTAGGTAATATCAGACAGATTTTGGTCAACAATACGGTGATCCTTACTCATACACACAGTAAGAGGAACCTGCAGATATTGGAGGCCATGTACATCAAATCAAAACAACCAACACTCAATAAAATCAACTTTAAAACAGGAAATAACATATTACATTGCATTTGACTAGATGGTTTTGTTGTCATTTCGCGCTATCCCGCGGTGTGACGTCATAAAACCGCATCGCAAACTTAAGAACTGCGTTTATTATTTTTGGTAACTATTGCCGTTGCCAAGCGGAGTTTTATGTCAACACAAAATAAAATCGTCGGTGATGGTGGATTTTATAATATTTCAGTTTAAACTACCTCTCTGAAGATGGCTCATGCGAGCCGAAAGCTTAGAAGAAAACCAATAAATAATTATCCAAATGTTGGAGAATTTTTGTCTTTATTTTCAACTGAAATTAAAGCAAAAATACGACGTTTAGAACGGCTCATGATTAAACATAATAGACATTCATTGTCTCTTATATTTAATAGAATATGTCTAGAAAAAATATATATATATATATATATATATTGACCTCCCCCACCAATTCAGAAAAAAACAACAAACAAACTTATAATCTATTCGCCCCCAAATTCACGAAAAAAAAAAAGAAACAGTTTAATCTACCGGGCTATTGTCCGTGGCACAATATTCAATGTTGAACTACAATACTCTTGTATGGCAGTGAATGTTGAATTTCCCTATAGATGATAAATAGACGTAAAATGAAAGAAATATAATTCTACAGAAGGACACTAAGTATAGTATAGACGGAGGGCGAAAGCTATGCAATTTTAAGGAATATGGAAACAAAAAATGCCACTCATACTTATAATCCAGAAGAGAAAGTTCAATGGAATTAAAGTTCATGCCCATAATTAAAGAAAATAAAAGTTCACTCCGATTTTTAAGGGAAATTAAAGTTCATGCTCAGTTTTAAAGAAAATTAAAGTTCACTCCGATTTTAAAGGGAAAATATAATTTAAGCCGAATTTTAAGTGAAATTAAAGTTCATGCCCATTATTAAAAAAACTAAAAGTTCACCCCGATTTTTAGGGGAAATTAAAGTTCATGCCCATTTTTAAAAAAAATAAAAGTTTACTCCGATTTTTAGGGGAAATTAAAGTACATGCCGATTTTTAAGGCAAATTAAAGTTCAAGCCCATTTTTAAAGAAAATTAAAGTTCACACCGATTTTTGGAGGAAAATAAAGTACATAATGAGAAAGGGAGGCTTGGCAAGTATGATAGATCAAAGTTTACAAATAGGATTCAGGTATGAGGTCACGTGCTTCTGCATTTTGTAACCTAGACTAATGCCAGGTCAACCATACAGATCGCTTCGTTTGAAGCTCTGGTGTAAAAATTGAGTGCAACCTCTATTACGGAAGACAAAGCTGATTTAATAATTGTCATGGCAGTATCACCGACAGACTGAATGAACTCTTCCAAACATTAATTATACCTCCCCTCGCAAGAGGGTTAGGGTTAGGGTTAGCAGCCCGAAATCAGCCGAGAGTCGGTCTACGAACACTGCTACCTTAACGACCATTACGAGTCCCAGTTCTAAGGCCGAGGGTCGAATCATAGTTATCCACACTAACTCGTATTATCGTTCCTACTAACCAAGTTCTAAATATTGTATTCTTTCCGTATTCAATATATATTCGTTTTTCCATATTTGGTTGTTTTCGCATTATTCTTGCTCGACCTTTAACCGAGTCCACGACAATAATTTTACTCCGATGACATCAGCTTCCGGGATTACGTCAAAGCGTCAATGTAAATTTACTGAAAACAAAGATTCGGCCTCTCTCAGAAATCCTTGTCATCTTTGATGTCACTGTTTTTCGTCAATAAGCTGATCAAAATTAAGAGAATCAGGCAAATAGATTTTACACGAGACTAAAAAAAAATATCTGGGCGCGTAGTAAAGGTGACATCTTGATTTTATCAGTAAGGGGGAGGCGATCCTAGCTTGTAGTACATTAGGAAAGTTCCTAAAAATTATATCACGGGTTGATCCAAGCCTTGTGAGTGAAATTGGGTAGACAGCTTGCTTTGAGGATTTTTCGATGGTTGTGCTACCTTGAAGTCGCAAGTCATTGTGACCGAGGGTTTGAGCGTCCTAGCCTTGTTCAGATTGTTGTTCACGCTGGATGACGTGTTCTTACCCCAAAACTTTAACTACGGTCCGCTCAGTAGAGTTGTAGTATAAACCATGGCTAGGTTCTGTGGGTGCTGAATAAACACAAGTGTGCCTGAGCAAGCGCCTGCAATGCGGATTAGCTAGCCGCCATTGTAGACAGACATCCTCTGATACGAGTGGCCAGATATATATTTACATACATATACAAAAGAAAATCAGTACTTCTGCTGTTTTCAGATTTATTCAACACATTTCACCCTCAAAATGAATCATTTATTTAATCTAAATAAAAAAATCGATTCTTTAAGAAATCAGAATCTGTAATTTGATTGATACCGACTTGGCTGACCGCCTGCAGTATCTCTCTCACCGGCGTGACGTGGCTTCCCTGTGCCTCTTCTATAAATACTTTCATGGCTTCTGCTCTGAAGAACTTAAATCAGTGGGGCCCCCTAGATGTGAATTTGCACGAGATACTAGATTGGCAACTGGGTCCCACCCTTTTACAGTGAAACCGATGAAATGTAACCGCAATTTCTACTCCAACAGCTTCTTTCCTCGCACTTCCCGCCGGTGGAATTCCCTACTGCATGCTTGCTTCCCCGACGGCTACAACCTCCAGGAGTTTAAATGTATGGTCAATAGACACCTCCTAACACACTAACTCACACCCACTCTCTCCAGCTCTCTCCCTATGTACATCCTAAGTCGTCTACCACCCACCTTCTGACATTTCCTATACCCAATCGCTCTATGTAACCCCCTGCGCTACAGTGGCAGTGGAATGCCTTGTTTAGGGTGACATGATTTTAAAAAAATCATTATTAAAGGCCGCCACTCGTGGCTATTGCTTTTTTTTATGCCGCTTTGTTGAGAATTATGACTACTTTATTTGTCCCGTTCAAAGTTGATATATCCCGAAAGGTTATACAATATAAATAGGTCAGTTGAAGAATGCTACTCAACACCAGGAATAAGAAATACAGATTTATTGTACTAAGGTACAATTAACAATAATACACAAATAGGCAAGCAACGGATAGGAGCGGAATCGACTATCGAATAGTGAATGCCTTCGCTTAAGACCTTTTTGTATTTACTAGCCTTCCCACGCAAGGCCAGATGTGACACATGGTCATTTTATAGTGGGTATTACCGGCCATATAGCCGGGCCAAAAAATCTCTGTCTATTTTCCCCAGTCGTGATTCTACCCTTCGGCGGAACCACGATTGGGTTTGTGCTCTCGGCTCGGAAGCAGAGAGCTGACAGTGTCATAGAGCAGTCAGGCGAATGCCTAAGAGCTTTTTGTATTTACTAGCCTTCCCACGCAAGGCCAGATGTGACACATAGTCATTTTATAGTGGGTATTACCGGCCATATAGCCGGACCAAAAAATCTCTGTCTATTTTCCCCAGTCGTGATTCTACCCTTCGGCGGAACCACGATTGGGTTTGTGCTCTCGGCTCGGAAGCAGAGAGCTGACAGTGTCATAGAGCAGTCAGGCGAATGCCTAAGAGCTTTTTGTATTTACTAGCCTTCCCACGCAAGGCCAGATGTGACACATGGTCATTTTATAGTGGGTATTACCGGCCATATAGCCGGGCCAAAAAATGTCTGTCTATTTTCCCCAGTCGTGGTTCTACCCTTCGGCGGAACCACGACTGGGTTTGTGCTCTCTGCTTCCGAGCAGAGAGCGCCCTCTACCCGAAGGCGGAGTATGACAGTATCATAGAAAAGTCAGGCGAATGCCTAAGACTTTTTTGTATTTACTAGCCTTCCCACGCAAGGCCAGATGTGACACATGGTCATTTTATAGTGGGAATTCCCGGCCATATAGCCGGGCCAAAAAATGTCTGTCTATTTTTCCCCAGTCGTGGTTCTACCCTTCGGCGGAACCACGACTGGGTTTGTGCTCTCTGCTCGGAAGCAGTGAGCGCCCTCTACCCGAAGGCAGAGAGCTGACAGTGTCATAGAAAAGTCAGGCGAATGCCTAAGACTTTTTTTCTCGTTGTACCGCTCGTTACCGTCTTTTATAAAGTAGAGCATTCTATTCTCGGGGATGGCAGGATGTTCCACTATAACAAAAGTGTAGATCATTTTGAATTTACATCGATAATATTTTTTGTACGAGTAATTCAATTTAATCCATATAATTAAATTGTCAAATGTTGGAGACAATTTAGCTTTTTAAATCATTAAAAGTAAAAAAAAAATTCTTCTAAGAAAGATAACATGCAAACGAGTCTCCGCGTCTTGCCTCTAAACACCATTATCGTTATTTCTATGGGAAGTGCTCAGACGAACTACATTCCTTATCTCTACCAGTTCTAATCTTCACCCTAACCCTAACCCTGTCCGGCAATGGTACACGTACATTATAGCCAACCATGTTCACTTCCTACGTATTCCATTGGTGAGATGTAAATTCTACTCGAGCAGCTTCTTCCCAAGAATTACGTCTCTGTGAAAGTGAATCCCAAGAGGATGTTTTCACGTTCATTACACGCTTAACCTGTTCAAGTCTAGGAGTAACCGTTATCTTACCAACATATCGATATAAACTGTGTCTCTTACTCTGTAACATCTAGGCCTCGAGTTATTCCAAGGTATGACGATAAGCCACATCCGGTAGCAAGGCCTTTGATCAAGAGATTAGTGGTTTTGAGGAGCATGGAACCATCTCTAAATTGCTGTTGTTCCCAGGTCTACCTCACTCAGGGTGATAGCACTTGTTAGGGTCCCAGCTATGGGAAAATAGTGAATCACCAAACAAAAACAAAACACTATGAATGTATTAAAATACATTTTATAGTAAAATTACCAGCAATAAATTTTTATATTAAAAATTACCAACAATCGTTGATTATTGTTGGTAATTTTTAATATAAAATGCGTTTGCACTCACCTCAATGATTCAATTTCATAAAGGCGGTTACTTCAGACAATGAATTTATAGATGTGTTTCTATTATTTATTTTAAAACGGAACATAACCCATTCTCTAATATAAAACACTATTTGGCAAATATTTGACAGACATGCAACCTAGTCTTAAATTTTACTGTTATCCAGAATGCGTAACCTGCCTAACTAACAGAAAACACATTATCTGTGCACATGTATTATTTTACCGGCTGAAAGTTTGCCATTATACAAGTCTCCATCTGGAAGTTTTCCAAAGGTTGCGAATGATTTACAGATGAGATTTCTAAGTTCCGTATTATTGACAGGTCGTTTGAAATAGTGAAACGAATTAGTAAAATGTGCTTACTTATGAGGTGCCATTATTAACAAAGATTACGCATGGACTTACTTATGTGAGCACCCAATAACCGTTAAAAGAATAAAATATTCCGACTATTGAGCAACATAAATAGTCAAGCCAAAAACACAATGTTTCATATATATATATATTGTAATTTTATCATTACAATTGTTTATAAAAGCATTTATAACTATTCGAGCCAAAACACAACGTTTTCCCATATATATATATATACAATTAAGGCAGACACGTTATTTCATGGTAAATCGGAGTTGGGGTCTATTTCAGGCGAACCATCATCAGCTTCCGGCTTTAATTTAACAAAGGACTTTACACGAATATATATATTGTAATTTTATTATTACAATGGTTTATAAAAGCATTATATCACTACACAAAAAAATTCCTGTTTCAGAACATTATTGTTCTTTTTCAAGTGACACCTGCAACAGAACAATAATGTTAATTTTTTTGTATATATATATATATATATATATATATATATATATAAGGTGCTTTTTTGGGATTTTGTCATCAATGACATAGGATTCATTCCGCCAATCTTTTGGAAACGACATGCTGTACTGGTTGGCGGGAACTCTAATACTAGCATTAAGAGTTTCGGGTTGTCCCTCTGAGGACAGTTTGGTATGATTCGGAAAGAGTTGCATGAGTTTGATAGTGATTAGGACGATTCGGCAACTTTGAAAAATCACTCGTTCACCGCTGAATTTGTTGAGACAGGGCCTCTACTCAACTCTGAGGCCTACATCAAGTGTCTTGAAGAGATTAGTGCTGACCTGGGTTAAGAAAGTGGCTGCGGGAAGTCTCTATGCCTGGCAAATGAACTCTTCAACATGCCACATAAGCAGGAGAACACAATCATGACTATCAGACAATTTATGTGTCTATATCACGCCTTACATCTGGTTATTTTACTCCCCAGACTGGAAGGCCATCATCGCCTACGTCCTGAAGGGACAAGGTACATAAAAGAAGAACAGGACACCATAAACCATGAAAACCTAAATATCAGTATATAAACCAAAAAAAAAAAAATTACAGCCTTAGATACAAAGAAAAAACTAAAAATACAAGAAGCTATAATTATATAAATGTAATCAGCCCACATTCAACAAAATATTATTAAACACAGAAGACATCTTGAAGTGCATATGATATATTTTTGTAAGAATATATGATATTGTTATTTAAAAATTAATTAATTAATTAAATGATATAAAATAAATAAATAGCATTTTTAATTCCCAGAAGCTTGACATGACGTCACCTTAGACCATTTCAAAAGTGTGGCTTTCTAAATAATATCAAGATGCAGATGAAGAAATTTTAACTGCGATCCAACTGCGTGGAAAAGGGTTGGGTATATCATGTGCTACCTATTGAGGTCATGCGTTCCTTGGACGTCTAATTGTTTCCTTCTTTTTCAGTCTGATCAGCACTGACCAGAACCGAACGTGCTTCACATCGTCAGATCACGGCTCAACAGGAATCAGGTTGTATATGGTCAAGATCCCAAATAAACAAAGTCAATTGAACTAGCAACGCAATGTTATTTCCGACGTGTAACATATGTTTACCTTCCATTTTACGTCATTGATAACAGTTGCTAAGAGCACGTCGTGTATTGGTTAACGATCAAAAGCAAACGCTTTTGGCACAATGCTGAACATCTGACATGCAGTTGGAAAAAATATAACAAAAGACGAACACCTCTACACACACAATATAGGAAAAAACAATACCCTGTCTGGCGGCAAAAGCTGCTGATCGTGTCAGGGGTGGCAGTATCGCTTTAGCCACGAAAACTGTGTTACCTCTCCTGGTTGATGACTGGCGTGGGAAAGGGTATCGCACGCACTTTCACACATTTAGGTACAAAATAGCATATTGACACCACTTAGGTTGTTGATAATATCAGCAAAGCTGGAAAGTGCTTAAAAGAAATAACAAAATATTGTTTATTCACAACTACGAGCACAATACTCAACATCGAAATTGAACAAATATAATAAACAATTCAATTGACAGTCTTTTCTCGGCATCTTTTAATTATATATATATATATTTCTTTTTTTCTTTATTAAATCATTTTACCTTGAACGGAAAATTTTCACAACATTGAAAGTGAAGTGTTGTTTTCATAAAATCAAAAATTGAAGTGTGTTATTTTCATAAAATCAAAAATCGTTCAATAAATGTGTTTGTTACCATCATTACTACTTACCCGATGAGGCATTTTCTTTCAATTTTGAACTAAAATATACAATTGTGTAGTAGTTGTTTACCTATTCTAATGTAATAATTAATAATAATAATATATATATATATATATATATATATATATATATATATATATATATATATATGCACCTTATCTTCATTCAAACATGTTTCATTAAATAATGTAGACATATTGTGTCTATTTTTATAATCTTTTGTAGTTCACTAATGTTTCTTGATATTTATATGAAAGACGAGGAGATAGAAAGTTCTTAGATAAGTAAAAACTACGGTGCCTATATCAGAAACTAATTAGAAAACTAAATTATGATTATGTTATATAAATATATATATATTATTCTATTATATACTAGCAGTATAGCCCGGCGTTGCTCGGGTGTAATGAAAGTTTTAAAACTAATCCATGATCCTAGAGCTCAGACTCTTTGGACGTTGGCACAAAAGACTAAAAAGCAAGAGCTGTTTCAAGTTAAAGCAATAGCTGTTTCAAGTTAAAGCAAAAACCGTCGACTGAAAGAAAAATAAATGGGTGTAAATCAAATTTTGGTTTCCTGGTATCGATATCGAATTTCCTGCACTGAATTTCTTATGTATTTGTCCATGAGTGTATAAAATTTGATTAAAATCGGACCACTCCTTCTATAAGCCGATTTTTTGATTATCGATTTTCGATATTTATCGGGGGTACTTCGACACAAAACCTAGCTAAGAACACTCGCAGACGCTTATAGCACAACTATGTAAATTTTCAAGAAAATTGGTTCAGCCGTTTTGGAGTCTATAGTAACGGATACACACACGCAGACACACACAGACAAAGTTCCATTTAGAAATAAGTTTATATATATATATATATATATATATATATATATATATATATATATATATATATATATCCAGGTGAAGAAGATCCAAGGTTGTACGGTTTTGAGTACCGTGGCTTTTATTTTTTTATAAGCAGTGATCAATACAATAAATATTGTAGAGTTCAATATAATCATATATTTATGAATTAAATGTGCATTGTGACACGGAAATGTGTATGTTTCGAGATAGAATCTCAGTAATGTTGGGTGTTGGTTGTGAAAATGATTTAATTGCCAGATAACGAGATTCTATCTCGAAACATAGAAATTTCCGTGTCGCAATGCACATTTAATTCATAATTATATATATATATATATATATATATATATATATATATATATATATACTACAACCACGATCTTCCGTAGACTTACATGTCATCTTTCTGATCAGAATACAATTAAACAACATTTCTCTGAAAAAACATGTAGGCAATATCAGACAGATTTTGGTCAACAATACGGTGATCCTTACTCATACAGACAGTAGGAGGAACCTTCAGATATTGGAGGTCATGTATATCAAATCTAAACAACCAGCACACAATAAAATCACCTTTAAATCCGGACATAACAACATTATTACATTACATTTGAATACATGGTTTTGTTGTCATTTCGCGCTATCACGCGATGTGACGTCATAGAACAGCTTTGCAAATTTGCGAACTGCGTTTATTATTTTTGGTAACTGTTGCCGTTGCCAAGCGGAGTTTTATGTCAACACAAAAGAATATCGGCGGTAATGGTGGATGTTATTGTATTACCGTCTAAATAATCTCTCTGAAGATGGCTCATGTGAGCCGAAAGCTTAGAAGCAAATTAATAAAGCATTATCCAAATGTTGGAGAATTTTTGTCTTTATTTTCAACTGAAAATTAAAGCCAAAATACGACGTTTAGAACGGCTCATGATTAGACATGATTAGATATAATTGATATAAATAAGTTTGTCATTAACCTGATTGACTTTGCATTCAGCATCTCGACTACAAAGTTTCCTAGACCGACCTGTCCGTCCACTTTTCAGGGATTTTTTTAATCGTATCACCCCGAGCAAGGCGGTAACGCCACTGATGTGCAGGGGGCTACGTAATAGTGAAAAGATTGGAAAAGAGAAAGCCGGAAACTACATCCTAAACAGGGAACAAGGAATGAGCCTCTTAACCTGTTCAATAGACGTGGGTGGAGTGCGAACCGGGTGATAGATAGATCTATCAGCAATTTGCTCTATATTTGTAATGTTCTGTTCGAGATTTATGCCTATTTTATTAATTGTCCACACCTTTATTTATTCACCGATCGATATCTAGAGAGTGAGGAGCGATAAGCGTTCATTTTTTGGGGGTGGGGGCGATTTACCTTTTTACAGAAATTATATTCTCCCTCTTTTTCGATCTAAGTTTCTTATTACGCTTTTTTAAAACTTCGTCCGTTTTTACAACAATAATTATATGAAAAATGTCCCGCTATCGAAGTATCATTAGTTTAATTTAAATACAAAACTTTTATATTACAGGCCAGCTCTACTATACTATCGATTTGAAATGAACCGAATGATGAAAGAAAATTAGTGAAAGTCATTTGTACTTAATTAACTAGCATTGTGCAGATGTTACAATGAACCAGTTGCAATCTAAAATTGCTGATCCGAAATGACATTTCTCCTTCGTGCACCCAAACGAAGGATATTGGTTGGTATAATGAGGTGAAGAAAGGTCACGTAATATCAGTGGCCAGCTAACATCTTCTGGAATATCTGTTTACGATCATGAAAGAGTGTCCTGTTCATTCTATCTGCGTATTTAAACGGTTTGCCAGTGCGACGTTCAGTAGCGTTTTATTACTTGAAAATAAATAGGATTTCTCAAGATATGACTTTAACTCAATTAGAACCCAACGATAACTAAGCAATGAAAGTTAATAAGAAATTAACTTTACGTGTGTCTTTACAAGCCTTACACGTTGATTCTTCACACCATTTTGAAAGCATCGCATGTTTTATTACATCCAAATAAAATGTCTAATCACTGAGATATTCACAAACGAGATAGGGCTTAAAATGAAATTCTGCTCTTATATTTGGTCGGTAGCTGTCCAGTCCTCTCTTTGAAGTTTTGAGTTCAAAAGCTTCTCCGCGTCCTTCGGGGTCATAAATTATTACCTCTCTCACACAACCATCAGTCACATACAGAAATTTTAGTAACTGGGAAGTGTTTTAACAGAAGACGGAAAATGTGTCACTGAGATTCGAAAGCGAATTGACATGGCCAAAGATGTACTACAGAAACTGATTAGAGTATTGAGATACATGAAAATTTCATTGGAAACAAAGAAGAGAGTACTGGATTGTTATGCAATGTATTTCCTTTAATACGGAATCGAATGCTAGACAATCTCATGAAAGATGAAGGAAAGACTTAAAGCAACCGGAATGTGGTTCTACAGACGTATGTTCAGGATACAATGGATCGAACATGTTTGCAACGATGAGGTTTTGAATATTTGATTTTTTAAGCGCTGCTTAGATGTGATACAAGGCCGAAAGTATGGAGTACCCAGGGAGGATCAAACTCACTTCCCTGTGGTAATAGGTTCTAGCGAGATATTAAAACGCTCCGAGGTGCCCAAACGAGGTTTTGGAGTGGATACGAACGAAAATAAAAAACTTATTTTTAACATCAAGATAAGTTTCTGGGACATGTGATGAAAAAGAAAAACTTGGAGAATCTGATACTCACAGGAAATATAAGAGGCAAAGAGAGACGGGAGAAAGCAACGCATGATATACTTGATGGGCTTGAGCAAATGCTTGGTAGGGCAAGGTTTGGGAGGGTTAACAAGAGAAAGTGTGGTAAGAGTTACAAGGGATAAAATGTACGATAGGGAAAGACAGGATGGCCGACACCATGAAGAGATACGGCACAGAAAAAGAAGAATCAGGAAGGGATGGTTAAAAATGTTAGGACACATCTTGAGGAAAGAGAGCTTGAAGAATTTGACACTCACAAGCATGCTGAATTGATGAGGAATGAAAATAAGAGCTTACCTAACGAGCTTGTGCAAATAAGTGACAAAACAGGGACTCGGACAGCTAGTACAGGAACAAAAGTCTTGTTAAAAGCTATGAAAGGTAAGAATGTGCTGAGTTATGATTGCTTGAGCTCTGACCGACACAACGCATATAAGGAATGAAAATCTTTAAAGAAAAAAGTATTTAGTTAGTAAGCTCTTTGTTTAGAAAATATTTGCCTTTCGAGAGTACATTATTTTGTATGCTTGGAAAGAACGATGTGTAACTATTTAATAAAAGATTTCATACAACGCAAAGAAAAGAACACTCTACTGTTATCTAATACCAGTTCTCATATATGTCAGTAAATACTATACCATCTCATCAAATATAGAGAAGAGATATAAACTAACAAAAATGTATTTTTTACAGAAGGATGTTAATAATGCCATTCACTAGATACGTGAGCAGAGATGATGTTTTAGAGAAAGTGGAAACAACAAAAACTTATACGTAGCATCGGAAAACGACGCTTGAAATTTCTATGGCTCATATTTACCCGAAATTTTTATAAGTTTAAGATTTAATGTTTATTTCTACTTTATTCAAACGTACAAGATTATTCATTTGTTTTTTTTGTTTTTTTAATTGAGAGATTTGTCCAGGGTTCGGTGTAACTGGCTCTATTGTTTCAGATACCGGGACACAATTCATGGCTCGTGGATTTAAATTTTTTGTTAATCGTTAGCAGCAGAACACATTACAATGACCCATTATCACCCAAGATCAAACAGACAATCCGAATGGTTTCTCGATACATTTATAAGGGAACTGAAAAAGTCAGAGGGAGAGGAGCCAAACGAACTGATGCTACAAAAATTTCTGAGTGTTTTCAAAATAGCACCAAATCCGAACGTCTGGAATGTCGCCTAAAGAGTTGATACTATCTATGAAGATTAAGTAATTTTTTTAAATAAATTACTACCAGAAAGTAAGATGAGAGCATTAAGAAATAACAATATAAGTAAATACTTCAAACACTGGAGACAAGGTGTTTATTAAAATTTATCAATATGAAAAGAACTCTGGGAAGATAGCGTTATAAAAAACATATCGGCAAAATGACATACATGATACAGGGACAAAGGTGGGAACATAAGCGACACTTTAATCAGTTAAAACGAAGATTCACAGATTTGGAAAGTTTCTGAAAAGAATTACCTATGGAAATATGGTCTGACACGTAGCTTTTGCCTTACATTTTGTAAATTTAGGCTTGCCAATGAGGATAGTTTGCAACTATTTAAAGATTTTTTTGTCAATTATAAATAAATACACCCTGCATATCCTCATAACATACACTTCTAACTTCTTACTTCTATACACTTACACCCTCTACCCAATCGAAAGAGATATGACTGACTGGACAGAAGATTTTCCCGCAGTAGGTTGACATTACTTTCTGAAGTCGACTGGTTGCCAATCAAGGCTGTAGAACCAAATCTGTTCTCCTGATATTTAACCCATAGCTAGAGAGAAAAGAGAAGAGTTAATACCTTTATTAGGGTATTGCTCTTAAGTGAATGTAACGAATTCAAGTGGAATTCAAACTCAGCTGTCTCTTTACAACGCACATGCTATGATTGTGTAAGGAACAAATAGGAAACGTTTATGAATTCGACATATTTCGATTTTATTATCGAAGTATAATAAAGTATACTGAATACTGCTGCCACATCTGGTCAAGTGCCCCTGCTATTCTCTACTCCCATCACACCAGTATTTTCATTCCTTCTTACCCAATTCCTGACACCCCCTATAACCTGTTTCTTTTTTTTTGTCACTTTTCCTCCCATGTAACCCCTGTGCACCAGTGGTGGTGAGGCTGCCTTGCATGGTGTGAAATTAAAAAATTCATTTAATAATTCTAGTTTTTTTATGCTGGATCAGGATGGTAAGGAGTATTCAGATAATGTGCGTGTTTGCCTCTAGTAGATATTTTTTTTATCTATGTTTGGCGTTTGAAAGAATTTAAATTAGACCGGTTCTGTTTGTATGTTAACATAGATTAGGTTCTTTAAATATGTTTCTATAAAAGTTGGTGATATAATAAAGTGTGTCTGACGTGTGTTACAGATGGCAAAATATTTATCAAAACTCTTTCTAAAATCTATGTTCATTTTCTAATTAAAGTAGCATTTATAAAATCTAAGTTGTGGCATGTCTTGTTTCTCTGTGTAACGAGCGAGTTTAAATAGCTATTCTAATGTAGGTTTCGTTATGTTAGGAAAATGTTGGCTTTTCGATGTTTAGATGTTTGGCCAATATAGTTCTTTCTCAGGCCGTCGGCTTACGGCCTATCACGTTGAATACACCGGTTCACGCTCGATCACCAAAATTAAAGAATGTTGAGCCTGGTCAGTACTTAGATGGGTGACCGCTTTGGAATACCAGGTGCTGTAAGCGTTTAATGACGGATGTGCCTCGTGGTGCAGTGGGTATCGGCTCGGAAGGAGAAATCGGTGAGCCGAGTTCGAATTTCAGTTGAATAATTTGCATTCACTTAAGCACTGGTATCCTTGGGAAAAGGTATTAATCCGTCCCTTCCCTCTTGTTATGAGTTAAATAACAAGGGTAGGACTTGGGGACCCTGCCATTAAAAACAAATCCCAATGAATCTTGATACGCGAAAAGAAAATGTATTACTAGACACAAAACTTATATAAAAAAAACAACAATAAATTGTTGAAAGATAAATGTATTGCCAGCAATAAATAAATAACATTAAGTTGGCAAAAAATGATCCGCTGAGGTTAATATGCCATAAAAACAAAACAACCAACCAACATCAGGCCGTCACGTTTGCTGGACTAAAGTTTCTGAACATTTGACATATGTAAAATGTTTTCTTTCTTTTTATGCAATTTTCTTTTATTTTATGGGTTCATTTTTCAGCATTTTTCAGATTATTTTTTAGCTTGTGATTTGCGATCATCCTTAAGTCAGGTGAGATATTTCATCACATCAGCAACACCCTTTGGTTACAGGTTCTGTAACCTATCACAGGAGGGGCTATTCTCAAGATATTTCAGAGTTATCTCCCATAGTTACTCGAAGTGTTCCCTAGGGGCTGCTGATCTATTATAAAAGCCAGCGGGGAGACAATTTTGTTTCTTTTTCTTCCCGCTGGTCTGTTAGCCAGTACTTTTGATCACTCTTCATTCTCGCAGTGAATGACCACTTAGCCTCTGGACAAGTAAATCATACATTACTTCATTCTCGCAGTGAATGACCACTTAGCCTCTGGACAAGTAAATCATACATTACTTCATTCTCGCAGTGAATGACCACTTAGCCTCTGGACAAGTAAATCATACATTACTTCATTCTCGCAGTGAATGACCACTTAGCCTCTGGACAAGTAAATCATACATTACTTCATTTTCGCAGTGAATGACCACTTAGCCTCTGGACAAGTAAATCATACATTACTTCATTCTCGCAGTGAATGACCACTTAGCCTCTGGACAAGTAAATCATACATTACTTCATTTTCGCAGTGAATGACCACTTAGCCTCTGGACAAGTAAATCATACATTACTTTATTCTCGCAGTGAATGACCACTTAGCCTCTGGACAAGTAAATCATACATTACTTCATTCTCGCAGTAATTGACCACTTAGCCTCTGGACAAGTAAATCATACATTACTTCATTCTCGCAGTGAATGACCACTTAGCCTCTGGACAAGTAAATCATACATTACTTCATTCTCGCAGTGAATGACCACTTAGCCTCTGGACAAGTAAATCATACATTACTTCATTCTCGCAGTGAATGACCACTTAGCCTCTGGACAAGTAAATCATACATTACTTCATTCTCGCAGTGAATGACCACTTAGCCTCTGGACAAGTAAATCATACATTACTTCATTTTCGCAGTGAATGACCACTTAGCCTCTGGACAAGTAAATCATACATTACTTCATTCTCGCAGTGAATGACCACTTAGCCTCTGGACAAGTAAATCATACATTACTTCATTTTCGCAGTGAATGACCACTTAGCCTCTGGACAAGTAAATCATACTTTACTTCATTCTGCAGTGAATGACCACTTAGCCTCTGGACAAGTAAATCATACATTACTTCATTCTCGCAGTGAATGATGACCACTTAGCCTCTGGACAAGTAAATCATACATTACTTTTTCATTCTCGCAGTGAATGACCACTTGCTCTCTGGACAAGTAAATCATACATTTACTTCTAGTCTCACCCAGTAATTGACCACTTAGCCTCTGGACAAGTAAATCACATTACTTAGTCTCGCAGTGAATGACCACTTAACCTCTGAACAAGTAAATCATACATTACTTCATTCTCGCAGTAGACAATACTTAACCTCTGGACAAGTAAATCATACATTACTTCATTCTCGCAGTAGACCCTTGCTCCTGGACAAGTAAATCATACATTACTTCATTCTCGCAGTAATTGACCACTTAGCCTCTGGACAAGTAAATCATACATTACTTCATTCTCGCAGTGAATGACCACTTAGCCTCTGGACAAGTAAATCATACATTACTTCATTCTCGCAGTGAATGACACTTAACCTCTGGACAAGTAATCATACATTACTTCATTCTCACCTTTGAATGACCACTTAACCTCTGGATGATAAATCATACATTACTTCATTCTCGCGCTGAATGACCACTTAGCCTCTGGACAAGTAAATCTTGTTACTTCATTCTCGCAGTGAATGACCACTTAGCCTCTGGACAAGTAAATCATGCATTACTTCATTCTCGCACTGAATGACCACTTAACCTCTGGACAAGTAAATCATACATTACTTTATTTATATACGCAGTAATTGACCACTTAGCCTCTGGACAAGTAAATCATACGACGCTATTCTCGCAGTGAATGGCGTACTTCTTCTGGACAAGTACATCATACATTACTTCATTCTCGCAGTGGGCCATTGCTTAACCTCTGGACAAGTAAATCATACATTACTTCATTCTCGCAGTAATTGACCACTTAGCCTCTGGACAAGTAAATCATACATTACTTCATTCTCGCAGTGAATGACCACTTATGCTACGGACAAGTACATCATACATTACTTCATTCTCGCAGTGAATGACCGCCTTACTCTGGACAAGTAAATCATACATTACTTCATTCTCGCAGTAATTGTTGACCACTTAGCCTCTGGACAAGTAAATCATACATTACTTCATTCTCATGATGAATGATACATAGCCTCTGGACAAGTACATCATGCATTACTTCATTCTCGCAGTGAATGACCACTTAGCCTCTGGACAAAATCTGATATTTGCCATTACTTCATTCCTCGCGAGTAGACAATAACCGCCTCTGGACAAGTAAATCATACATTACTTCATTCTCTTGAATGACTAGCCGCCCTCAGATGATAAATCATATTACATTACTACATTCATGATGAGAATGACATAGCCTCTGGACAAGTAAATCATACATTACTTCATTCTCTTGCCTGAATGACCCTTGGCCTCTGGACAAGTAAATCTTTTATTACTTTATTCTCATGATAATTGACCATAGCCTCTGGACAAGTAAATCATACATTACTTCATTCTCGCAGTGAATGACCACTTAACCTCTGGACAAGTACACTCTTGCATTACTTCATTCTCGCAGTGAATGACCTTGCTTTCTCTGGACAAGTAAATCATACATTACTTCATTCTCGCAGTGAATGACCATAGCCTCTGGGACAGTAAATCATGCATTGCTTCATTCTTTCTGCAGTGAATGACCACTTAGCCTCTGGACAAGTAAATGTACATTACTTCATTCTCGCAGTGAATGACCACTTAACCTCTGGACAAGTAAATCATACATGCTTCATTCTCGCACTGAATGACCACTTAGCCTCTGGACAAGTAAATCATACATTACTTCATTCTCATGATGGACGACCACTTCAGCCTCTGGACAAGTAAATCATACATTACTTCATTCTCGCAGTGAATGACCACTTATCCTCTGGACAAGTAAATCATACATTACTTCATTCTATGATGAATGAACACTTAGCCTCTGGACTGACAATCATACATTACTTCATTCTCACAGTAATTGACCATAGCCTCTGGACAAGTAAATCATACATTACTTCATTCTCGCAGTGAATGACCACTTATCTCTGGACAATCACAATATACATTGCTTCATTCTCTAAGTGAATGACCACTTAACTCTCTGGACAAGTAAATCATGCATTACTTCATTTGCAGTGAATGACCACTTAGCCTCTGGACAATAAATCATACATTACTTCATTCTGCCGTGAATGACCACTTAACCTCTGGACAAGTACATCATACATTACTTTCTTTAAATGCAACTTGTGTGCCTGAAACAACATCTTCAGTTTTGCCCTATGCTTTGGGATAGTTGAATTTCCTAACTACGTCTTATTGTACATAAAGGTTTTATTCACTAGTACTTTTGAGTCTCTATTTACTTTAGGATGTCTAGGGATATACGGCAGTGAATGCCGGACAATATCATCGAAAATGAGGAGAAAACTGGAAGCGGCCGAAATGTGGTTCTACAGAAGGATGCTACCGATATCGTAGACTGAGCATACAAGCAACGACGAGGTGTTAGAAAGAATGGCAACAAAAATGAAATTGATGCTGAGCATTAGGAAGAGACACTGAAGTTCTTGGGACATGCAATGAGGAAGGAGAGCCTGGAGAACCTGATACTGATTGGTCAGATAGAAGGAAGGAGAGACAGAGGAAGGCAGCGGATAACATATTTGCAGGGCCTGATCAGGTGGATGACGGAACGGGGGTTGCCAGGAGCAACATGAGCAAACATACTAAAAGCCACAAGGGATAGGGAGACGTGGAGTGCCATGATCGCCTACGTCCTGAAGGAACAGGGCACATAGAAGAAGAAGAAGGGATAGGAAATTAAGAATTAAAATCAACCTTCTTCTGCATTTTTACAAAAATTCACAATGACGTGTGAAATCCTGGTTTTCCCCAAATAGAAAAAGAATTGACCATGTGCTTAAAGGAAAAGTCAAAACCAAATTCATAAGTAGGTGTTAGATTGGTTTTCTGACCAATAGAAACTTGCAAGACGACGACGACGGCGACCACGACCACATCGACGAGCAGAGTGGAACAGACAAGGGCAAGAGTGCGAAATTCTAAAGGACTATATAAATGGCTTCATCAGCGTCAGTCAGTGAGAGACTCAGCTGGGAGCATCGAAAGACACTGCTAAAATGTAACTAGAGAAGCCTCAAGTCAACTCGGACATCCGTTCTCTTTCTCTTTCCTTCTCGCGTGCTGATTCCTTTTACCTCTTCTTCTCAATCCAATGACATTCCCACCAAACAAACACATACATACGTCCGTACGCATATATCCTTTCAATAATTACTACTACGAACAATTTCTTCAACTCTCGATACATTTAACTTTATCACTGAACATTAATTTCTACGAATTCTTGTTATTCTTTTCTTTAATAAATTTCTACTTTAAGAAGATAAATGTATATTCTTACACTATTCTTTACTAATTCAGACATTTCAACCTGCAACCAATCTTCTGATGAAAACCTTCTGATAATTCTGATGATAACTCAGGGTAAAACTTGTAAGCTGTAGAGAGTTTGGTTATGTATGACACAAGGCGGAATTAAGAAACACTAACCATTCCCTATAGTTTCAGATTTACACCATAAGCCTTCCATACTTCCTTCTTACCCCTTTAAGATTTACGTTGTAAATCCGCTACGTGCATGATACTTTTAAAGTGCTCACATTTCATACCCCGTCAACCCCGCTACTAACAGCCCAAATGTACACATCAACTAAAATTGCTAAGGAAGAAACAGCCATACGGCGGATGACAGAATTTGTGAAATTAAGGAATTCTTTTTACAAAACACCAGAATACATTTAAAATATTGTCATAAACATTGCTCAGCAGTAAAGAAAAAAATTGGAACATGGCAGAGAATCGACAATATCGGGTTCATATCGTTCTTGTACCAATTATTTATATAGTTTTAGCATAGAAAAAGTGTTTAACGGATGAATACACCAAAATAACCCACCAGAAAAATGTATCAATGCATCAAATATTAGGTTGTCCAAAAAGTTCGTAAACACTTGCGAAATGGGTCTATCTGTTCCAGCACAATCGAGACAAGCGATGGGTTCAGAAACGGCAAGAGACACAGTCGGTTCCAAATCAAGATCGATTCGGCCAGAAATTCATGTTGTGCGTTTGGTGGAATTTTAAGGGATTGTGCATTTTGAGTTGGTTCCAATGGTCGTGCCATCAGTGCCGAACTTTACTGTCAGCAACTTGAGTGGGTCTACGAAAAGTTGAAGCAAAAGTACCCGGCTCTGATCAACCGAAAGCGCGCTTTGATGCAGCAGGACAATGCCAAGCCACACACCACCAGGAAGACCAAAGACAAGTTTGAAGAGCTGGACTGCGTTGAGGTCCTGACTGTGCTCCATCAGATTACGGCCTTTTCCGCTTTCTGAAGGGCTGCCGATTCGACTCGTTTGATGACGTCGAGGAAGCGTGTCAAAAATTCGTTGATTCGAAGCCGGTTGAATGGTACTTTAACCAGATCCGAATGCTTGCAGATCGATGGCAGAAAGTATTTGAAAATGATGGTCTTTATTTTGAGCAATAATTTTTGTTGTTTTTGCGAGTAAAATTTCAATTTTTTGCTAGTGTTTACGAACTTTTGGGACAACCTAATATCACAGATTTTTTTTTACCTCTTCAAATAGTAGCGATGTTTCGACAAGCTTATACGCTGCATGGGTTTATCTCCGCCTCATGAACTTAGTTTTTGTGTATATTAGACATTATTTAAATAGACTTGCCGATTACTTTCGGATCGGATCGCACTATTATCCACCCCATCTTGTTTGTTTAGTCTTTAAATTGTATTGTTCTCTTAGATGAAGAATTACCGGTGCTATTATAGCGTAAGGTCTACGTCAATATATCGTCTACCCAGGTTCAGCGTGGAGATCTACTCTTCCCCTCCTCTCACGTGGCCATCAGATCAGGTTAGGTCTAAATAAATATGTATGCACATACAATACTATATTCTAATTCGATGCTGCGGTAGACCTCGCGATATAGTATCATCAAATTACCATTATTAATTTGTGAGTAGGTGCTTTTGTCTACGGCTATATCGTGTTGAATACACCGATCACCGAAGTTAAGCATCATCGAGTCTGGTCAATACTTAAATGGGTGACCATTTGGGAATATCAGGTGTTGTAAACGTAAGGAAAACAACAAAAATAAAATTACCATCCAGGTTTGGGGGTTGGGTGCAGCGCTAACAACCCTGCCCCGTAAAAAACAGTTTGTTGCAGCAACAAAAAAGTTGGTGCCCTATGCATCATCTGGTTATGATGATGACATGATTTTAAGCTTATTGTTGATTCAGGTGTATGATATACTTTTCAAAAAACTTAAAGGTGCTTTTCTATTAAATATCATACACATTGATTGATTTATTTATTTCACGGTATATCAACACTTTGTGGATTATTTAAGACAGTAATATATTAAAACATTTTATTTTGCATTTTTGTTAGAATTTCCTCCCTTTTTAATAATGTTAAGTTTGAGATTTTATTTTATTTTTTTATTCAAAGTTAAAAATGATCTTTGAAATACGTTGATCTTTAAAATATTCTCATGAAAACTGTAGAATTGGTCACCCTGTGAAATCGAACTTAGGTTAACTTAATGATAATATGAATAGATTCAATTTTTATATTTTTTCGTTTTTGTCATTAAAGTAATTTTTTTGTTGTTGTTTTCACTTCATATTATATTCCAAATTTGTTTCCTGAGAATTGAGTAAAACAATGTGGAGTCAGTCATTTGAACAATAATTGTACTTGAACAAATAATTTCGTTAAACTGTTTTTGGAAATATACGTTGCGAGCTAAAATTCTGGATTTTACACCATAACTTATTTATACTCACTTGCTTCATAGACGTCTCTTGTGTTCACAGCAATCTCAAAACGGCTACTGCCCAAAAACGTACTGGCAATGTGTGTACTATATTCGGTTCATGGAAACTGTTTAAAATACTCTGAAATATCTTAAAGCATTTTTACTTTTTTTTTCTTGATTTTTAGCTCCATTTTATTTATGTTTTGGCTAAAACATTTAAGTAAAGTATTCTTTTAGCAAATAGACCTACACCTGTTTCTAAGGCAATTCTCAAAAAGAAAAAGAGAGAACAATCCCAAGAGATATAAGCGGACGATTCTAAAAGATACGAGAAGTAAAGCATTTCTCGCTTATATTATTCGACGTTTATATATGTGCAAAAGAAAACAAAAAACAAATCAACATTTTCGAGTCAGCTATTACGGAATAAAAAGTAATTCTATATATATAAAGGAAAACTTAACACGTCATTTAAGTTGGTTACGAATTATAATTCATTTCAATGAGCTTAATTAGCTCATTTCATCAGACCACACAATATTCCTTCCATTTGGTACAAAACATTTTGCCGGAATAAACATTTTCTTTAACTGAAGAGAAAGATAAAAAAAATAAAAAGTAAAAAAAGTAAGAAGAAGGGAAAAAGAGAAAAAGAGAAAAAGAGAAAAAGGAAAAGCGTCAGGACATTGATCAGGCGTCAGATCAGCTGGGGGTATTCATACCAGTCGTGAAGATGCTGACCGCTAAGTCATTAACAGTTAATTTCTAATTCCATTGATACGTGTGTATGTGTAACCCCATAAATTAACACCCCCATGCACACTAACTTATATCCATATACACATATGCGCACATCCCCATATATACATACAAATGTAACTGTGTTTATGCTTACCGACCTACACTTTTTCATGTCTCCATACGGATCTTGCGTTCGTATACTCACATATATACATTTCATAAAGTCGGGATTTCCGTGCGTATAAATAGAGTTATATATATATATATATATATATATATATATATATATATATATATATATAAGTATGCTAGTAATTCTCACACATACTCCCAAAATACGCATATATTTTCATACTTACATACATTTCCACATCCATATGTATATATACTCATAAATTTGTTCTTCATACATACAGTCATCTATTTATATCCACATACAATTATTGTGTTCTCACACTCGAAATTATATGAGGAGCGGATCCATGCATACATGTACACGCATTCATACATACATACATATATATATATATATATATATATATATATAAGTATACAAGCAACTTTTTATATACCCGTATACATAAAGACAAGGTACGCCTGTGTACATTTATCTTACATATATATATATATATATATATATATATATATATATATATATATATATATATATGTTGGTATGACACGGTGCTGATAGCAGACGCGGAAAAGAAAACTGCAGGACCTTCTACAGAATTTGGCAAAAGAAAGTGAAAAGAAAGGATTGAGTATAAACGTCAAGGAAACTGAATCTATGATCATCATCAAAAAACAGGAAACCAATATGTCAACTGCAAGTTGGGGAATCTAAAAAAAAAGTAAAAAAAATCAAATACTTAGGAAGTGTTTTGACAGAGGATAGAAAATTCGAAACGGAGATTCAAAGACGTATTGGCATGGCCAAAGACACATTTCAGAAGCTAGCCAGAGTACTGAAAGACAGGAAAATCTCATTTGAAACAAAGAAAAAAGTCCTGGATTGCTATGTGATGTATGTTCTTCTGTATGAAAGTGAATGCTGGACAATATCAAAGATGAAGGAGAGGCTTGAGGCAGCAGAAATGTGGTTTTACAGAAGGATACTGAGGATACCATGGATGGAGCACATGTGCAACGATGAGGTGTTGGAAAGGAAGCAAACGAGAAGAAAACTGATAATAAATATCAGAAAGAGACAAATGAGGTTCCTGGAACACGTAATGAGGAAGGAGGGACGGGAGAACATGATACTCACAGGTCAGATAAATGGAAGAAGAGATAGGGGAAAGCAGCGCGAGACGTACTTGTTAGGTCTGAGCAAATGGTTGACAGAGCGAATCTTGGAAGAGATACCAAGAGAAAAGATACAGAGCCAAGTGGAAGTCCATGATCGCCTACGTCCTGAATGGACACGGCTCATGCAGAAGAAGAATATTAGTGTGTGTGAATGATAAAATGAAATACATTTCCGTTTAAACTGCTAGCAAAATAATGTATACAAATATTAAGTGAACTTTTTATAAATAAATAAATAATTTTTTGAAAATAAGTTAATGGTTAGAATATTTTATTGACATAATATGTATTAAAATACTAAATATCTATGTATTAAAATTATTACAATATCGTAATTAAGTAATATAATATTTAGAAATATTAAAACATATATAAAGGCATTCTATTTTATTATTATAATTGCAATTATGTTAAAATACCGTATTATATCATGACAATGTTACAATTAAATAATATAGATAACATTAAGAAACACTAAAATATACACATATATTAAAGTATTGGGTATAACAAAAATTTAGCGGTTGTAAACTTATTGCAATTAAAGGTAAGTATTATAAATATTAATTTATACAACATAGAGAAAATTGTAGAAAAATTTTAGAGATATTACAAAAATATTTTTAGAAATTAAAAAATGTTTTTAATTATAGGTTCTTGAAAATCTCTGAAGATATTTATTAAAGTGAAACATGTTAGATTAAAGACCCTCTTTTCTTACCTGTTCTTTACTTATTCTATTCATCTTTTTGGATTTTAATCCATATATTCAACTAACATATATATATATATATATATATATATATATATATATATATATATATGCAGTAAAATTTGAGAAAGAATTGGTAAAATCCGGAATAAGGTTGGTAAATAATCCAAGATCCTAGTAATATCGTTAAAATATTAAAACTGATCCAATAGAGAGCTCAATGCAAACCAATTCAATTTACAGAGCAGATATTTCTTTATTTGTCTGTCAAGTCAGATAAATCTTAGTGGGAAAATAGCCATTTTCAACATGTAATTTTAAAGCTTTCATTCTTTGACTCCTTATAAACAGAGTATGAAGAAAAATTCTAAGCGCAGAGGTTAGCTTAGGTAATGGAAGGGGTTTAGATGTATTGGTTTTCATTGGGTTGGGCTGGGAGAAGGCATTTAGTAGTAATTCCTCCTTGGTAGTGGGAGGCATGTGGCCTGACCCTAGGGTTAGCAGTGGTAGGTGGTGGGGAAGTCACTGCTTGGCCAAATTAATTTTTTTTAAAAGTTTTTATTAGGACTAATTGGGAGAATATATATTTCATTAGTAAACGAGTTATTACACAACACAGGTTACTACCCTTTGGTGTCTTCAGGAGATTTACAATAATAATAATAATAATAATAATAATAATAATAATAATAATAATACTAGAAGTAAATCGCTTGAAGACACCAGATGGTAGAAAGCTGGGTTGCGTAATAACTCGTTTACATATGAAAAATATTCAAAAGTTTTACAATATAATTTGTTGTTTTAATACAACTGTGTACTGGTCTAATTTAATTATGACCGAAAACTAAGTAATCAATATATATATATATATATATATATATATATATATATATATATATATATATATATATATATAAACCAAACATCCCTTTCCACATACCTTTTGGAAGCTAAAGGATTCAAAACAGAAACCCAAAGTAAAATGGAAAATCCTAGAAAAACTAGAACTTGCAACTCACTTAACGACATCTTCCCTTTATATCTAAGTGAAAAACTACACATTCTTCAGTACCCTAACAGCAATTTATTAAACCGTAGAGACGAATTAGCAGTAATATGCAAACATCGCAAATATTTCTCGCTAAAATTTAAGTAAACAAAAAAACACCCTAACCACGACCCCCCCCCAAAAGAAAACACAAAAAATACACACAACCTACCCTATAAATAAGCAGAAAAAGAAAACAAACCCTATACAATACCAACAAAAAAAATAATGAGGTTGTAGCAGAATAGTAGATAAATAAATAAAATATCGACACGATAAAAAACAAAAAAATAAAAAACAAAAAAGCACACACCCCAATACAAAATAACATAAATTAAATTAAGAAGAAGCCAACCCAAAAACAAACCAACATCTACCAACGCCTAAACTAAATAACAACACAAAAGGCGCCAGCAGCCTAAACTCTCTCAAGATAAATAGATTAACCTATCCTGAACTCAGCCACAAACAAAAACTTAACCCTAAGACCTTAAAAAGGTCAACAGAACTCAAAATACAGACCAACCCCTCTAATACTCAAAAAGGAAAAACACAAATCCAACACAAATAAACGGGCTTTTCAACTAGATAATTCTCATTTCTAAGAAACCACCTGAAGATGAAGCCAACAACATAATGGGCTGGCTTCGAAACATGAAAATGTTTGTGTAGTGATACTATGAATTTATAAAACATTGTAACAACCATTACACTATATATATATATATATATATATATATATGTATGTGTGTGTGTGTGTGTGTGTGTGTGTGTGTGTGTGTGTGTGCCTGAGTGTATGTGGGTTTACATTTATATATATATATATGTGGGTTTATATATATATATATATATATATATATATATATATATATATATATATATATATAATTTTCGTTACAGGAAACTGACAAGGTACCACATTTAAGTCTTTTTTTGTGTTCGTACAAGTGTTTTCTTTTCTGGATATAAAGTGAGTCAAATGGGTCCAAAAGTCCTGCAAATCTGAGAGCTTTGATTATCTATTACAAGACAGGACTTCAAAAGCGGATCCACGATGCAGAGATGAGATACTTCAGACATCGGCTTAGTCATTCTTATAAATATCGTGTCTTGAATGAAGAGGTGCGGAGAAATGAGAGTCGCTAAAATGTTTTTAACGACGTGTTGCGCACTTATAAAGAAAAAAGAAGATTGGTCGATATGTCTTCGTAGACATATCACGAAACCATCCTACAAAGAACGATACAAAGAGGAAAAGAAAGGTCGGATGGCTTCGTCAAATAGATACAAGCGCTGGACAACCACCGTGTCAAGTGGTGGCCTCTTATTGACCAAGTCATAAAAGAGCGCAGCTACGAACCAGATGGGTTATGAGACAAAAAAAAGTGTGGGTTGATGGATCCAATGCAAGTAAACACGAAAGCAATAGGTAGCTCAGACATTCACCTAAAGGGGACTAAAACAATAACACACGGAACATTTCGGCAAGTGAAGCTTTCACCAGAAAGAAATAAGTAGCACCAGAAATATCCACCTCAAAGGGGGTCTACGCTGATTCTTTTTGAACTGATCTGATCGGATTTAACATCTTTCCAAATTGGAGTTACATTTCTACCTGCCATATTCTTTATAATTTTTCTTTGTTATCTGGAAAATGACCAGGTGATTCGTTGTCGTCACAAAAATTTAATCCAAAAGATTTTTAATTTAAAAGTAAAGTTTATCTACACTAAACGTACAAACTGCGACTCCAAACTAAACGAAGATATACTGAGGCGACAATAGACATCAGTAGGGCATTCATTTCTCTCTAGTGGAGATATTTATCTATAGTTTCTTTTATTTTAATTCACATTATTTGACATTACTATGTAAGGATAAGACATTAAGAACGAAAAACATTTTAGGAAAAAACCAAGGTAAAATTGCACACAAGCAAAAGTGGATTCAAATGACTATTCACAAGTCAGTACGAAAAGCAAATCCTGAATCCTGATTGGATTAAAAACAAAAAAATCATGATGATGTTATTTCACACCTAAAAGACAAAATGCTCGCTGGAGCCGGACACTTGACTAGATGTAATTACTTAAGAACAAACTGTGACCGGTTAATAGAGTCAGGGATGGAAACAGAGAAGACGACAAGCTAAAATGTAACGAGTGAAGCTTCAAGATGACCCGGACATTTGTCCTCTTTCTCTTTCCTTCTGATTCCTCTTACTTCTACTTCTCCACCCAAAGACATTCCTACTGAATACATACATACTTACGTACGCATGCATATACTCTTTCAACAATTACTACTACGAACACTTCCTACAAATCTTGATACCCTTAACTCAACTTTATCATTGAAAACAAACTCTACCCGTAATTTCTTAGTAATGTTTCTAATTGCATATTAGCTTCTACAATTTGTGTTATTCTGTTCTTTGAATAAATTTCTATTTTAACATACAAAATGTATATTTTATTCTTACAATATTCCATACATTCAAACCAGCCGACAACCAACCTTCTGATGAGAACCTTCTGATAATTCTGCATAGAACTTGTAAGCTGTAAGGGGTTTGGTTATGTCTGACACAACTATTTAAGAAATATTGAGCTTAGTAATTACCCATTCTCTTTCTACAATTTTGAATTTTTTAATGGAGCCCAACCCAAGGAAGGCAATAAAGCCACTAAGACACAATGAGTTACTGAGTTTAAAATAAATAGAAAACAAAAAAATATTACTAAAGAGCGAGAATAAAAGAAGAGTAATCAGATGGACTGCTGAGAGCGATTGACGTTGTGTTTAATGTTTTGCAGATTAACTTTGGCTGGAAAACATGGATTCGGAAGGGAGTTCTACAAGCAAGATGTTCGAGACAAAACTGCTAGCATACAATTTACGGTTACAACTAGCCATCTCAACTGTATATCGATGAAACTTCGTCATCCGTTTAGTACTGTGCTTAAAGTCTAGGTAAAATAGCAAAGTGCTTATCCAAACAATTACCAGAAAAAAGTACTTGCAGAAAAGACACAGGGAGTCGACTTTACGGCGGTGGAAAAGTAACCAAAGCACTTCAGAATAATTTATCTAATACACTGTCTACCAACCAAGGCTCGAGAATACAGTCCGTGGTTTAACCGAACTGTGGGCAAGACAACAGTTCATACAATTTCTAAGGGTATTAGTGCAAATAGAATAGAATTAAACAAGAATTTGAACTGTTAAACAAGATTAGATTAAGCTAGGTAAATAACTGTTCATGCTTTTTTACAGTAAGATTCATCCTATACAAGTTTTTGGGGCCACTTGAGGTAAAGGGTTACGTTAATGTGTAGTTTATAACGATAAAAAAGGAAGGTGACTGTTAACTGTAGACTTGAAGAAGATTGTAATGATCGGGAAACATCCTAATGTCTGCTGTTCACAGGAAAATGCTGTTCGAATGGAACGTACTTCTCACCAATGGAACACGGAGGGAATGGTGATTTGTTGCAATATAAATGGAACGACGGGTCCTAGTTGTAAAGGTTATCCCTAGTGGAACCAATGAATGTAGTTCGAGCACGTTCCATGAAAGTAGCGACACAGCAGTGAGAAGCTCGTTACATCCCACCTGTGAGGGAGAGGTTAGCGGGTGGAAAATAATTCTTCACGAAAAAGGGATCGGAGACGCCTTTGAACCCTATCAAGACTGGAAAGTGGGGACTGGGTATCTTCCACCTAAATATGACAACAGTACTTCATTTTTGGCCTGGTCTGCTGCTTGCACAGATAGAGGATAGCATGAGGGGTCAGATATTTCTTGAAGCGGCACAGAGGAGCCGATCGTTTTACGTGTATTTTTAACGATGGGTCGAATTTAAGAGTTCCAGTTTATATCTGGTGTGAGTTTGAGAACCAATATTCCCTTCAAGGTACGGTGCCTCCTCGAGGGCATATTTGTTCATCATGACTGGCAGTAGTTCGTGATTGATCGGCAGTAATGTTGTAGAGAGATTCTGAAAGATTTCTCTGACAAAGAGAAAATTAAGAATCCTGAAGATTTGGATTTTTTAAAAGAATGAAGCAATTTGTTTTGAACTTCATGAAGACCGAGAAACATTTTCCCCAACACTGCAAAAATATGTTTTATTAGTGCGCTGAACCCATTCTCGGAAACATTAACAAGGAATAAAATTAGGAAAACGTTTCTTTACAAAAAAGCCAGACGTTAAAGATAAGATTGTATGTTAACATATAATTACAAAACATTCTTTTTTATTTACAGTTTCCAATGAATTCTTTTCATTGAGTGATTCCAAGGGTTTCTTTATGTAGCGCCTTTGCTATGAATGTTTGACACACATTTGACACTTTTCCATTGTTTTGCAAAAGAGTTTATTAAATAATTTCAAGAGATATATTGATTTCTGCAGACGAATTTCTTCATTTTTAGCTTCGTTTTTTTTTGTTTTCTGGTTTTGCTGCTAATTCCAAATATTTCGTTTCAAACACGATTTTCTATTCTTATTTTTTTCAAAAAGGATATGTACTAAGGTTTATATAAAGAGTAAAGCTTCTTTTCCCATTTCGTATTTAACAAATAAATATTGTGGTGAGTGTTCATGTCTATCGATACGTGGATAATATTTTACCTACACTTCCTGGCGATATGAAAATTGTCAATGGGTGAGCAGATTGTTTTTTTCACGAACAACGTTTTTTATTCGGAACATTTATGAAAATATTTTAGCAAATATAAATCCATTATTAAGAACGCATAGTGAGAATTAGTGAGAACCGTTTTTTTTTTTTTGGTTATTTAATACTGCTATAAAGCGTAGCAGATTTAATGTGCTTCGGCAAATGGATGGCAGGGTTGGGGGAGGGGCTAACAAAAGAAAGTACGTTACGAGCCACAAAGGATAAGGATAGGGTATGATCGTCTACGTCTTGAAGTGACATGGCACATAGAAGAAAAGATTTATAAATAACTAATCAGTATGGAAAATAGGTGGATTCATACCTAATCAGAATTTGATAAACTAATAAAAAATTATAAAGTGAGGGATCAATTTTACATCATAACCAATATATAAACTGATCACTCATTTTTTGGCCATACTATTTTCTATAAATTTATATTCTAGATTTATGGGTTTGAGCAAATGAATGGCAGAGCAGAGATTGGAAGGAGTAACAAAGGAAAGGGTGTTAAGAGCTACAAGAGATAGGGAGATGTGGAGAGCCATGATCACCTACGTGTGAAGGGATGGATTCATCCATAGTCAGAGGTGGATTCATACCTAATCACAATTTGCTAAACAAATAAGAAATTATAATGTGGGTAAAAAGTTGGGGATCAATTCTATATTATAATCAATATATATGCTGATTTCTCACTTTGTGATCATGTAAGTTTCTACGCATTTATATTCTAGATTTATGGGCTTGAGCAAATTGATGTCACAGTAAAGTGCAGAGATAGGGCAGGAAAAGTGCGGGTTCGTCAAGGACACTGGAACAAGGAACGCCATATTCATGATTAGGATGCTCTCTGAAAGGGCATTACAAATGAAGAAAGACTTGTACCTATGCTTCATTGATTACGCGAAAGCATTTGACAAAATACGACACAAAGAATTGATGGAGATGCTAGGCAACCTAGACTTTTTCCGCAAAGATATAAGAATAATCAAGAATCTCTACTGGCAGCAAACGGCCTGCATACGGACAGGTAACGACCTCAGTAGATACACAAAGATAGAAAAAGGCGTAAGACAAGGATGTGTCTTTTCACCGGATTTGTTCAACCTATACAGCGAGAATATTTTGAGGACCCTAGATGACACGCCAGGATTTGTTATTGGAGGCCACACCTGAAAAACATAAGATATGCGGACGATACAGTGCTGATTGCGGACACGGAAAGGAAACTACAAGACCTCATACAGAAAGTAGCAGTGGAGAGTGACAAGAAGGGACTACAAATAAACTTTAAGAAAACTGAGTGCATGGTCATCAGCAAAAGATACAACCCAAAATGCCAAATACAGGTGGGGGATAACAGAATCAAACAAGTACAAGAATTTAAGTACCTAGGAAGTGTTCTAACAGGAGATGGAAAGTGCGACACGGAGATCCGAAGGCGAATTGGCATGGCAAAGGACGCGTTCCAGAAGATGAGCAAAATACTAACACACAGGAAAATCTCAATAGAAACGAAGAAAAGAGTGCTAGACTGCTACGTGATGTCAGTTCTTCAATACGGCTGTGAATGCTGGACAATATCATCGAAAATGAGGACAAAACTGGAAGCGACCGAAATGTGGTTCTACAGAAGGATGCTACGGATATCGTGGACTGAGCATACAAGCAACGACGAGGTGTTGGAAAGAATGGCAACAAAAAGGAAATTGATGCTGAGCATCAGGAAGAGACAACTGAAGTTCCTGGGACATGCAATGAGGAAGGAGAGCCTGGAGAACCTGATACTGACTGGTCAGATAGAAGAAAGAAGAGACAGAGGAAGGCAGCGGATAACATATTTGCAGGGTCTGATCAGGTGGATGACGGAACGGGGGTTGCCAGGAGCAACAGGAGCAAACATACTAAAAGCCACAAGGGATAGGGAGACGTGGAGAGCCATGATCGCCTACGTCCTGAAGGGACAGGGCACATAGAAGAAGAAGAAGAAGAAGAAGAAGCAGAAAAGAAAGGGTGTTAAGAGCTACATGGGATAGAGAAATGTGAAGGGAAACGGCACATAAGAGAAGAGAAGATTTTTGCAATTGTGTAGCGCCAGAAAGCATGAAGAAAGATTACCCTCACTAAAACCTAAATATTTCATTCGATCGAAATCATTTTTAATCATTGACGGCGGTTGTGCGAAGCTGCCATTTTAGGTATTTCTGAACGAGTTTGCTAGTAGTTAAAATATAAACATGAGTGTCGGATGAAGAAATCTGAAATCAAAGACAGCGTAACCCAGAGAGTACGTTATAAAAATTCAGGTGCTCATCTCTTAAATCTTCGTTCCTTTTTATAAGTTCGCGAGAATTTACTTTCCGATTGAGTGAAATAATTTATTTTCTGTTGTCGCTCTTTGATTATAAACTCATTTCGAATTCGCTCCTCAGTAATCCCAGATCTCTTTCAGAAAACTCCCAAAATGGATTTAGAAAATGTTTAATTGGTTAATATTTATTTTGAAATCATCTTCCATGATGAAACCCTATTCATCAAATATTACAAGTCTTCTGCTTTTTCATTCACTTACTGTTAGGCTTTTCAATAATATCTAAAGTCATAAACAAATTTAGTACAAGGATGTCAGTTTGTTATAGTGGGACATCCTGCCATCCCCGAGAATAGAATGCTTTACTTTATAAAAGACGGTAACGAGTGGTACAAATAAGAAAAGTCTTAGTCATTCGCCGGACTGCTCTATGACACTGTCGGCTCTCTGAAGCAGAGAGCACAAACCAGTCGTGGTTCCGCCGAAGGGTAGAACCACGACTAGGGAAAAATAGCCAGAGATTTTTTGGCCCGGCTACATGGCCGGGAATACCCACTATAAAATGACCATGTGTCACATCTGGTCTTGCGTGGGAAGGCTAGTAAATACGAAAAAGTCTTAGGCATTCGCCGGACTGCTCTATGACACTGTCAGCGCTCTGCCTTCGGGTAGAGGGCGCTCTCTGCTTCCGAGCAAAGAGCACAAACCCAGTCGTGGTTCCGCCGAAGGGTAGAATCACGACTGAGGAAAAATTTCGAATTCGTTCCTCAGTAATCCCAGATCTCTTTCAGACCGCCTGCAGTATCTCTCTCACCGGTGTGACGTGGCTTCCCTGTGCCTCTTCTATAAATACTTTCATGGCTTCTGCTCTGACGAACTTAAATCACTGGTGGCCCCTAGATGTGAATTTGCACGAGATATTAGATTGCCAACTAGGTCCCACCCTTTTACAGTGAAACCGATGAGATGTAACCGCAATTTCTACTCCAACAGCTTCTTTCTACGTATTTCCCGCCTGTGGAATTCCCTAGCGCATGCTTGCTTCCCCGACGGCTACAACCTCCAGGAGTTTAAATGTAAGGTCAATAGACACCTCCTAACACACTAACTCACTCCCACTCTCTCCAACTCTCTCCCTATGTACATCTTAAATCGTCTATCACCCTCCTTCTGACATTTCATATACCCAATCGCTCTATGTAAACCCCTGTGCTATAGTGGCAGTGGAATGCCTTGCTTGGGGTGACACGATTAAAAAAAAATTCCTATACCCAATCCCTCTATGTAACCCCCTGCGTTATAGAATGCCTTGCTTGGGGTGACACGATTAAAAAAAAAAAGAAAACTCGCAAAATGGATTTGGAAAATGTTTGTGAACTATAGACCGTAATTTCAAAACTAACATTTGCCGTGCTACGAACATATTCCTAACCCTAACCCTTCCTCAGCCCGTATTCCAATAAGTTCCAACCAAGCAGCTTCTTCTGACAAATCGCTGTTTCATGAAGCCGACTTGAAGAAGATCTTTCAGCGATCGCCGAATTCATTACCCGTTCATGTCTAGGGTTTAGCCGTTTTCTTCACCAAATGTCCGCGCGTATACTTTGCCTCTTGCTTTGTAGCTATCTTACTTGAGTGGGTCTCAAGTCTTGTACAAAATGAACCTCATTATGTGTGTAAAACATTTTGGTGATGATTTACTAACACCGATCCCGAAATTACATCCGACAGATTGGGAGGTTTTGAGAAGAGTAGAAGCACTTCTTAATTGTTGTTCCCGGGTCCACCTTAATTCATAGTGGTAGCACCTTTTAGGGTCCAAGCTATGGGCTAATAGTTGACCTTAAACTTTGGGCAAAACACTATGAAACATAAAAATAGATTTTCATAGTAAAAAATGTTATCAGTATATTTTTTAAAAAATGTATCAGTAATACCATCTTGAAGAAATATTACCAGCAACACATTTGACTCTCGACAAAAATCATCTTTTAAAATATGTCAATGAAATCTTATCTAAAGACAGATTTCTTACAAAGAATATATATTTTATTCATATGAATCTATAGTAAAATTGTTGCGGCATTAAATAACCCATTGAGTTTGATATGCAAAAAACAAAAATTATCCAAACCAAATCAAACCAAATACCACTCAAAGGTATTGCCTTGGTTGACGGTTATCTGAGGCATGAACAGGGATATTATATAGAATGGAAAAGGCGATCATATCACGTCCCAGAAAATGCAACCTGACCTGGATTTATAAGGCTAATTTTAGTTAGTAATACATAGTAATTCATGTAAGAATTACTGGCAAATTATTGCTACTATAAAAACAATTTATATGTATTTGTAATTATTTTGCAACAATAAAACTCAGAAAATAATTATCAGAAGTAAAAAATAAAGCAAGCAATATGTAATATTTTACATTCAACAGCAAAGGTTAGTAATTCATAGTAATTCATGTAAGAATTACTGGTGGATTAATGCTACTATAAAAACAGTTTAAATGTATTTGTAATAATTTTACAACAGTAAAAGTCAGGAAAGAATTATCAGAAGTAAAAATAGACAAGGAATATGTAATATATTACCTTCAACGGCAGAGGTAATTGACAGATACAAACGGCCGTAGATAAGGTTAACAAAAGAGAAAGGTGGTCGGCAGATACACCCGGCTGTAGATAGTGTCAACAAAGTGCAAAAACAAAATTCACAACAGACTATCGGCTTGAAAAGCAATGGATAACCAGAAGTGATTGAGACACATCAGGCCGTAGATAACGTCAACAAGCGACAACCAGAAAGAATACGAGTTTTGAAACTATATAAAGTCTAGAATTTTATAAAATCTATATATTCAGTCAAACAATCTGATTTTTTAAAAATCTTCAAATACTATCCTACAAAAAAAAAACAATAGCAACTCAAAAGTTTGCAATACATGTTTTTCCACACACACACACACTCACACACACACACAGACGCACACACACACACACACACACACACACACACACACACACACACACATATATATATATATATATATATAGTTACCTGAATTAATAAATATACATATGAAGGTGCAGACAGGTATAATATTATTCTTCAGGTGTTAATAATACGGTGCTTAATTTACTATGCACTATATATATATATATATATATATATATATATATATATATATATATATATATATAATAGTTTCACCCCAAGTAAGGTGGTAACGCCACTGATGCGCAGGTGGCTACATAAGAGAGTAAAAAATTAGGCAGGAGGACAGACCAGTTTCAGTGGGTGTCAGAGAAAGGGCAAGAGAAGGATGGTAACTTAAGGTTGAGAGAAAGAAAAAGAACAAAATATACGGGATGATGTAGAAATGTAGCTGATGGAGTGGAATTATTGGCTGCATTTGGTTGATCTAACTGTAAATTTGTGGGACCTTTTTTGCCAGTCTGGTTGCACGAGTAGGTTCTTATGTAGAGGACACCAGTGACCTAAATTCGACGGAGCAGAAGCCATGAAAATGTTTGTAGAGGAAACTACACTCCACCAGGTGAGAATGGGACTGGAGTCGAGCTGCCAGGTCGAGACCTATCACATTACAGATTCTCCTTTAGAGCCTGTCGAGAACATTAAGATGAACAGCAGGGGCATCTGACCAGATTAATAAATATACATATTGTCTTGGCACGAATCAGAGTTACATGCATTATGAAATTATCAGGTGCATATTTCATACTGACAGTTTAATAGATCTGAATTTAAGTTCACTCGATGTTCATGGGAATTAAATCTCATAAAGTTATGTTACTGATTTTTAATAATAACGAAAGATTTAATTAGACAAAGATTAAATGGAGATAAGAAAATTAAAATTACACACACACACAAACACACATACACACACAAACATATATATATATATACACACACACACACACACACACATATATATATATATATATATATATAATTTACATTTAATTTATATTTAATAAATTATATTTAATTTACTTTAAAAAATATGTTTTAAATGTAAATCATTTTCACAACCAACATCCAACATTGCCTGATGACGAAATTCTATCTCAAAACAGAAATTTCCTTGTTGCAATGTACATTTAATTCACAATTATATGATTATATTAAGCTCTTTAATATTTATTGCATTGAGCACTGTTTATAAAAAAATAAATGCCAGGGGACACAAACTTTGGATCCTCTCCACTAAGATTTATATATATATATATATGTGTGTGTGTGTGTGTGTGTGTGTGTGTGTGTGTGTGTGTGTGTGTGTGTGTGTGTGAATTACGTTGTTAAAAAATTAACATCCGATTTCAGAAATATAAATTTATTTTTGAAAAATTAACTGCAAAAATTTTGAAATTAGTCAAAATAATAGCCTTGACCATATATGCACATCTGCCATTGATCGGCAAGTGTTTTTATAAATTGTCTATAAAATGATGTGATGCAGTAAAATGCTGTGATGCAGTAAAATGCTGTGATGCAGTAAAATGCTTGAAAGCTGATTCCGCCTCTGGGTCTGACCTAAAGATTTTACCATTTAAAATGTACTTAAGTGCTTAAAAATGATAATCAGTCGTCGAAGGATCAGGGGAATATGGAGGATGTGGTAAACTTTCGTATTCCATATCGGTGAGTTTTTGCAACGTCATTCTTGCAACTTATGGCCACGCATTATCGTGAGGCAGAATTAAACCATGTCGATTCACGAATGCAGGTCTCATTTTCTGCAGGCGTGCATGCATTTCAGCAAGTTGATTGCAGTAAATTTTTTGCATTAATTCTTGGATTGGCTTCGTAGTGGATAACACAATTGGCAGACCACGAGACTGTCATCATAATCTTTTACTGATACAACTTTGGATTTGGGAAATGTTTGGGGGAACTCATCATGATCAAGCCATTGACGTGATTGTTTACGGTTATCATATTATTATTCGGTCAAGAAAGGAATTACTAGTGTTATGCCGAAAGAGAATTGAGAACACTTCAAAACGCCTAGGTTTTTGATCTTCATTGAGATCATAAGGAATCCATTTATCAAGATTTTTAACCTTGCCAGTACTTTGTAAATGGCGTGAGACTCTTGCAGTGCTGAGGTCAAGCGTCTGAGACATCTCTCTGACACTTTAACCAACAACTGCTTGCAAGTGAATGACCGTCCTCTACCTTCTTCATATTCAAGACTCATATCACCAGTACGGAATTCCTAGAATCACCTTAGCACAGTCCAATCACATGTGGACCCATATCCATACGCTCGGTTGAAATCGGCAGATGTTTCAGAGGTACTTTGCCTAAGTTTGAATTCATGCCAGATAAGTAAACGTAAAATAATGTTTTGATATGTTCATAATTGTGGTGATACCGAGCAAAGCGATGGACCGGATGTTTGCACTCTCAGAACCACAAAGCAAATAACCAAAACTGGACTTTGCGCACCCGGCTCCACGCATAAGTTCCGGCAGAAACCCAAAAATTAATAAATATCAAATTCCTTTTATTTATCATCCTATGGGAAGCCCAGAATTAAATACGGATGTGAATTCCCAAATGACCTGATGGGACCCACAAAGATGAAATAAAAAGCCAACACAGTAACATCGCCAGAGTTGAGAAAATGCGAGCATAATTAGCACGTCCCTTGACCTCATTAAGCGATCCACTATACTCGCCTCACCTTTCCCTCTCACCTTCTTCTTCGCTTTCCGCATTACTTTATTTGTAAAAAAAAAACCTTAATTGAAATCCTTGTTTCCTGTTTAGGATGCGGTTTCCGGTTTTCTCTTTTCCAATCTTTTCACTCTTTTCCTTTATTATTCTTTTTTTTCAATTGGAGTAGATAGACTAAACTATCGCCCGGTTCACACTCTACCCACATCTATTGAACAGGTGAAGAGGCTCATCCCTTGTTTCCTGTTTAGGATGTGGTTTCCGGCTTTCTCTTTTCCATTCTTTTTACCCTTACGTAGCCCCCTGCGCATCAGTGGCGTTACCGCCTTGCTCGGGGTGATATGATTAAAAAAAAAAATGTGTGTAGATAAAAATGTTGTTTCTCTTCTACATTTGATCTTCTTGTTTTATAACCCCTTTTAATAACTTATAGTGGGCTATCTACTAACGAGGCCAACTTCAGTTAATCTGTTTCAACACACAACTACGTTTCACTAGAACGGATAACCGACTATATAATTAAGAGCTTCTATCTTTCAAAAATATTTCTGCCTAAGGATAAGTAAAAAAAATTATTAAATAGCAGACATTAATTATTTTGTATATCAAAATTAATCTAATATCTACGGTGAACTATGTTAAAATGGCTTTTCAAAATACAACACATCGAGCGGCCATTATCTTTGTAACAACCTAATATATATATATATATATGGCCTATACTATTGTTTTCCTGTATTGCAAAATTCCCCCAAATCCGATAATACCTTAAAAATCAGATAAGAAAAATAAATTTGATTATTAAATCTTTTTCGCTCATAAACACTGATTTGGGGATGATGATTATTTACCAATTCTCTGTCTTCTTCCCCAGTCATTCGCCATTTTAATTTTTGTAATAAATGTTTATCTCCACTTTGGCATCAACCTTCACAAATCTGACAATTAAAGTCGTTAGACACTTTGATTCAATTTTGTTGAGTTTATGTTCGACTTTTTTTATACAATCATTGTTTTATCTGAAATATAATGTTTTATATTCTAAAGCTGTTTTTCCTTCCTAAACAATTTCGTTTAGCAGTTATTTGCTTTTATGTTTATGAACAAATTTTATACAACAAAATGGCAATATATATATATATATATATATATATATATATATATGTGTGTGTGTGTGTGTGTGTGTGTGTGTGTGTGTGGGTGGGTTGGGAGCTAAGAAATGTGCTTTCGAATTTCTAAGGTGTTTATTGTCAATTAATATTCATTTTCTACTAAATTTTATTTAATCTTATTGCTGTTGTTCTTATTATATTTAAAGTGTTAGATATAATTGTTTTTTTATCAATTATTATTGATTTCTGAGGAAATTTCTTGTTTTTTCTTGCTTTAATTAAAAATAAGCTTAGACTGTAAAAAATTGCTTGACAAAGTATTATCAGTAATTATTAATTTTTAATTGATATTTCTTTTATCTTTTGTCTTTTATCTCTTGCTATTATACAAAAGTCACCGTAATCTTTTTCAAGAACGTTGATTCAGAACCATTTTTAATTTTGACGAAGCAACTTAACAGCTGACTGAAGAAATGTTTAGTAAGCTCAAGGAAGCTGTTGTGGAACCCAGACTCCCCTCAACATGGACTCACCCACTGCTATATTAATAGGTGTGTAATAGTAGTAAGGAAGAAACAGACAGTAGCACTGTGCGTATGACCGCATTTGACTACCAAGGACTAGACTGGATTCGTAAGCACTACTTATTTGTACCTTCTTCTTTGTAACCTGTTCTGTAAATACATCTTTCTTTAACCTTCACCTCGTGTTCCGTGTTATATTTCCGTGGACCCACTTTTGGCACCACATTAATTATGATCTCCATTTTTGTGTAATTTAGACGACAATTTATTCATTGCGTGCTGTACTTGATTTTCAATATTATTACATTCCAGTAGAATGTTAGCCTGTCTTCTTTGAAAAATGGAGATGAATATCTAATATGAGAAATAGACGAAGAGAGAGAGAATGAAAGGCAAGAAGAGAAGAAATTGACATGGAGAACAATGTTTAAAGACGAAGAAATGAGGGAATGTGAATGGGAAATAAAGAAAAATATTTGAAAAAGAGAAAAAGAGAAAAAGTAAAAGAGAACTAGAGAGCAACGTTTGAGAATGAAGCAAAGGGAGACAACGAGAAATAGGAATGAAGTGGAATCTTTAAAAAAGAGGAAGAAACAGAAAATGAATTCGAAATAGAGAGATATATTTGCAGATGAGGAAGAAATTGAAAGAGAAATAGACGAGATGTCGGAAAATGAGAAAGAGATTGAAGGAAATACGAAATGAAAAGAAATGTTTAGAATTGAGAGAGAAATAAAGAAAAATGTCGGAAAAGGAGAATGAGATTAAAGGAAATAAGAAATTAAATTGAAAGTTTAAAAATGTAGAGAGAAATGGAGAGAATTGTTAAAAATGAAAGAGAAATAGAGAGAAATGTCGGAAATGGAGAAAGAGATTAAAGGAAATAAGAAATAAAAAAGAATGTTTGAAAATGAGAGAGAAATGGAGAGAAATGTCGGAAAAACAGAAAGAGATTGAATATATATAAATAGGTGTGTGATAGCAGTAAGTGTGAGAGGAGAGCAGACAATAGCACTGTGCGCATGACCGCAGTCTACTACCAAGGACTATACTGGATTCGTAAGCTCTACTTTTTTTTTTTTTTTTTTTTTTTTTTTTAATCATCTCACCCCAAGCAAGGCATTCCACTGCCACTATTGCGCATGGGGCTACATAGGGGAAGGTAAAGAGAAGGAGTGGATAGACATAGGGAATGTCAGGAGAAAGGTGATAGATGAGTAAGGATAGCGAGGATGAGTGTCGGGCAGATGGGAAGAGTGTTTGATAGAATGGGAGCAGGTTAGTGTGTTAGGAGGTGTCTATTGACTTTACATTTAAACTCCTGGAGATTGTAGCCGTCGGGGAAGCAATCTTTTGGAAGAGAATTCCACAGTCGGGAAGTGCGAGGAAAGAAACTGTTGGAGTAGAAGTTACGGCTGCATTTTATCGATTTCACTGTAAAAGGGTGGGATCTAGTTGCTAATCTAGTATCTCGTGCAAATTCGTATTTAGGGGGCACCAGTGATCTAAGTTCATCGGAGCAGAAGCCGTGAAAGTATTTATAGAAGAGACACAGCGAAGCCACGTCTCGCCGGTGGGAGAGAGACTGCAGGCGGTCTGCCAAGTCGGTATCTATCACATTACAGACCCTCCTCTGAACCTTATCGAGAAGCCTGAGGAGAACAGCAGGGGCACCCGACCAGATATGGCAGCAGTATTCAATGCACGGGCGGATGGTAGATTTGTAAATGTGCAGGATAGATTTAGACGGAAAAAACTTCCGGGCCCTACACAGAGAACCGACTTTCATAGCAGCGGATTTAGCAATGGATTCGATATAGTCATTCCATTTGAGGTCCGCTGAAAGTGTGAGACCAAGGAGGCGTAGTGTTTTACTCTCTGGGAGGCAAGCCTGGTCCATGCTAATGGGAGGTAGGTGAGATTGTCGATGATGGTTAATTGACAGTAGCTTCGTTTTAGAAGCATTAAAATTTACTAGCCATTTCTTACCCCAGTCCAATATGGATTGGAGGTCTTTTTCAATCTCGGCTGCAAGTTTAGCTTTGACGCCTACACCAGATTTTTGTTGGAGGCGAGAGTAAACTGTGGTGTCATCGGCGTACAAACCTATTTGGGTTCTTATGGAATCAGGGAGATCATTAATATATATCAGGAAGAGTGTAGGACCTAAGATGGAGCCTTGGGGGACACCTGCGTTTGTATGGTAGTTCTGAGAGGCATGTCCGTTTAATACCACTTTCATTGTGCGGTTAGAGAGGAATGACTGGATTAGTTCAAACAAATGTCCAGTTATACCATAGCTCCGCAGTTTACATAGAAGGCCAGCATGCCAAACTCTGTCGAACGCCTTAGATATATCCAATGCAACGGTTCGAGCTTCGCCATTCCTGTCGAGTGCCTGGTATATGTACTCGGTGATGGTCGTTAGCATATCAGCAGTAGACCTGGTGAAGCGGAAACCATATTGCTTGTCCGAGAGGAGCCTGTGTGCTGTGAGATGCTGAACCACCTCGGCGTTGATAATGGCTTCGAACACTTTGCCAAAGATCGGAAGAAGGCTGATAGGGCGGTAATTTGCAGGGTCAGAGGGTTCTCCAGTGTTTTTAAATATAGGAACTATAGAGGAAGATTTCCAACAGGCAGGAAAGCAGGAAGCAGATAGGCAGAGGTTGTAGAGCTTAGAAAGGATAGAGGAGAGTTCAGGGGCACATTTCTTTAAGACTATGGTTGGGATTCCGTCACCACCGCTCGCTTTGTGAGGGTCAAGTTTTAAGATAATCTTAGAGACAAGCGAAGGTGTAATGTGGACATCATTCAGTTGTGCCTCGGTTCTAGGTGAGAAGTCGGGTGTAAAAACTCCAGACGAGTCCAGACTCGAATTGTTCGAGAATCTGCGGGCAAAACATTCAGCCTTATCTGCTGGGGAGGTGAGGACCTCAAATTTGTTGATTAGCGGGGGTATTGTGGACTTGCTCTTGTTAAGTACTCTTTTACAGAGTCGCCAGTAGTCTTTAGAGCCGAATTTAGAACATGCTATGCGTTGCTTCATTCTGGCAGCAAACAACATCTTAGCTTCGTTAAGTACCCTTTTACACTTATTACGAGCTGAAGTGAAAAGGCGCCTGTTTTGTTCCGACGCATAGTTACGATAAAGTCGGAAGAAATGATTCCGGTGGGCAATGGCAGCCGAACAAGCGGGTGAGAACCATGGAGACGAATGAGATTTAAGCTGGAATTTCCTAGCAGGGATGAAGGCATCAATGCCAGCCTTAACCCAGGAGGAGACCTCGGATGCACATTCTTCGATGGGAAGACTAAAGACGTTGTTCCAAGGGATGTCACAGAGGAAGTCTCTGAACGAATCCCAGTCTGCTCTTTGATAGCAGTATGATATTCTACTTATCTGTGTTTCATGGGTCGGGCGGGAGTGGAGTGAAATATTGACGGACACTACAGTGTGGTCAGAGTTTCCAAGTGGGCAGAGTTGTCTGGTAGTGCAAGAGTCTGGGATGGAAGTGAAGCAGAGGTCTAGAAGTGAGTTCCTTCCGTTAGGGTTGTCGGAGAAACGCGTGGGGAAGTCCACTACTTGCGTAAGGGATTGGGTGATTGAAAAGTTCATGGTGTGGACACCAGCAGGGTCAGTGACAGCGTTCTTCAGCCACTTGGTGTGGTGGGCGTTAAAGTCACCAAACACGAATACATGGGCAGAGGGATGGGTAGAAATGGCTTTGTCAATATTGTCAGAAATGATGTCAAGTAACGAACAGTCAGGGGATGAAGGAGAGCGATACAGAAAGAAGAGATAGCTAATCGAGCTGAGAAGTGAGAGGCGGAAGCACATGAAAGAATGATCTGGGGATTCAAAGGATGACACCCTAGCTAAGGGAAGGTGTTCGCTGACATAGACACCAAGCCCATGCATATGAACATTGGAGTCCTTCCTGAAGAGGGGAAGGTAGCCAGGAACGCAGAACTCAGATGAGGGGATAGAAGGGTTAAGATTAGTTTCACATAGGGCTAATATATCAGGTGAGTTATTATGGAGGAAAGAATCTACGCTGGGGAAGTTGGTGCGGATGCCGCGTATGTTAGTGAAAGAGATGCAGACAGGTTTGGGCGTTTTCAAATGAGCTGGTTTAGTTTTGTTATTATGTTTGCTTTTTTCCATAGTAATTCAGTTAAGGAGTGGTCTTAGAATAGAATCAGTCGGTCAATCATTTGCAACTTGTGAAGGATGGAGACTGGCGCGGCCTACAACATAATGTGGCCTCGGGGTTGCCCACCGAACGTTCATGCAGGGACGCCCGTCCATGCGCGATATGGCACTACAAGAACCCCGGTATTATTCAACTGTTGATCAGAGCAGCCTCTCAAGACGCTACGCAAGAGTTCGGGCTCCTAACTACCAGTCGGAAGCAGCAACCAGGAAACTGCCAACCCGGTACACTCAGAATGAAAAGACGTTGCCACCATACTCCGTAACTGCATACTGTAACTTATTTGTACCTTCTTCTTTGTAACCTTTTCTGTAATACATCTTTCTTTAACCTACACCTCGTGTTCCGTGTTATATTTATGTGGACCCATTTATGACCGCGGTCTACTACCAAGGACTATACTGGATTCATAAGCTCTACTTATTTGTACCTTCTTCTTTGTAACCTTGTCTGGAATACATCTTTCTTTAAACCTACACCTCGTGTTCCGTGTTATATTTCCGTGGACCCATTTATGACCGCGGTCTACTACCAAGGACTATACTGGATGCATAAGCTCTACTTATTTGTACCTTCTTCTTTGTAACCTTTTCTGGAATACTTCTTTCTTTAACCTACACCCCGTGTCCCGTGTTATATTTCCGTGGACCCATTTATGACCGAAGTCTACTACCAAGGACTATACTGGATTCATAAGCTCTACTTATTCGTACCTTCTTCTTTGTAACCTTTTCTGGAATACATCTTTCTTTAACCTAGACCTCGTGTTCCGTGTTATATTTCCGTGGACCCATTTATGACCGAAGTCTACTACCAAGGACTATACTGGATTCATAAGCTCTACTTATTCGTACCTTCTTCTTTGTAACCTTTTCTGTAATACATCTTTCATTAACCTACACCTCGTGTTCCGTGTTATATTTCCGTGGACCCATTTATGACCGCAGTCTACTACCAAGGACTATACTGGATTCATAAGCTCTACTTATTTGTACCTTCTTCTTTGTAACCTTTTCTGGAATACATCTTTCTTTAACCTACACCTCGTGTTCCGTGTTATATTTCCGTGGACCCATTTATGACCGCGGTCTACTACCAAGGACTATACTGGATGCATAAGCTCTACTTATTTGTACCTTCTTCTTTGTAACCTTTTCTGGAATACTTCTTTCTTTAACCTACACCCCGTGTCCCGTGTTATATTTCCGTGGACCCATTTATGACCGCGGTCTACTACCAAGGACTATAGTGGATTCATAAGCTCTACTTATTCGTACCTTCTTCTTTGTAACCTTTTCTGGAATACATCTTTCTTTAACCTACACCTCGTGTTCCGTGTTATATTTCCGTGGACCCATTCATGAACGCGGTCTACTACCAAGGACTATACTGGATTCATAAGCTCTACTTATTTGTACCTTCTTCTTTGTAACCTTTTCTGGAATACATCTTTCTTTAACCTACACCTCGTGTTCCATGTTATATTTCCGTGGACCCATTTATGACCGGAGTCTAATACCAAGGACTATACTGGATTCATAAGCTCTACTTATTCGTACCTTCTTCTTTGTAACCTTTTCTGTAATACATCTTTCTTTAACCTACACCTCGTGTTCCGTGTTATATTTACGTGGACCCATTTATGACCGCAGTCTACTACCAAGGACTATAGTGGATTCATAAGCTCTACTTATTCGTACCTGCTTCTTTGTAACCATTTCTGGAATACATCTTTCTTTAACCTACACCCCGTGTCCCGTGTTATATTTCCGTGGACCCATTTATGACCGCAGTCTACTACCAAGAACTATAGTGGATTCATAAGCTCTACTTATTCGTACCTTCTTCTTTGTAACCTTTTCTGGAATACATCTTTCTTTAACCTACACCTCGTGTTCCGTGTTATATTTCCGTGGACCCATTTATGACCGCAGTCTACTACCAAGGACTATACTGGATTCATAAGCTCTACTTATTTGTACCTTCTTCTTTGTAACTTTTTCTGTAATACATCTTTCTTTAACCTACACCTCGTGTTCCGTGTTATATTTCCGTGGACCCATTCATGACCGCGGTCTACTACCAAGGATTATAGTGGATTCATAAGCTCTACTTATTCGTACCTTCTTCTTTGTAACCTTTTCTGGAATACATCTTTCTTTAACCTACACCTCGTGTTCCGTGTTATATTTCCGTGGACCCATTTATGACCGCAGTCTACTACCAAGGACTATAGTGGATTCATAAGCTCTACTTATTCGTACCTTCTTCTTTGTAACCTTTTCTGTAATACATCTTTCTTTAACCTACACCTCGTGTTCCGTGTTATATTTCCGTGGACCCATTTATGACCGCAGTCTACTACCAAGGACTATAGTGGATTCATAAGCTCTACTTATTCGTACCTTCTTCTTTGTAACCTTTTCTGGAATACATCTTTCTTTAACCTACACCTCGTGTTCCGTGTTATATTTCCGTGGACCCATTTATGACCGCAGTCTGCTACCAAGGACTATAGTGGATTCATAAGCTCTACTTATTCATACCTTCTTCTTTGTAACCTTTTCTGGAATACATCTTTCTTTAACCTACACCTCGTGTTCCGTGTTATATTTCCGTGGACCCATTTATGACCGCAGTCTACTACCAAGGACTATACTGGATTCATAAGCTCTACTTATTCGTACCTTCTTCTTTGTAACCTTTTCTGGAATACATCTTTCTTTAACCTACACCTCGTGTTCCGTGTTATATTTCCGTGGACCCATTTATGACCGCAGTCTACTACCAAGGACTATACTGGATTCATAAGCTCTACTTATTCGTACCTTCTTCTTTGTAACCTTTTCTGGAATACATCTTTCTTTAACCTACAGCTCGTGTTCCGTGTTATATTTACGTGAACCAATTTATGACCGCAGTCTACTACCAAGGACTATACTGGATTCATAAGCTCTACTTATTTGTACCTTCTTCTTTGTAAGCTTTTCTGGAATACATCTTTCTTTAACCTACACCTCGTGTTCCGTGTTATATTTCCGTGGACCCATTTATGACCGCGGTCTACTACCACGGATTATAGTGGATTCATAAGCTCTACTTATTCGTACCTTCTTCTTTGTAACCTTTTCTGTAATACATCTTTCTTTAACCTACACCTCGTGCTCCGTGTTATATTTACGGGGACCCATTTATGACCGCAGTCTACTACCAAGGACTATAGTGGATTCATAAGCTCTACTTATTCGTACCTTCTTCTTTGTAACCTTTTCTGGAATACATCTTTCTTTAACCTACACCTCGTGTTCCGTGTTATATTTACGTGGACCCATTTATGACCGCAGTCTACTACCAAGGACTATACTGGATTCATAAGCTCTACTTATTTGTACCTTCTTCTTTGTAACCTTTTCTGTAATACATCTTTCTTTAACCTACACCTCGTGTTCCGTGTTATATTTCCGTGGACCCATTCATGACCGCGGTCTACTACCAAGGATTATAGTGGATTCATAAGCTCTACTTATTCGTACCTTCTTCTTTGTAACCTTTTCTGGAATACATCTTTCTTTAACCTACACCTCGTGTTCCGTGTTATATTTCCGTGGACCCATTTATGACCGCAGTCTACTACCAAGGACTATAGTGGATTCATAAGCTCTACTTATTCGTACCTTCTACTTTGTAACCTTTTCTGTAATACATCTTTCTTTAACCTACACCTCGTGTTCCGTGTTATATTTCCGTGGACCCATTTATGACCGCAGTCTACTACCAAGGACTATAGTGGATTCATAAACTCTACTTATTCGTACCTTCTTCTTTGTAACCTTTTCTGGAATACATCTTTCTTTAACCTACACCTCGTGTTCCGTGTTATATTTCCGTGGACCCATTTATGACCGCAGTCTACTACCAAGGACTATAGTGGATTCATAAGCTCTACTTATTCATACCTTCTTCTTTGTAACCTTTTCTGGAATACATCTTTCTTTAACCTACACCTTGTGTTCCGTGTTATATTTCCGTGGACCCATTTATGACCGCAGTCTACTACCAAGGACTATACTGGATTCATAAGCTCTACTTATTCGTACCTTCTTCTTTGTAACCTTTTCTGGAATACATCTTTCTTTAACCTACAGCTCGTGTTCCGTGTTATATTTACGTGAACCCATTTATGACCGCAGTCTACTACCAAGGACTATACTGGATTCATAAGCTCTACTTATTTGTACCTTCTTCTTTGTAACCTTTTCTGTAATATATCTTTCTTTAACCTACACCTCGTGTTCCGTGTTATATTTCCGTGGACCCATTTATGACCGCGGTCTACTACCACGGATTATAGTGGATTCATAAGCTCTACTTATTCGTACCTTCTTCTTTGTAACCTTTTCTGTAATACATCTTTCTTTAACCTACACCTCGTGTTCCGTGTTATATTTACGGGGACCCATTTATGACCGCAGTCTACTACCAAGGACTATAGTGGATTCATAAGCTCTACTTATTCGTACCTTCTTCTTTGTAACCTTTTCTGGAATACATCTTTCTTTAACCTACACCTCGTGTTCCGTGTTATATTAACGTGGACCCATTTATGACCGCAGTCTACTACCAAGGACTATACTGGATTCATAAGCTCTACTTATTCGTACCTTCTTCTTTGTAACCTTTTCTGTAATACATCTTTCTTTAACCTACACCTCTTGATCCGTGTTATATTTACGTGGACCCATTTATGACCGCAGTCTACTAACAAGGACTATACTGGATTCATAAGTTCTACTTATTCGTACCTTCTTCTTTGTAACCTTTTCTGGAATACATCTTTCTTTAACCTACACCTCGTGTTCCGTGTTATATTTCCGTGGACCCATTTATGACCGCAGTCTACTACCAAGGACTATACTGGATTCATAACCTCTACTTATTCGTACCTTCTTCTTTGTAACCTTTTCTGGAATACATCTTTCTTTGACCTACACCTCGTGTTCCGTGTTATATTTCCGTGGACCCATTTATGACCGCAGTCTACTACCAAGGACTATACTGGATTCATAAGCTCTACTTATTCGTACCTTCTTCTTTGTAACCTTTTCTGGAATACATCTTTCTTTGACCTACACCTCGTGTTCCGTGTTATATTTCTTGTGGACCCATTTATGACCGCAGTCTACTACCAAGGACTATACTGGATTCATAAGCTCTACTTATTCGTACCTTCTTCTTTGTAACCTTTTCTGTAATACATCTTTCTTTAACCTACACCTCGTGTTCCGTGTTATATTTACGTGGACCCATTTTGACCGCAGTCTACTACCAAGGACTATACTGGATTCTTAAGCTCTACTTATTTGTACCTTCTTCTTTGTAACCTTTTCTGGAATACATCATTCTTTAACCTACACCTCGTGTTCCGTGTTATATTTCCGTGGACCCATTTATGATCGCGGTCTACTACCAAGGACTATAGTGGATTCATAAACTCTATTTATTCGTACCTTCTTCTTTGTAACCTTTTCTGGAATACATCTTTCTTTAACCTACACCTCGTGTTCCGTGTTATATTTCCGTGGACACATTTATGACCGCAGTCTACTACCAAGGACTAGACTGGATTCATAAGCTCTACTTATTCGTACCTTCTCCTTTGTAAACTTTTCTGGAATACATCTTTCTTTAACCTACAGCTCCTGTTCCGTGTTATATTTACGTGGACCCATTTATGACCGCAGTCTACTACCAAGGACTATACTGGATACATAAGCTCTACTTATTCGTACCTTCTACTTTGTAACCTTTTCTGGAATACATCTTTCTTTAACCTACACCTCGTGTTCCGTGTTATATTTCCGTGGACCCATTTATGACCGCAGTCTACTACCAAGGACTATAGTGGATTCATAAGCTCTACTTATTCGTACCTTCTTCTTTGTAACCTTTTCTGTAATACATCTTTCTTTAACCTACACCTCGTGTTCCGTGTTATATTTCCGTGGACCCATTTATGACCGCAGTCTACTACCAAGGACTATACTGGATTCATAAGCTCTACTTATTTGTACCTTCTTCTTTGTAACCTTTTCTGGAATACATCTTTCTTTAACCTACACCCCGTGTCCCGTGTTATATTTCCGTGGACCCATTTATGACCGCAGTCTACTACCAAGGACTATACTGGATTCATAAGCTCTACTTATTCGTACCTTCTTCTTTGTAACCTTTTCTGGAATACATCTTACTTTAACCTACACCTCGTGTTCCGTGTTATATTTACGTGGACCCATTTATGACCGCAGTCTACTACCAAGGACTATAGTGGATTCATAAGCTCTACTTATTCGTACCTTCTTCTTTGTATCCTTTTCTGTAATACATCTTTCTTTAACCTACACCTCGTGTTCCGTGTTATATTTACGTGGACCCATTTATGACCGCAGTCTACTACCAAGGACTATAGTGGATTCATAAGCTCTACATATTCGTACCTTCTTCTTTGTAACCTTTTCTGGAATACATCTTTCTTTAACCTACACCCCGTGTCCCGTGTTATATTTCCGTGGACCCATTTATGACCGCAGTCTACTACCAAGGACTATACTGGATTCATAAGCTCTACTTATTCGTACCTTCTTCTTTGTAACCTGTTCTGTAAATACATCTTTCTTTAACCTTCACCTCGTGTTCCGTGTTATATTTCCGTGGACCCACTTTTTCACCACATTAATTATGATCTCCATTTTTGTGTAATTTAGACGACAATTTATTCATTGCGTGCTGTACTTGATTTTCAATATTATTACATTCCAGTAGAATGTTAGCCTGTCTTCTTTGAAAAATGGAGATGAATATCTAATATGAGAAATAGACGAAGAGAGAGAGAATGAAAGGCAAGAAGAGAAGAAATTGACATGGAGAACAATGTTTAAAGACGAAGAAATGAGGGAATGTGAATGGGAAATAAAGAAAAATATTTGAAAAAGAGAAAAAGAGAAAAAGTAAAAGAGAACAAGAGAGCAACGTTTGAGAATGAAGCAAAGGGAGACAACGAGAAATAGGAATGAAGAGGAATCTTTAAAAAAGAGGAAGAAACAGAAAATGAATTCGAAATAGAGAGATATATTTGCAGATGAGGAAGAAATTGAAAGAGAAATAGACAGAGATGTCGGAAAAGGAGAAAGAGATTGAAGGAAATACGAAATGAAAAGAAATGTTTAGAATTGAGAGAGAAATAGAGAAAAATGTCGGAAAAGGAGAATGAGATTAAAGGAAATAAGAAATCAAATTGAAAGTTTAAAAATGTAGAGAGAAATGGAGAGAATTGTTAAAAATGAAAGAGAAATAGAGAGAAATGTCGGAAATGGAGAAAGAGATTAAAGGAAATAAGAAATAAAAAAGAATGTTTGAAAATGAGAGACAAATGGAGAGAAATGTCGGAAAAACAGAAAGAGATTGAATATATATAAATAGGTGTGTGATAGCAGTAAGTGTGAGAGGAGAGCAGACAATAGCACTGTGCGCATGACCGCAGTCTACTACCAAGGACTATACTGGATTCGTAAGCTCTACTTATTCGTACCTTCTTCTTTGTAAACTTTTCTGGAATACATCTTTCTTTAATCTACACCTAGTGTTCCGTGTTATATTTCCGTGGACCCATTTATGACCGCGATCTAATACCAAGGACTATACTGGATTCATAAGCTCTACATATTTGTACCTTCTTCTTTGTAACCTTTTCTGGAATACATCATTCTTTAACCTACACCTCGTGTTCCGTGTTATATTTCCGTGGACGCATTTATGACCGCAGTCTACTACCAAGGAGTATACTGGATTCATAAGCTCTACTTATTCGTACCTTCTTCTTTGTAACCATTTCTGGAATACATCTTTCTTTAACCTACACTTCGTGTTCCGTGTTATATTTCCGTGGACCCATTTATGACCTCAGTCGACTACCAAGGACTATACTGGATTCATAAGCTCTACTTATTTGTACCTTCTTCTTTGTAACCTTTTCTGTAATACATCTTTCTTTAACCTACACCTCGTGTTCCGTGTTATATTTCCGTGGACCCATTTATGACCTCAGTCGACAACCAAGGACTATACTGGATTCATAAGCTCTACTTATTTGTACCTTCTTCTTTGTAACCTTTTCTGGAATACATCTTTCTTTAACCTACACCTCGTGTTCCGTGTTTTATTTCCGTGGACCCATTTATGACCTCAGTCGACTACCAAGGACTATACTGGATTCATAAGCTCTACTTATTTGTACCTTCTTCTTTGTAACCTTTTCTGGAATACATCTTTCTTTAACCTACACCTCGTGTTCCGTGTTATATTTCCGTGGACCCATTTATGACCTCAGTCGAATACCAGGGACTATACTGGACTCATAAGCTCTACTTATTTGTACCTTCTTCTTTGTAACCTTTTCTGGAATATATCTTTCTTTAACCTACACCTCGTGTTCCGTGTTATATTTCCGTGGACCCATTTATGACCTCAGTCGACTACCAAGGACTATACTGGATTCATAAGCTCTACTTATTTGTACCTTCTTCTTTGTAACCTTTTCTGGAATAGATCTTTCTTTAACCTACACCTCGTGTTCCGTGTTTTATTTCCGTGGATCCATTTATGACCTCAGTCGACTAACAAGGACTATACTGGATTCATAAGCTCTACTTATTTGTACCTTCTTCTTTGTAACCTTTTCTGGAATACATCTTTCTTTAACCTACACCTCGTGTTCCGTGTTATATTTCCGTGGACCCATTTATGACCTCTGTCGAGTACCAAGGACTATACTGGATTCATAAGATCTACTTATTTGTACCTTCTTTTTGTAACCTTTTCTGGAATACATCTTTCTTTAACCTTCACCTCGTGTTCCGTGTTATATTTCCGTGGACACATTTATGACCTCAGTCGACTACCAAGGACTATACTGGATTCATAAGCTCTACTTATTCGTACCTTCTTCTTTGTAACCTTTTCTGGAATACATCTTTCTTTAACCTTTACCTCGTGTTCCGTGTTATATTTCCGTGGACCCATTTATGACCGCGGTCTACTACCAAGGACTATACTGGATTCATAAGCTCTACTTATTTGTACCTTCTTCTTTGTAACTTTTCTGGAATACATCTTTCTTTAACCTTCACCTCGTGTTCCGTGTTATATTTCCGTGGACCCATTTATGACCTCAGTCGACTACCAAGGACTATACTGGATTCATAAGCTCTACTTATTTGTACCTTCTTCTTTGTAACTTTTCTGGAATACATCTTTCTTTAACCTTCACCTCGTGTTCCGTGTTATATTTCCGTGGACCCATTTATGACCGCAGTCTACTACCAAGGACTATACTGCATTCATAAGCTCTACTTATTTGTACCTTCTTCTTTGTAACCTTTTCTGGAATACATCTTTCTTTAACCTACACCCCGTGTTCCGAGTTATATTTCCGTGGATCCATTTATGACCTCAGTCGACTACCAAGGACTATACTGGATTCATAAGCTCTACTTATTTGTTCCTTCTTCATTGTAACCTTTTCTGGAATACATCTTTCTTTAACCTTCACCTCGTGTTCCGTGTTATATTTCCGTGGACCCATTTATGACCTCAGTCGACTACCAAGGACTATACTGGATTCATAAGCTCTACTTATTTGTACCTTCTTCTTTGTAACCTTTTCTGGAATACATCTTTCTTTAACCTTCACCTCGGGTTCCGTGTTATATTTCCGTGGACCCATTTATGACCGCGGTCTACTACCAAGGACTATACTGGATTCGTAAGCTCTACTTATTTGTACCTTCTTCTTTGTAACCTTTTCTGTAAATATATCTTTCTTTAACCTTCACCTCGTGTTCCGTGTTATATTTCCGTGGACCCATTTATGACCTCAGTCGACTACCAAGGACTAGACTGGATTCATAAGCTCTACTTATTTGTACCTTCTTCTTTGTAACCTTTTCTGGAATAGATCTTTCTTTAACCTACACCTCGTGTTCCGTGTTTTATTTCCGTGGATCCATTTATGACCTCAGTCGACTAACAAGGACTATACTGGATTCATAAGCTCTACTTATTTGTATCTTCTTCTTTGTAACCTTTTCTGGAATACATCTTTCTTTAACCTACACCTCGTGTTCCGTGTTATATTTCCGTGGACCCATTTATGACCTCTGTCGACTACCAAGGACTATACTGGATTCATAAGATATACTTATTTGTACCTTCTTCTTTGTAACCTTTTCTGGAATACATCTTTCTTTAACCTTCACCTCGTGTTCCGTGTTATATTTCCGTGGACACATTTATGACCTCAGTCGACTACCAAGGACTATACTGGATTCATAAGCTCTACTTATTCGTACCTTCTTCTTTGTAACCTTTTCTGGAATACATCTTTCTTTAACCTTCACCTCGTGTTCCGTGTTATATTTCCGTGGACCCATTTATGACCGCGGTCTACTACCAAGGACTATACTGGATTCATAAGCTCTACTTATTTGTACCTTCTTCTATGTAACCTTTTCTGGAATAAATCTTTCTTTAACCTTCACCTCGTGTTCCGTGTTATATTTCCGTGGACCCATTTATGACCGCGGTCTACTACCAAGGACTATACTGGATTCATAAGCTCTACTTATTTGTACCTTCTTCTTTGTAACCTTTTCTGGAATACATCTTTCTTTAACCTTCAACTCGTGTTCCGTGTTATATTTCCGTGGACCCATTTATGACCTCAGTCGACTACCAAGGACTATACTGGATTCATAAGCTCTACTTATTTGAACCTTCTTCTTTGTAACCTTTCCTGGAATACATCTTTCTTTAACCTTCACCTCGTGTTCCGTGTTATATTTCCGTGGACCCATTTATAACCGCGGTCTACTACCAAGGACTATACTGGATTCATAAGCTCTACTTATTTGTACCTTCTTCTTTGTAACCTTTTCTGGAATACATCTTTCTTTAACCTTCACCTCGTGTTCCGTGTTATATTTCCGTGGACCCATTTATGACCGCGGTCTACTACCAAGGATTATACTGGATTCGTAAGCTCTACTTATTTGTACCTTCTTCTTTGTAACCTTTTCTGTAAATATATCTTTCTTTAACCTTCACCTCGTGTTCCGTGTTATATTTCCGTGGACCCATTTATGACCTCAGTCGACTACCAAGGACTAGACTGGATTCATAAGCTCTACTTATTTGTACCTTCTTCTTTGTAACCTTTTCTGGAATACATCTTTCTTTAACCTTCACCTCGTGTTCCGTGTTATATTTCCGTGGACCCATTTATGACCTCAGTCGACTACCAAGGACTATACTGGATTCGTAAGCTCTACTTATTTGTACC